>CM060680.1:125156523-125756523 GCA_030686995.1 Artemisia argyi
TTGGTAATTAATAAAAAATTAGAATAATAATTAGTAAATTAGTTTAAAAATACATAAAATCAACTTTTTATAATTTTTTAGATTCCTGTGATGGTTAATTAGATTTATAAAAATCTTCTTAATTATCTAAGCCTTTTTAGTAATTTTTAGTAATTTAAATTAATATAATTAGTTAATAAATAGATAATTGGTAATTAATTAATAATAAATAATTAAATAGTGTAAAAATAATTTTTCTTTTTCTTAAAATTTTCTTTATTTATTAGGATTGTAAAAATAATAATTTCACACTCGTAGCCTTTTTCGTTCATCAGTTGTACTTTCTTTCACGTTCGTCAGTGTACGTTTTTGATTAAAACGTACGTTTTTTAAGTTTTAGATCACATCTTCTTAATCTTAATTCCCGTAATCAATCACATAGCTTTCCTAAGCTATTTCGTTTAATAAATTCCAAATAATTCTCATAACAACCCTTTTCTGTGAATAATCACCCGATCACAAAGCACGCTCAGTTACAATTTCTACCTCGTCGGGGTATAACGACCTGGTGATTTCCTTATATTACCCGGAGATTGACTCTAGGCTATTTGACTTTGTTGACCATTCCTTGCTCAATATAAGTTGACTGTTTAGCATCAATCAGGGAGATTGTTGGGATTAAAGTTTTACTATTTTATCAAGTTTCGGTCATTTGTAATAATATTAGGTTGCTTAGTTATTATTTACTTACACTTATGTAATGTTACAAGTTTACTAGACTTAAGACATATGGTCCATGGCCTTTAAGCCCACACGATTTCATGTAAGGAAGGAGAGGGAGTGTTGCCCTAGCTCCTTCCCTATATATAGTAACCCTAGGTCACTTGTAAACTTGGTTGGTTATGTGAAATATTAAGGAAACTCTTGCAATTCTAATTCTCTCATTCTCATAATCATCACATCCTTATATCTATCTCATTCTTGCTTGTGTGATATCAATATGGGTACCTAACATTCTTCAATAGTTGCCATAAGTAATGTTGGTTCTAAGTCTTCTTCAATGAGATTGGATTGTTCTTCTTTCTTTGATGGACATTTGTTTGCAAAATGCCCATACTCCTTACATTTAAAGCATAGCACCTTACTCTTATCATGAGTAAATTTATTTGAGTTTCTGTTTGTTTCGTTCTTGAAATTATTTCCTTGGCCTCGTGCTTGGTTAAATCTTCCCTGACCATATTCTGTAAAAGGTTTTCCTTGTCCTTCATGTCGTGTGAACATCAGTTTCTCTTGATTGTTCTCTTGTTTTTCTTTCTTAAACTTAATCCTTTCTTCATACGTTTTAAGTCTCCCTATTGCTTCTTCTATTGTCATTGTACTTAGGTCGGAATATAGTTCTATAGATGCAACTATTTGCAGATACCTATCAGGTACAACATTTAGTAATTTCCTAACAAAGGTTTGATCTTCTATTGTGTGTCCTAGACTAGCGGTTTGTTTACAGTAGTTGTGAGTTTTCCTGTAAAGGTGTCAATTGTTTCATCTTCCTTCATGTGAAACAATTCGAAGTCAGACTTCAGTGTTTGTAGTCTCGCTTGTTGAACTCTTTCTTCGCCTATGTGTCTAGTTTTCAAAGCATCCCATATGGCTTTTGGGTTTTGTGCTTTGTTATTTGAAGTAATAGATCTTCAGGTAAGGATTGGTAAAGGTATGCAATAGCAGTTTTCTCCTTTTTCTTATCGGGTTGAGTTGTATCAGTTGACTCAGTTGTATCCCATAAGCCATTTGCTTCTAAAATAATTTGCATTCGAATTGCTCATAATGAGTAATTCGTGGGGTTTAACATCGGGCATTGGAATTGAGGAGTACTATTAGGTGTACTAACCTCCTTCTTTCCATCTCCACCACATTTAGTCATTTCTTAATGATAAAGACAAGTTAATCTCCTAAAAATTCTAACACGGGGTGCGTTAAAAGAATCTAGCGCACTTATAATGTTTTGTGTCTAAAATGACAATCAAAACTCTATAGGATTAGTTGAAAAATGAAACTTTCCACGGAGATTATATATTCAAAACTGAAATAAACCTAAGGTTAATTACTCCTTAAAAGTTATTCCTAATTATAATAAGTAGTGTAAAACACTAGGTTATTATATTCTAAAATATGATAAGATACTATAATATAAGTGAAAAGTAACTTATCAAAAGAACTATACTATATATTAATTTGAAAAAACTAATATACTAAGTATAATTAAAATAAAGTAGAAGGGTTGATTTTACAAAATTGGAAACTGGGGGGTAAAATAAACCCGGTGCCCTAATATGTTGTGGTTCGGTGTTGCCCTGGCAATATTGCACCTCTCTTGTTTGTTTATCTCTTTGCAAGAGATAAAGTGGTCTCTTTTTTCTTTGAGACTAGTAACTGCTATGTTCTTCTTATGATGGTTGACTGCCGATCTTGTTGGCTTTTTGGTTAACCTTCTCTTCACGGTTCGGGTTCTTTGTTTGAACTTCGAATGATCCTTTTTGGTTATCTGTCGTGTATGTTGAATCAAGTGGTGATTCAATCAATAAATCAAGGGTGCTTGATTCTTCAAGAAACAACAGGTGTGTTTGTTCCTTTGTTGTAAATCACTTAATTTGACCCTTCTTTTGATGACTATCGTGATAATTCTTGGTATGTGGTTCTTCGTTTCTGAATCGGTTGGGTATTTTTGTTTGAAAAAAAAGACCAAAAACTTTGATCCCTAATATTGTTCTATACTCTCGATGAGAAAAAAAATCAAATTTTTTTTTGTTTCCTAGATGCCGGTAATATGTTATGAGTCGACTAGAAGTTATGGGTATCTTCCGAACACAATAAAGATGAAAGGTTTTTGATTTATTTGTGGTTCGAATGAGAAAGTTGTAGGGTTTTTTTTTTCTATTTCTTTTTTTTTTTTTTCCTCAGACCTCGGGATTTTCTTCATCGATTCAGAGCAAAAATTAGAACCCTTGGTATATGATGATTAAGTTAGTGATTCCAAACCTCTCTGATACCAATTGTTGGCCTCAATCGTGGATCTATGGTCTAACGGTGGTCACAATAAACCAAGATTCAAAGAACCAATACACAAGTATAAAAATACAATCTTTACTAGAAATGAATTATTTAAAATCTGTCATCATCATCAATCGATACATGTTCTAAACTATATACATGAAACGAATGGGTGCCAATAAAGAGTTGTGTTGGTTCAATCCAACAGGCATGTCCCTTCGTGTTTGTAACTGTAAAATAACTAACTTTATGTAACTGCTATTTGGCAGTTATTCCTGCGTTTGACTTTTTCCTATGGTTGACTTTGACTTTGGGTTGACCTTTTGTTATGGATAGATTGGGATTAAGCCAATATTCCCCCACTTAATCACAATCGATGCATCCTAGATCTTTAAGTCTTCTTGATTCATCTTCTGGTTAAATCCACCATCTGAGCTACTACTGTTTTAATTTCTTGTAGTGCTTGTGATCATCCTTACATCCAAGTAGATCAATTTTCCTTCGGTTACTTTCACCTTTACTGTTGTGATCTTCATTATGTCCATGTTGATCGTTTTTTTTCTGGTTACTCCCACCTTCATTGTTGTGATCTTTTTTAAGTCCAGGTTGATCATATTTTTGGTTGGTTATGATACCAACACCTTGTCTTCCTATTGGAGTTCTTGCACCGTATATATCTTCCTTAATTCCAGGTTGACTCATGCTTTCGGTTATACCACCATCCAAGCTTTCACTGCCAACTCCATGTTGTTCATTATTTGATACTATCAATTTGAAGTTGAATGGAATTTCCTTCCATTCTTGCTTCGTGATTCTTCTTGATTAATGAAATTTCCTGGTACTTCTTCAATAGTTGCCATAAGTAATGTTGGTTCTAAGTCTTCTTCAATGAGATTGGATTGTTCTTCTTTCTTTGATGGACATTTGTTTGCAAAATGCCCATACTCCTTACATTTGAAGCATAGCACCTTACTCTTATTATGAGTAAATTTATTTGAGTTGCTGTTTGTTTCTTTCTTGAAATTATTTCCTTGGCCTTGTGATTGGTTAAATCTTCCCTGACCATATTCTGTAAAAGGTTTTCCTTGTCCTTCATGTCGTGTGAACATCAGTTTCTCTTGATTGTTCTTTTGTTTTTCTTTCTTAAACTTAATCCTTTCTTCATACGTTTTAAGTCTCCCTATGGCTTCTTCTATTGTCATTGCACTTAGGTCGGAATATTGTTCTATAGCTGCAACTATTTGTGTATACCTATCAGGTACAACATTTGTTAATTTCCTAACTAAGGTTTGATCTTCTATTGTGTATCCTAGACTAGCGGTTTGTTTACAATAGTTGTGAGTTTTCCTGTAAAGGTGTCAATTGTTTCATCTTCCTTCATGTGTAACAATTCGAAGATAGATTTCAGTGTTTGTAGTCTCGCTTGTTGAACTCTTTCTTCGCCTATGTGTCTAGTTTTCAAAGCATCCCATATGGCGTTTTGGGTTTTGTGCTTTGTTATTTGAAGTAATAGATCTTCGTGTAAGGGTTGGTAAAGGTATGCAATAGCAGTTTTCTCCTTTTTCTTATCGGGTTGAGTTGTATCAGTTGACTCAATTGTTTCCCATAACCCATTTGCTTCTAAAATAATTTTCATTCAAATTGCCCATAATGAGTAATTCGTGGGGTTTAACATCGGGCATTGGAATTGAGGGGTAGTATTAGGTGTACTAACCTCCTTCTTTCCATCTACACCATCTTTAGTCATTTCTTAATGATAATGACAAGTTAATCTCCTAAAATTCTAACACGGGGGGTGTTAAAAGAATCTAGCGCGCTTATAATGTTTTGTGTCTAAAATGACAATCAAAACTCTATAAGATTAGTTAAAAAAATAAAACTATCCTCAGAGATTATATATTCAAAAGTGAAATAAACCTAAGGTTAATTACTCCTTAAAAGTTATTCCTAATTATAATAAGTAGTGTAAAACACTAGGTTATTATATACTAAAATATGATAAGATACTATAATATTAGTGAAAAGTAACTTATCAAAAAAACTATACTATATATTAATTTGTAAAAACTAATATACTAATTATAATTAAAATAAAGTAGAATGGTGGATTTTAAAAAATTGGAACCTTGGGGTAAAATAAACCTGGTGCCCTAATATGTTGTGGTTCGGTGTTGCCCTGGCTTTATTGCACCTCTCTTTTTTGTTTTATCTTTTGCAAGAGATAAAGTGATCTCTTTTTTCTTTGAGACTAGTAACTGCTATGTTCTTCTTATGATGGTTGACCGCCGATCTTCTTGGCTTTTTGGTTAACCTTCTCTTCACGGTTTGGGTTCTTTGTTTGAACTTCGAATGATCCTTTTTGGTTGTCTGCCGTGTATGTTGAATCAAGTGGTGATTCAATCTATAAATCAAGGGAGCTTGATTCTTCAAGAAACAACAGGTGTGTTTGTTCCTTTGTTGTAAATCACTTAATTTGCCCCTTCTTTTGATGACTATCGTGATAATTCTAGGTATGTGGTTCTTTGTTTCTGAATCGGTTGGGTATTTTTGTTTGAAAAAAAAACAAAACTTTGATCCCTAATATTGTTCTATACTCAGTAAGAAAAAAAATAGATTTTTTTGCAAAAATAATTGATGGTACCTTTTTCTAGATGCTGGTAATATGTTATGAGGCGACTAGAAGTTAAGGAAGGGTATCTTTCGAACACAATAAAGATGAAAGGTTTTTGATTTATTTGTGGTTCGAATGAGAAATTTGCAGAAATTTCTTTTTTACTGAGACCTGGGGATTTTCTTCATCGATTCAGAGCAAAAATTAGAACCCTTGGTGTATGATGATTTGGTTAGTGATTCCAAACCTCTCTGATACCAATTGTTGGCCTTAATCGTGGATCTATGGTCTAACGGTGGTCACAATATACCAAGATACAAAGAACCAATACACAAGTATAAAAATACAATCTTTACTAGAAATGAATTATATAAAATATGTCATCATCATCTATCGATACATGTTCAAAACTATATATATGAAACAAATGGGTGCCACTAAAGAGTTGTGTTGGTTCAATCCAACAGGCATGTCCCTTCGTGTTTGTAACTGTAAAATAACTAACTTTATGTAACTGCTATTTGGTAGTTATTCCTGCGTTTGACTTTTATCTGTGGTTGACTTTGACTTCAGGTTGACCTTTTGTTATGGGTAGATTGGGATAAACCCAATATTCTTCCCTTAATCACAATCGCTGCATCCTAGATCTTTAGGTCTTCTTGATTCATCTTCTAGTTAAATCCACCATCTGAGCTACTACTGTTTTAATTTCTTGTAGTGCTTGTGATCATCCTTACATCCAGGTAGATCAATTTTCCTTCGGTTACTTCCACCTTTACTGCTGTGATCTTCATTATGTCCATGTTGATCGTATTTTTTCTGGTTATTCCGACCTTCATTGTTGTGATCTTCCTTAAGTCCAGGTTGATCATATTTTTGGTTGGTTATTCTACCAACACCTTGTCTTCCTATTGGAGTTCTTGCAGCATATATATCTTCCTTAATTCCAGGTTGACTCATGCTTTCGGTTATACCACCATCCAAGCTTTCACTGCCAACTCCTTGTTGTTCATTATTTGATACTATCAATTTGAAGTTGAATGGAATTTCCTTCCATTCTTGCTTCGTGATTCTTATTGGTTAATGAAATGTCCTGGTGCTTCTTCAATAGTTGCCATAAGTAATGTTGGTTCTAAGTCTTCTTCAATGAGATTGGATTATTCTTCTTTCTTTGATGGACATTTGTTTGCAAAATGTCCATACTCCTTACATTTGAAGCATAGCACCTTACTCTTATCATGAGTAAATTTATTTGAGTTGCTGTTTGTTTCTTTCTTGAAATTATTTCCTTGGCCGCGTGATTGGTTAAATATTCCCTGACCATATTCTGTAAAAGGTTTTCCTTGTCCTTCATGTCATGTGAACATCAGTTTCTATTGATTGTACTCTTGTTTTTCTTTCTTAAACTTAATCCTTTCTTCATACGTTTTAAGTCTCCCTATTGCTTCTTCTTTTGTCATTGTACTTAGTTCGGAATATTGTTCTATAGATGCAACTATTTGCAGATACCTATCAGGTACAACATTTTGTAATTTCCTAACTAAGGTTTGATATTCTATTGTGTGTCTTAGACTAGCGGTTTGTTTACAATAGTTGTGAGTTTTTCCTGTAAAGGTGTCAATTGTTTCATCTTTCTTCATGTGTAACAATTTGAAGTTTGATTTCAGTGTTTGTAGTCTCGCTTGTTGAACTCTTTCTTCGCCTATGTGTCTAGTTATCAAAGCATCCCATATGGCTTTTGGGGTATTGTGCTTTGTTATTTGAAGTAATTGATCTTCGGGTAAGGATTGGTAAAGGTATGCAATAGAAGTTTTCTCCTTTTTCTTATTGGGTTGAGTTGTATCAGTTGACTCAATTGTTTCCCATAACCCATTTGCTTCTAAAATAATCTGCATTCGAATTGCCCATAATGAGTAATTCGCGGGGTTTAACATCGGGCATTAGAATTGAGGGGTAGTATTAGGTGTCCTAACCTACTTCTTTCCATCTCCACCATCTTTAGTCATTTCTTAATGATAATAACAAGTTAATCTCCTAAAATTCTAACATGGGGTGTGTTAAAAGAATCTAACGCGCTTCTAATGTTTTATGTCTAAAATGACAATCAAAACTCTATAGGAGTAATTGAAAAATAAAACTATCCTCGGAGATTATATATTCAAAAGTGAAATAAACCTAAGGTTAATTACTCCTTAAAAGTTATTCCTAATTATAATAAGTAGTGTAAAACACTAGGTTATTATATACTAAAATATGATAAGATACTATAATATTAGTGAAAAGTAACTTATCAAAAAAACTATACTATATATTAATTCGTAAAAACTAATATACTAATTATAATTAAAATAAAGTAGAAGGGTGGGTTTTACAAAATTGGAACCTGGGGGTAAAATAAACCTGGTGCCCTAATATGTTGTGGTTCGGTGTTGCCCTGGCTTTATTGCACCTCTCTTTTTTGTTTTATCTTTTGCAAGAGATAAAGTGATCTCTTTTTTCTTTGAGACTAGTAACTGCTATGTTCTTCTTATGATGGTTGACCGCCGATCTTCTTGGCTTTTTGGTTAACCTTCTCTTCACGGTTTGGGTTCTTTGTTTGAACTTCGAATGATCCTTTTTGGTTGTCTGCCGTGTATGTTGAATCAAGTGGTGATTCAATCTATAAATCAAGGGTGCTTGATTCTTCTAGAAACAACAGGTGTGTTTGTTCCTTTGTTGTAAATCACTTAATTTGCCCCTTCTTTTGATGACTATCGTGATAATTCTAGGTATGTGGTTCTTTGTTTCTGAATCGGTTGGGTATTTTTGTTTGAAAAAAAAAACAAAACTTTGATCCCTAATATTGTTCTATACTCAGTAAGAAAAAAAATAGATTTTTTTGCAAAAATAATTGATGGTACCTTTTTCTAGATGCCGGTAATATGTTATGAGGCGACTAGAAGTTAAGGAAGGGTATCTTTCGAACACAATAAAGATGAAAGGTTTTTCATTTATTTGTGGTTCGAATGAGAAATTTGCAGAAATTTCTTTTTTACTGAGACCTGGGGATTTTCTTAATCGATTCAGAGCAAAAATTAGAACCCTTGGTGTATGATGATTTGGTTAGTGATTCCAAACCTCTCTGATACCAATTGTTGGCCTCAATCGTGGATCTATGGTCTAACGGTGGTCACAATATACCAAGATACAAAGAACCAATACACAAGTATAAAAATACAATCTTTACTAGAAATGAATTATATAAAATATGTCATCATCATCTATCGATACATGTTCTAAACTATATATATGAAACAAATGGGTGCCACTAAAGAGTTGTGTTGGTTCAATCCAACAGGCATGTCCCTTCGTGTTTGTAACTGTAAAATAACTAACTTTATGTAACTGCTATTTAGTAGTTATTCCTGCGTTTGACTTTTGTTTGTGGTTGACTTTGACTTCAGGTTGACCTTTTGTTATGGGTAGATTGGAATAAACCCAATATTCTTCCCTTAATCACAATCGCTGCATCCTAGATCTTTAGGTCTTCTTGATTCATCTTCTGGTTAAATCCACCATCTGAGCTACTACTATTTTAATTTCTTGTAGTGCTTGTGATCATCCTTACATCCAGGTAGATCAATTTTCCTTCGGTTACTTCCACCTTTACTGCTGTGATCTTCATTATGTCCATGTTGATCGTATTTTTTCTGGTTATTCCCACCTTCATTGTTGTGATCTTCCTTAAGTCCAGGTTGATCATATTTTTGGTTGGTTATTCTACCAACACCTTGTCTTCCTATTGGAGTTCTTGCAGCATATATATCTTCCTTAATTCCAGGTTGACTCATGCTTTCGGTTATACCACCATCCAAGCCTTCACTGCCAACTCCTTGTTGTTCATTATTTGATACTATCAATTTGAAGTTGAATGGAATTTCCTTCCATTCTTGCTTCGTGATTCTTATTGGTTAATGAAATTTCCTAGTGCTTCTTCAATAGTTGCCATAAGTAATGTTGGTTCTAAGTCTTCTTCAATGAGATTGGATTATTCTTCTTTCTTTGATGGACATTTGTTTGCAAAATGTCCATACTCCTTACATTTGAAGCATAGCACCTTACTCTTATCATGAGTAAATTTATTTGAGTTGCTGTTTGTTTCTTTCTTGAAATTATTTCCTTGGCCGCGTGATTGGTTAAATCTTCCCTGACCATATTCTGTAAAAGGTTTTCCTTGTCCTTCATGTCATGTGAACATCAGTTTCTATTGATTGTTCTCTTGTTTTTCTTTCTTAAACTTAATCCTTTCTTCATACGTTTTAAGTCTCCCTATTGCTTCTTCTATTGTCATTGTACTTAGTTCGGAATATTGTTCTATAGATACAACTATTTGCAGATACCTATCAGGTACAACATTTTGTAATTTCCTAACTAAGGTTTGATATTCTATTGTGTGTCTTAGACTAGTGGTTTGTTTACAATAGTTGTGAGTTTTTCCTGTAAAGGTGTCAATTGTTTCATCTTTCTTCATGTGTAACAATTTGAAGTTTGATTTCAGTGTTTGTAGTCTCGCTTGTTGAACTCTTTCTTCGCCTATGCGTCTAGTTATCAAAGCATCCCATATGGCTTTTGGGGTATTGTGCTTTGTTATTTGAAGTAATTGATCTTCGGGTAAGGATTGGTAAAGGTATGCAATAGAAGTTTTCTCCTTTTTCTTATTGGGTTGAGTTGTATCAGTTGACTCAATTGTTTTCCATAACCCATTTGCTTCTAAAATAATCTGCATTCGAATTGCCCATAATGAGTAATTCGCAGGTTTTAACATCGGGCATTAGAATTGAGGGGTAGTATTAGGTGTCCTAACCTCCTTCTTTCCATCTCCACCATCTTTAGTCATTTCTTAATGATAATAACAAGTTAATCTCCTAAAATTTTAACATGGGGTGTGTTAAAAGAATCTAACGCGCTTCTAATGTTTTATGTCTAAAATGACAATCAAAACTCTATAGGAGTAATTGAAAAATAAAACTATCCTCGGAGATTATATATTCAAAAGTGAAATAAACCTAAGGTTAATTACTCCTTAAAAGTTATTCCTAATTATAATAAGTAGTGTAAAAGACTAGGTTATTATATTCTAAAATATGTTAAGATACTATAATCTAAGTGAAAAGTAACTTATCAAAAAAACTATACTATATATTAATTTGTAAAAACTAATATACTAAGTATAATTAAAATAAAGTAGAAGGGTGGATTTTGCAAAATTGGAACCTGGGGTAAAATAAACCCGGTGCCCTAATATGTTGTTGTTCGGTGTTGCCCTGGCTTTATTGCACCTCTCTTTTTTGTTTATCTCTTTGCAAGAGATAAAGTGGTCTCTTTTTTCTTTGAGACTAGTAACTGCTATGTTCTTCTTATGATGGTTGACCGCTGATCTTGTTAGCTTTTTGGTTAACCTTCTCTTCACAGTTTGGGTTCTTTGTTTGAACTTCGAATGATCTTTTTTGGTCATCTGCCGTGTATGTTGAATCAAGTGGTGATTCAATTAATAAATCAAGGGTGCTTGATTCTTCAAGAAACAACAGGTGTGTTTGTTCCTTTGTTGTAAATCACTTAATTTGCCCCTTCTTTTGATGACTATCGTGATAATTATTGGTATGTGGTTCTTTGTTTCTGAATCGGTTGGGTATTTTTGTTTGAAAAAAAAACAAAAAACTTTGATCCCTAATATTGTTCTATACTCTCGATAAGAAAAAAAATCGATTTTTTTTTATTTATTATTTTTTTTTTTTTTGCAAAAATAATTGATGGTGCCTTTTTCTAGATGCCGGTAATAGGTTATGAGGCAACTAGAAGTGAAGGGTATCTTCCGAACACACTAAAGATGAAAGGTTTTCGATTTATTTGTGGTTCAAATGAGAAATTTGCAGATTTTATTTTATTTTTTTATTTATTTATTTATTTTTTTTTTACTGAGACCTGTGGATTTTCTTCTTCGATTCAGAGAAAAAATTAGAACCCTTGGTATATGATGATTTGGTTAGTGATTCCAAACCTCTCTGATACCAATTGTTGGCCTCAATCGTGGATCTATGGTCTAACAGTGGTCACAATGTACCAAGATACAAAGAACCAATACACAAGTATAAAAATACAATCTTTACTAGAAATGAATTATATAAAATCTGTCATCATCATCTATCGATACATGTTCTAAACTATATATATGAAACGAATGGGTGCCAATAAAGAGTTGTGTTGGTTCAATCCAACAGGCATGTCCCTTCGTGTTTGTAACTGTAAAATAACTAACTTTATGTAACTGCTATTTGGCAGTTATTCCTGCGTTTGACTTTTGTCTGTGGTTGACTTTGACTTCAGGTTGACCGTTTGTTATGGGTAGATTGGGATTAACCCAATAATATGTATGTATGTTGCAGCAGTATAACATATATATATATAAGAAGACTAGATGCCATCAACACTCAATTTCGGACACTGTTAGCAAGAACTTCAAAGGCAGGCATATATACAAAACTAATGCGTAGTAAATGTTTTATTTTTACATAATAAAGTTTAGATTACTCTCTAACTATCCAATGATTGTATGGAAGCTGGGGTTAAGAAATAAGAAGATTATTGTTTCATATTTGTAGGTTAATTTCTAAAAACTTTATGTCACAAACTACTTCAAAGTGTAGACATGCATGCATCGATAATGCCATTGAACCATGCTGAAATCACTGATTCCATGTTTTATTCTAGCTCATCTCTTCATCGGTTTCAAAAAATTCAATGGACAAGTTGATGTTGAAAGAGAGACAAAATATATTTAGTGTACGTACAGATACCATCTTATCTTGATGAAAAGAGGCTCTACATACGTGATGGCTACGAAATAACCTGAACTGCATGATAATGAAGCACACGCGCGGGATTGTTTCAATAAATATAGTAAAAAAAAAAAAAAATGTACGAGTAACGATGTGACTACGTGTGTCAAAGTCACGGTTATCTCATATAAGGGGAATGGTCACCTTTTACGACACTTCGTCACCCTTCACCTCAGTGCCACATCAACATTCAATACATCATCTTTCAGGTGCAATGATCCGCACTACATTTACCTTTCAAACATACCCCACAAAATACCCTATACAACAAACTCACAAAATCAAATAAACACTAAATAAAAACACCCACTTTGAACAAATGGCGAGAAGTGAGTCAGGTCACCTTTCGTCCCATTATTTATGCAATAGGGGTGGTGCGTGAATGTGGGTGTGAGTGGTGAGGTCTCACACCCACTGCAGAGTCTAAGGACCGATATTAGTGGGACCAAAGATCCGAAAATCATTCTTTACATATACATATAAGACTATAAGAGTAATGTGTCGCCATCGGTGTTACTTGTTTGATGTCAAAATGATCACTGAAACTTTTGAATCCTACAAAATTTGTTACATAGAATTTGGGATGCTTTTAGATTCGATAACAATAATGTAATTGCAATTTTATCGAAAGAAAAATAGGAAAAATATTAAACTAATCCTTGTAAACAAATGCAACATACGTAAGGATTGAATGATTGATACAGAAGTGAGCATTTTAGAATAACCTCTGACACACTACATAATTTGATGAGATAATTACTGACATACCCCTGCACGAAGGGGTATGTCATAAAATACCCCATATATCCGCCGTTTTCAAAAGTACCCCAGCATTCCCCTTACACGTGTACGCAACACCCGGGGAGGACACGTGTCAACATTCTAGCTCGGGCCAAAAAAATATATATATATAATAATGCATGTCGCGTACACGTGTACGCGACACCCATAAAGTCATACGCGACATGTTTTTGAAAATATTTTACAAAAATAGTGCATGTCATTGTCGTGTAAGGTTTTGGATTTTAAAACAAAAAAAATTAAAAACTTACAAAAAATACCCTTTAACTTTTTGATATTTACAACTTTTTTATATAACAAACTTTATTTGTCAAATATTTAGCAAATATATATCAAATTTGTTAATGAAAAAAATATCGTTACGAAGAGCTCCGAATTACGAACAAAATGAGCCCAATATTGATATGATTTTGACATACGTACGATTTTATAAAATTTCGAAATACTGTTTATAGGTTTAGAAAATTATACCGTTTTTAATTTATGAATATGATATTCATATTTCATAGAATTGTACGTCTTTGTCCCTTGTGCTTTAAGCGTATGTTTTAAAAGATTATAAAATCGTACAATTTGACAAATATTGGACAAATCTTTATTTGTCAAATAAAGTTTGTTATATAAAAAAACACCCTTTAACTTTTTCTAAAAATCCCTTTAAATATTAAATAAGCATAATGCCAAAAGTTAAATCACATTTGTTTTAAAGGGTGTTTTTTATATAACAAACTTTTTCTAAAAAAGATTTGACAAAAAAATTAAAAACTTACAAAAAACACTCTTTAACTTTTTTATATTTACAACTTTTTTATATAACAAACTTTATTTGTGCTTTAAGTGTATGTGTAAGCTATGGTTTTTTATATAACAAACTTTAAGCGTATGTCAAAACTTTATTTGTCAAATATTTGTCCAATCGTACGATTTTATAATCTTTTAAAACATACGCTTAAAGCACAAGGGACAAAGACGTACAATTCTATGAAATATGAATATCATATTCATAAATTAAAAACGGTATAATTTTCTAAACCTATAAACGGTATTTCGAAATTTTATAAAATCGTACGTATGTCAAAATCATATCAATATTGGGCTCGTTTTGTTCGTAATTCGGAGCTCTTCGTAACGATATTTTTTTCATTAACAAATTTGATATATATTTGCTAAATATTTGACAAATAAAGTTTGTTATATAAAAAAGTTGTAAATATCAAAAAGTTAAAAGGTATTTTTTGTAAGTTTTTAATTTTTTTTTGTTTTAAAATCCAAAACCTTACACGACAATGACATGCACTATTTTTGTCAAATATTTTCAAAAACATGTCGCGTATGACTTTATGGGTGTCGCGTACACGTGTACGCGACATGCATTATTATATATTTTTTTTCCCCGAGCTAGAATGTTGACACGTGTCCTCCCCGGGTGTCGCGTACACGTGTAAGGGGAATGCTGGGGTACTTTTGAAAACGGCGGATACATGGGGTATTTTATGACATACCCCTCCGTGCAGGGGTATGTCAGTAATTATCTCTAATTTGATTGGTCATGCCGACTGTCCGTCTAATTAAAAAGTCATTAAATGTATGTATAGGGTCAAATTCAATTGGCACAATAAGAGCATGCCACATCAGCCGCCTCTCCTCACTATGCACTTCTAGCGAGGACGCAAAAAAGAAAGAAATATCGTAAAGATTGTGAGGTTTTATGCTCTTATTACTACATATGTTTTCGACTCCCTCCTGAACCAATTTGGTGGGATAAAATGTTTGTGAACTGTAGAAGGGCATTGTGGTAAACTTCTCTTTAATACAGTTATGAACTGTAGCTACCTGCTGCCACTTTAAGCAAGATGCAGACTGTGTCCTAATTCATATGAGATAACTTGTCCCAATATGGAATGTTTTTTTTTTCGCCTATGTAGGCCCTTGCAATGATACAAGCCCATTAAAACATATTGTGAAGATAATGATCACTCGAATTAAATTTTGACAAAATAGTTTCTGGTACAAGAATCGGGGTCTTATGCACTGAAAATCATCATTGTTTTTTAAATAAACTTTGTCATTGATAACTTGCACGACAACTATTGTTAAGCTAACTTTTCACGTATAGTCGCACTCCCAACAAAGGAAAACGATTTGTGCACTATACGCTTCGGTTAGTAATGGCAATGAGACGGGTTTAGGGTGGGGCGAGCATCCCATCCCCAAACCCGATTACAAAAATCATCCCGAAACCCGTCTGAATCCCTATCGGGGTGCTCCATTGGAGCGACATGCTCCCCTAAACCCGTCCATTCTCCATTGGGGTCATATCGGGTTGTCTTCTTTGGGCGTGATGCTTCATCATACTCGTGCCGTTTCCCGTTTCTTCTTATTTTTATACTACAAAAAATATGATTTTATAGTATAACTTGAAGAATCGAGCACCCATTAAAATATATTGAGCATTGGAGTAAATCACAACTTTTTTAGAATATTATGACACAAAACATGCTTCTATGATCACAGATTTGAAATATTATAAAGATAAAAACTAACAAAAATTAGAGAATTATATTTACTACGTAAATACTAGCACAATATTTTATGTATATATATATATATATATATATATATATATATATATATATATATATATATATATATTTCAGGGCGGGGCGGGGCGGGGATAGTGTGCCCCGTCCCCGTCCCAAACCCGATAAAAATCCCCGTTAAAACTTCAAAACCCGCCCCGAAACCCGATAAGCATGCCCTGCCCCAATAATTTTGGGTTTTCATGTTAAGTTCGGTATTTCGGTCTTTTTACCCTTGATGAACGGAACATTACACAAGGGTAGAGGTGGCCATCCAACCGGTTCCAGAACCGAAACCGGTCAAACCCAGTTCTTCAAGAACCGGTCCGGTTCTTACAATATCCGATTGTTCCACACCGGTTCCCAATATTTATCGTTGGAACCGGTTTGGAACTAGTTCCAACGGCTCTATTCTTAATTTCGAGACAGTAGCAGATTTTGAGACGTTGGGGGCTGTTTTTTGGCCGTTTACAAACGGTCACAAGCTCAAAAAACAACCATTTTGACCTCCTAAACATTCCTATAAATACCAAGGTTAATTTTGGTTGAATCACAATAATTAAACACTCTAATAACACTCAAAAATCGCTCACAAACTTGATCAAAAACGCTCACGATGTCTCGAAAAATCTCAACCAACATCATCAAATAATACCGCCGCTCAAGGTTCTACAAACCAACCATTCGAAGTTGGGATTTAACCAACAAACCACAAACCAAGAAATTTGGTGTCATTTCGAATTGGTTAAGTTTTCGGATGGTTCAAAAAAGGCTCGTTGTAAAGCTTGTAACACTTTTATCAAATCCGATGGGAATTCTACGTTGAAGAAGCACATGAATAAACATTGAAAGGCAATAAAAGGCGTTCCGGCATCGGAACAAACTAGTATGGGACGAGATGGGAGTATTTTTGTATATGGCGAGCGGGCACTTTGTCAAGATTTAGCACATTTTATCATTCAAGAGGGTTTGCCATTCAACCACTTTGACAACCCTCGGTTAACGAGGTTGATTCAACAAAGGTTTCAACCACGATACACTCATGTAAGTCGTCAAACTCTTACACGTGATTGTATTAAATCTTTGGGTAAAGGTTAAAAAGGAATTAATATTTGGTTTTGCTGCTTTAAAAACTAGTGTAAACTTAACAACCGATGTTTGGTCGGCGGGTCATGGTTTGCATGGTTCGTATATTTGTGTTACCGCACATTGGGTTGACCCCGATACTTGGCAAATGATGAAACGTACTATTGGTTTTGAAATCTTTCCAAATCCGCACACGGGTGAAAATTTAAGTTTAATGTTGAGATATGTTATGAAAACGTTAAAAAAAAAAAAAAAAAAAAAAAAAAAAAAAAAAAAAAAGGTTTTTTAAATATCATTTGATAACGCTTCTAATAATACAAACACAGTTGGAAGGCTAATACTAAAATACCGACCACCTCTTGATGGCATTTTTTTTTTATCATAGTCGATGTGTTGCACACATCATTAACTTGGTTGTGCAAAGCGGACTAGTGACCGAACAAATGTTTAATTTAAGAGAAGCTTTTACAAAAATGCTACAAGATATTTTTCAATGGGGAAGCACAAGATATTTAGATTATATAAAATTGTGTCATGAATCGAATTCCCTTTTTTTTATCTCCAAAATGGGACGTCCCTACAAGATGGAATTCGACTTATAACATGTTTGTTTGTGGTTTACGCCAAAAATTAACGTTACAACATTTTTATGATGACCTTTGCTCTAGATCTAGGCATGGTATGGTACCTTTTTCGGTTGAAAATTTGGATCTTATTAAAAAAAAATAACCGAATTACTCAAAATTTTTAAAACCGCAACAACTTTGTTATCGGGTGTTTATTATCCCATGAGTTATCGGGTCCTCAACCAATTTTTTATGATGTGTAGAAAATTAGGAGCATATGAATAGGATGGTTCACTTTTGCGAATATGGTTTTACCGATGAAAGAAAAACTTGGAAAATATTTTGAAGAAATTCCACAGGTAATTAGTTGTGCCGCCGCAATAAACCCATGTTTGAACATTAGCGGGGTGGAATATCTTATCGATAAAATTGCTAACGACTTGGATTTGAACCAAATAGACCCTTTTTATGTAACAAAAGCACAAGACACATTTAAAAGTAATTTCAAGCGTTTATTTGATGTTTATTTTGAGAAATATGGTGCAACAAATGTGGGAACGAGTTCGATTCCAAGCATGTGGACTTCGGCTTCATCCGTAGATCCGGATTTGGACTTATTTTCAAATTTAAGACAAGAAAGCGGTAAATGGGCTAGGTGTGAGAATTTATCAAGCGACAAATATGGGAGATATACGGGAACCGATTGGTTAAGCACTATCACACCCGAAGAGTTCAAGGATTTTGATATTTTGAATTGGTGGAAACAAAGGGAACCTCAATTTCCCGTTCTAGCCGCAATGGCCCGGGATTTACTAAGCGTACAAGCTTCTACCATTGCTTCGGAATCCACTTTTTCTACTAGTGGAAGGGTATTGTCGGTAAGAAGAACAAGACTCACACCTTTATATTTGGAAATGTGTATTTGCTTGAAGGATTATTTAGATGGGAATGAACGTATACAACACATTTCAATGCTTGAAGAAACGATGGATTACGAAAAACAATTACAAGAGATCGAGGTAGAAGAGAGTTATGCAATCAATCTTTCCGAAGAAGAAATCGCTTACGATGAAGCTACAAGCGCCGCAAGGTCCGCCATTGAAAATGAAGATGAAGATGAAACCGAATAAGAATAAATAGTCAAAATGTATTAAATTTGTGATTCAAGTACTTTATGTGTGACGTTTTTTTTTTATTATTAATTTTTTTTAAGTTGAAGTTTATTAAGTTTATTGTGTGAAAAACGCGAACGAAAAAAAAATAAAAAAGAAATAAAAATAAAAAATAACCAGAAACGCAAAATCTGCACCCTTACTGTTAAGGAATTCGCCACCGGTTCTTGGGAACCGGTTCGACCGGATCTTACTGTGGAACCAGGTATACCGGTCCCGGATTTTTAGACCCCGGATCCGAAAATATCCGAACCGGTTTAGAACCGGAACCGGATCTTTGACTTTGACGATGAACCGGAACCGGAACCGGATTGGAACCTGATCCGGTTTTTGTCCGAACCGGGAAATGGCCACCTCTACACAAGGGTAAAGGGCAAGTGTAATACCGTGTGTCAAATTTGACAAAAATACCCAATAAATGACTGAGGCCGGGGTTAATAGGTCAAAATTTTGGGCTTTTGATCAGACACATCTTGTAGGTGTTGTTCTTTATTTCGAATCAGGATCAAGTAGAAACCATACTCAGATTCATGACCTTCTGATTTATATATACTTTTCCATACTACTAAATGAAGAGACTAACAACGGAAAAAAATACCTCTGCTGTACTTGTGCTCATTCCAAACACCATATATGTTCAAATTTGGAAATGTCAAGAAGAACTTGCACACAACAAAGTGAAATATAAAACAAAACAAGATACAACCAAAATAATGCACCAGATATTGTCAATTGCTGTGTGGCACTACTATACTTTTTTGTATTTTAAGGGAAGCATACTTAGATATATGAATTTTTCTACCAAAATTTCGCATTCTACCAAAAAATGTTCATGTGAAATATACTGATCAGTGTCTACTTTTATGTCTAAATGAGTAAACAATAGCTCGTCGGTTGTTAGGCGAGACTAAAGTACTCGTTTGTTGAGCGGCTCATGTGTATTCAGTGATCTAATTCATGATTTGACAAACGTCCAATAAGGATAAGTTTTTGTATAAATCCATCTATCTCGTCTTCCTTTTTCTCATAGAGATAGAAAGCAACAAATGTAAATGGAAGCACTGCAATAAAGAAAACAAATTATCTGTAGTGAGTAGAAGTAAACCCTTAAATGGTTGGACCGTATTCTTACTTTGATGTCTTAAACTGAAACTTTGAAGCCGTTTGGCTTAAATTTATGAGAATGGTGCTATTGTTATTTTCAACTATGAAGAGGTATTTATTTGGTTCCTATCACTGTACTCTTGATGTATGTATACAGCTTACACCTTGTTCCAATTATTTTTTTTAAAGAAAAACCTGTATTTAGCCACATTGGTCAGGCAGGTAGTGAAAGCCATGGTTGAGGACTTGAGGTCCACAGCCAACATCTTTTATTTTATAACATAGTATAACATTGCAATAAGCATTTGAAAATTATCCAACTTGACATCTAAGATAGGAAAGTCAGGTGGGCTGGGTAGGAAATCAAATCAGTTTATGTTGACATTTAGTATAGGTCATGATAGGTTGGGGCGGGTAGGGTTAACTCCAAATACTTTTTTATTCCTCCCATTTTGTTATAATGTTATCATTGTAATCTATATGTTTTTGTAATCACGAGTTACTCATTAATTAGGATCACAAAAAACTAAACATACAGATTTCAATATCTAATTTATACAATAAAAAATGTTTAACTCATCAAAAACATACTTTGTTCAGCTTGAAAGTTAGACCAGTTCTCTTTCAGCTATATTTTTGTTATCAGATTCATTTTATATGAACACAACCTAATTAGAACCGGTTACAAATGATTTTTCAAAAGTTTTCACCTTTAGTTATCAAAACAATATAAAAGAGTATGGCAGCACAATTGGAGTTACTGCTAACACAAAAATGTATGAACTAAAATCGATTACGAACCTTTCTCAAAGAAGCATTGCAGTGACATGGACCCAATCAAGGCAAGGATCAAGAGTGATAGAGCCGTCTATCAATCAAGAAGAAATACAGACTTATTAGATCTTTAAAGTACTACCAACCATGTAAACAAACACATTTAAGCATTGAAAGTTAATGAACAATATAAGGTATTTTGGTCCTAGCTACAGGAGCCACATCACCTTGCTATAGTGATTAACTATTTGGCGCAGATAACAGGTTCTAAGTTTTTTCTTTTCTATTTTGTGCAATGCCACATATGAGTATGAGAACCACTTTCCAATATGGTTTTTTCCTGTCACTTGGACAGAATAAGCTAAGCAGACTACGGTATGTAAAATAATCAAGTACTGTTAGACCCTCTCTGTGCTAATGCTGAGTAACACAGGAATATCAAAAGTAATCCTTAATAATAATAAAATACATACGTCATGTGGACCAAGATAAATATTATCAATGTTTCGTATTAATTGACTTGTTGAGGAGAAAATTTTGGTTGAAAGGTAGCTGAAAAGGAAACAAAAGCATGATCTATGTTGTCATCAACTAGTACAGAAGTTATCTTGGTAAATAACAATATACTATAGTTGATTACGTATTATACAGCTAATGGAATATCTGTTCACGTATGTAAAAAAACAAAAACCTATAAACAAAATGGTCTAAACGTGAGTGAAAGTTTATGAATGAGTCGATTTTGGTTACATTATCTCTCTTACGGATCAAATATGTAATGTAAAACAATTAACCAACGAACAAAATGGGCCAAACGGGAGTGAAAGTTTCTCAAAGTATATTTCTAATGCAAACACCCTCTAAAATCACGATACAGATTCATTCAATCAACATGTAATGACATAGTTTTGTGGTCCAATTTAAAATACTAAATATAGATAACCTTTTCTTGAATTGGACAAAAACGTTAGTGGGTCAACCACGTATCTGACTGTCTGATTTTTTCACGTCTAACGTTATTATTAATATAATTATGTTAAGACAGTTTATGGGAATCTATAAAATAGATGTACCTTGAAGAATATCACTGAGTCAGTACCACTGGAAATGGATCTTAGAGTACATGCTGCATGATTCCATGACGAAACCACTGACAAAGCAGCTTGGCGCAACATAGTATCTGTTAAATGAAAGTTTGATTCCATAATTTTATCAACTGAATATCCCATTCTGCAACAAAAGAGTCCATTGTTAATCTTCGCATTGCTATTATCATTTTCTTATCAAATTTTAAATATCTTAATTCTAGATGGTAGTGTATCGATATTTGCCTTAAAACACATAAGATGGTCATGTACATTTATCAAGCCAAGCATGCTCCGGCTTAGTATGGTTCAACTTAGATACACCCCTGAACATGAATATTGTAGGAGGGATGATACTTACAATTTATCAGGTAACTTCCCATGGATAAACAAAGAGACCAATGCCATCACGAATACCATGGAAATAGCAGTAATCATGTTGTACCCAGGTATTACAAAATTGTCGTAGAATGCAAACAAAGCTAGAATTGCACCGAGTGTCAGCTTCTTATTTCTCCATAGAAGTATTTCTGCAAGTGCAAACCATAGCATAAGTAGTGTCAGATCTAATTCAATGAAAATCAGTTAGGAGCAAACCACAGGGTATGTACGTATGTTGCAGAACCATAACATATGAGAAGACTAGATGCCATTAACACTCATTTTGGGACAATGGTAGCAATAACTTCAGAGGCAGGCATATAGATATAAAACTAAATCATATAAATATGCGGGCATTGTTGGGATACAGTTAGGCATCAAAAGCTACACTTGGGGTATCAAATCATTTCTTAAATTCCCGTCTTTGTATATTATGAGTTTTAATAAGAACCCCGAATGGTAGCCATAGATAAAGAATGACAATAAAATGTAACAGATGTATAGGTATTTAAAGCTTCTAACCGGGGTTAAAACTGTCACTAAGTGCAACGAAATATAAATTGTTTTTACTTGATACTCAAAATTTGGCGTTCAAACCACTCAGGGGTGACATAGTGGTAAAAAGGCTTGTAGACTAACATCACTATAATGTTATAAGGTCTCAAGTTCAATTAATGTTAGGTGCGAACAACACTGATTTGGTTACGCCAACCTTCCCACAAAAAAAAAAAAAAAAAAAAAAAAAAAAAAAAGGGAAGACTTTACCTGGTTTGTGTTTGTATAGCGGTGGGCTCAAACCCTGTAGATTAGTCGGAAAAAAGTTCCGAAACCCATGGTACCCAAAAAAAAAGAATTTGGAATTCAACACCAAATTTTTACTTGATTTCTAACTACTTATCATCAGTACAGCCGTAAACAGATATCTTGGCCCAATACCACATGAAATTCCTCCCTGCATGCGTTCCGAGGGCATGACTAATGGAGGAGAGACACGTGTCCCAAATAAACTTTGAGGGAAACTCTTAATCAGATTAAGAAAAAACATCAAACGATTGGAGGTATCAAGTTACAACTTATCCACTTTGCATTGTAATATATGATTTGACTTCGAGGTACTAACATCAAAGTAATTGGTTGTCCATTTAGCTGAAACCGTTGGTTGAACTTGACAACAGACTTTACTTTATGGCTGATCATAGTCAATTTCATTCTCTAGATAGGGCATCACCTTATAATTCCTTGTGATCAGAATTAGTCATTTAAAGTTATTTCTAATGTTCTTATCTTGTAAAGTGAGTGATTCAAGTTAAAGTTATATACTGAAGGGTTAATGATTACGATTATATTCATGCTACAAAGGAAGATAAATTTTCTGATTTTCTGACATATATACAAAGGTAAATAGCGCAAAAAAATTATCAAAGAACATGTTAGAATAAGAATCTTGTGGAGAACACTTCGATCAAGCATGGATTTAGCATGTAAAGCAGATCATATTATGCTAAGAAACTCTCATGTACTTACTATATCATCTACGAAACTCTACACGTCGAACATTAACTTGATAAGAAAACCATACAACCTTTAACCGCTAAACATAAATCATGCATACTACACCTTTCATTTCATGAACTAATATACATTGAAAGCCTAGAATTTCCATACTAGATAACAGTAAAGAATTTACAGAAATGGGCGATACATAGGAGTTCCAAAGCATCTCCATAACATAATTTAGGCATAAGTTCGTCTACCTTATAGACATCTGTCTACCTCCTTAATAGCAGGGATGAACTTTAGTCTCCATCATGATGCAGAAGATAACTGATGTCATAACTTAAGTGGAATATCAGATAATAATCTACTTGTTGCGGCACATATTACGTGAAGAGCTGTATAAAGTATGTAACTATGCAACACCTTTAAACTTTGAATTATATGTGCACTAATATTATCCTAGATATATAACACTAGAGAAGCCACCCTTTGTGTTGTAGTGATTGTATAACTCTTCTAACTACATAACAGGTAAATCAATAAAATTAGATTAATTATAATGTTTCATACCCATTCCGTTTCCAAGATATACTGTGGCTTTCGAAGGACCTTTCTTACTTAGGTAAACATCAGCCCTAAGATCAGAATATGATTCAATAGTTCTTCGCAGACCTTCCTGCAGAAACCAAACTCTACAATCAAAATTTCGATTAACAACTCATATATATGTTTTTTTATACAGTATAAATTTGGCATCTGAGGCAAATATCACTTCTACACAGATGTGTATCAATTGATTAATTAATTAATTAAAGGAGTTAGCAGCATTCAGGTTTCTGTAGTACCATCTTAGGAATCTACATTCAAGTAGTGGAAGGAGTACACATATTCTAATTTATAGACAGCGATAACTATCAGGGTAAAAAGTATATGTTAGGCATCTAAAATGAAAATATAACGATGGGAATGAGTGAACCTGAAGTGACACAAGAGGTCGGTAGCCAAGTCGATCATTTGCCTTCCAGGAACTAAATGTTCAGTTGCAAGTTAAGAGTCTGATTCTTGAAGGCGTCAAGTGTGGTACATTCCTCCCATATGGTGCTGATAGGAGATATATAAGCTCTACCAAATGTGCAATCAGCGTCATCACAAAAACAGGAACCTTTGTTTTTGGCCTGCAAACTACATTATATCAGGAAGAAGTATGACACACAACTAGGGGTGTCAGTAGGGTCGAGTTGACCCGACCCGAACCCGAACCCGATACGCCTTATCGGGTCGGGTTAAATCGGGTTGAAAAAGCTTATCGGGTTAGTTTCACCCGAACCCGATAACCCGACATTGTTATCGGGTCGGGTTAGGGTTAGAAAATTTTTGTTGTCGGGTTATCGGGTCAACCCGAAAATCATTATTTAATATAAATTAAGGTACTGTATGAAGATGTATCATTAGCTTGGTATGAATTAAGGTGCTGTATGTTGCTTGTTTTGTTTTCAGAATTAAGTGCAAGTGCTCATACGTTAAGATTAGAGCTCCACAGGCTTGATGTTGTTTCAGTTGTTTCATTTTGTATAAACTATGTGCAGTACAATGCTCATACAACATATCAACATATATAGAAGAAACAAAAGGGTTTACAAGAAAAGGAAACATAAGTTACTAGTAACTTTGGTTCATATATTTTTTTATGTTTGCTTTAAAATTACACAAGTCTCAAATGACACAAAATGAGGCTTAGTAGTCACTAATATACTTTTTTATGCTTGCTCAAAGTTACACCATAGCAGCTAACATTTAAACCTTAGTGGCAATAACTTTTGTTTTTTTTACTTTAATCTACTAACTGATACAAGTCATATAACATTTCAATGTTTTCACTGAATTTTTTAACGCAAGAGTGATAAATAACATTGGCTTTTCTTATAGAGTAATAAAGATGAAATAATGGGCACCACCTGAATGGTAACTGTTCGAAATGGGTACTACATTGTCCTTTCTTATTCACGTATATGTGATAATACTTACTAGTACCCGAGGATTTGGTAACTGTTCGAAAATAAAAAGAGTCACAATTTATTAGCTACTCATTTGTAGTGTCACCCGATAACCCGAATGACCCGACCTGATATAACCCGACCCGAATACCATCTGAACCCGATAACCCGATTCCTTATCGGGTCGGGTTGCGGGTAAATTTTTAACAATCAAAACCCGACTTAACCCGACCCGACAAGACCCGATAACCCGATAACACCCCTACACACAACTATATCTTGGTAATTTTTTCGCCAACTAGCTTTCCCTAAGTCGTTAGGACTCACTCTGAATGTCCATAAGAACATAATTGAGCATATAGGGATTTTACAAATACTATGAAACAAACTTAATATAGGATGCAGTTAAAAAAATTTCAAAATGGTGTCTTTACGTTAAGTAAAAGAAGGTATAAATCTTACACTATATGTGTTCTACCTTATACAAACAAAGTCATGTTCAAATAAAAATATTTATTCTAGAGAAAGTATCAACTGCTAGGTAAGTAGGTATTAAAATTATCTCCAGACAATGAGAAAAATAATACTTTTGGTAGCCAAGGCCTGCAAGAATGAGTGCTGTGAAATCCCAAAACCTGATCGGCTCCATGTTAGTTATAAAATAAGCCTGGAAAACCAGCATGAAAGTGAGATTTACAAGAGCAGAATAACAAAGCTATGAACTCAATGAATTTTCAGCATCAATAATATAGTTATGTGTAGCATAAGTAGAGAAAGTGATATCTTTTACTATAATATTTACCAGTACAAAAATACCAGACTTATAACGAAATGACCTAACTGCTTTAATGGTATTAAGCAAAAGACATGAACATTATCGAAAAAGTAAAGAATGAAACATTTACGTTAATGACTACATAAGCACATCACACTCTACAGTGACTAATGTGGAACATTGAGATAAGAACGTTGCTATTCTATGACATTGTCCCATGTTTAATGTAGCCTACTGCATTTGGTTTTAAGAATAACAAAAACACCCAATGACACAAAGCAAATGTAACTAAAATGGTTGATAATATGACGAATAAGAAGAAATTGATGTATGTGTTGATACCATAATATTTACATAAAAGGCCATGTGGAAACATCAAATATTCCACTAAAGTCATTATTATAAAAGCAAAATAAGTAATAGTGTGTATTACCTCACCTGCGGCTCTCTTTGAGACAGTACCTCCAGATGCAAGAGCTCTTTCAGCACACACATGGGCATGAGCCACATTTTCGACATAAGTGAAATCATACATGTTCTTTCCGTTCCCGATTATAAACTGGTAGTTAAAATAAATGTATATTTAAAATGTTTTCAAATGAAACCAGAGGACTTGCAGCAAACAAGAGCTGCACGACATTGTGAATAAGTTAAGTAGGACAATCATGGTTAGTGTATCCATTTTTTTATACAATTATCTAAGAAACAATGCCAAAATAGCTTTAAAACATTTATGTACATCTAGTTAATTAGAAACCATAGTTGACATATACCAAGTTGAAAGGATGAAAATTACTACTATTGTACTACCAAGTTAGAAACATTAATGTCATGGAATGATTGATACTGATGATTTTACACAGCTAATCTTCACTTTATTTATCAGTAAAACATCCCACAGGCATCTGATAAAAGATACGTCTAACAAATGCAATTGGAACCGAGACAAGAAAAATTTTCAGAATTCAAAACTATTCATTCATATAGCACGCATACATTTGATGCATTCCAACACTGGTACGCATTCCAATATTTAGATCCATGAATATTTAGTATAATTTGAGACTGATAGAGGAATGTAATCCATTACCTTGGATTTTCCTGCCCTCGCTGCAGCCACTAAAGTTGGAACAAACAACTTATCTCCAGGACCAAAAATGCTGCTAGGACGAATGCAGCATGTTAAAAGTCCATTCATACCATTTGTCTTGATAACTAATGCCTCTCCTTCAGCTTTAGTTGAAGAATATGAATCATTGTGCTGAAACAGTAAAATGTGATAATAATTTTCCTTTCTAACATAGGAAGAGTGCATCATGTTAAATAAATTTTTGGCAGTAAGATAATGCACGGTCAAAATATTTCTAAACGTGGATAGGTTTTAAGGCCACTTAGAAAATCAACACAGAATATATACCTTAGCAGGATATGGCATTGCTTCATGCCCATCATATATTCCATGTCTCCCATCGAATACCACACTAGGGGAACTAGTATAGATTAGCCTTTTCACATTTAACACAGTGCAAGCATCGATTATGTTTTTTGTGCCTGTAGATCAAACAACAAATATTTTGGAAATCTTGAACATTTTTATTTGCTTATCCATTAATGTTTCTAACTTAGATATCAACTGATTATAACTATTGCAAGCGTTTTACCATGAACATTGACTGAATAATGCAGTTGATGGTTATTGTTAGAGGAATCTGGAGCAGCCATATGAAAGACAACTTCTACCCCGTCACAAGCTGCAAAGGTGTAAAGAGCAAAACTTACAATGTCAAAGCAGAAAAGAAACAATAAATATACATCTGTAATATCATTCTTCTGTCATAAAGAAAAGAGTTAATTTCCTATTTGGTAAGGAAGTACTTGTATCACTTAAAGAGTCCAATGTAAAACACAAATCACATCACCAGGCCACTACAACAATGCCACAGATATTCTCGTACCTTTATATACTTGAGCCTTGTTACGAATATCCATAGATACATATTGCGCACAACCTGAACGTAACGCATTCCCAAGACTTCCGTTCTCCTCATGAGGTTCCAGCTTAATATCAGGATCCAGATCAGTAATCCTAATCGCATATATATCATAGCGTATGAGCATATTCACTAAATGCCTAGCTGCAAACCCTCTTCCACCAGTCACAAGGCACCACTGCTCGTGTTCATCAGCCATTTCTTTGTATCGAGGTTACTATATCCCTATTAGGCTCTTATCAAACAAATATACAACTTCACACCATCTGCACAGGGAATGCTTAAGAGCTGACTCACATCAAAATGTAAGCTACAACTTCATCTATTCAAAACCAAAAACATACAACTTCCAATTGGCATATATAAAACGTATCTGCATCAAACTTTCAAAAATAAAATAAGTCTTGTTTTCTGTAACTTGACAATGATTATACTGTTTTAGTAGTTAGCAATTTTTCTCAAAAACATTAACTTCACAAATTTAAAAGTTTAAATTTAACATGCTTGATAACTAATATCACAATGCAATAACATTTGGCTACTAAACAGATATGATTATATACATATAACTACTTAACATCAGGGGCGGAACTGGGTGTTGGTCCAAGGATATCACCGGACACCGATCTTGTTTTTTAGTATTAAATTTCTTCGAAAGTCCAACATTTTCATAGATACATACGGACACGATGCACAAAGATGTGTTTTTGGTATGCTTAGTTAGCCTATAAATATGTGAAAAATAAACTTAATCTTTATTCACCCAATCGTTTTAATGAATCATACGTTTCATTATTTTCCCTTGTATTATACTTTGAAGTTTTGGTATACCATAGCAAAAACAAAATGGCTAAATAGAACTAGAGAAGAGACAATTTAGCTATATTTCCAAACAATTATCAACCTTTTCTATATTGATTTTTCACAGGATTCCGGATCGATCAACTTAGGCTAATTAATACATAATAACATTAGTTTACAATTAAAAGATAATGAAAGTCTGAAAGTTTAATTGAAACGAATATCACAAATCATGCATGCATGCCGCCGTACCTCGATATGGAATTTACCGGAATTGAACCAGAGGTACGTAATTGTGATCCAAAGAATGATAGGATATATATAACCACATACGAATGTTACAAATCCTCATGCACGCGATGCAATACTATACAGTAACAAATTATTGAAACATCTGATCTAATACCTCCAAATTATATCAATTTTCATTTAGACATCTTTTTGTTTTTCTAGTAGTATACCGTTTAAAGAAATAAAAATTTATCAATCTTTTTAATTTTTAAATAAACGAATAAAGGGTATGTTTGGCAAAACTAGCTGTATGATGTAAGCTGTTAACTGTAAGCTGTAAGCTGTAAACTGCAAAGCTGTTAATATGAGCTACAAGCTGTATCTTTTTTTCAATAAAAGTGTTTGGTAAGTTAGCTGTTAAATGTAATTATAAGATGTAAAATGACATAAAAAGACATTATTTATAATTGTAAATAAATGTTTGGAGGTTATATCAGTAATTTATAGTTTTAACAGCTCCAAGATGTTTAAAAAACTTCATGAACCAACTTTTTATTTAGGAACTATTTGTTTGAAATAAAAGCTTGAAGTTAATGTATCTAAACGGAGCTACTTATTTTAGAGGAGATTATTTTTATAATAAAAGCTTGAAGTTAATGCATAACTAAGATCAATATTCAATTTGTATGGCAATATTAACAAACCCTATCTAGGTTATATATGTTTAGTATGGCTCTGATACCACTGTAGTGGTCATCCGTACGGTTATCAAACATGCACAACAAAAGTTTTCATAAATATTCTAGATGCTCCTTAAGGCCTATATATAAGCTCGCTTTAATTGGCTTGGGTTATGGAAGCTTGTGGCTTATAAAAGTTTTCATAAGCAGTGACAAACAAAACATATTTTATAACACCATTTAATTACAGTAACTAACAGGGTATTAAAGTTGTTTATTTATACACATTCAAGTTAAAAGACAGATCGACTTGCATAACAACAAATTAAACCTCGTAAAAAATAAAATCGGAATAAACAGACACATACATGATACACTTGACACGTGAAAATAAAACATTACAAGATTAAACAACAGCTAGTGTGATTAACCGTCGACGGATTTTGTTCAATTTCATCATTTGTAAGAGCAGTTTCTCCATATTTTTAATTTGATTTTCCGCCACCGCCGCTGCTAATTAGACGAGTGGTAAGGAGGCTCATGTTACTTTTACCAGCATCAAGCTCAACATAATGTGCTTCTGCGGTTGTTCCTCCTGCTGTGTTGATAATTTCATCTATAGTCACTAAATTGGTATCACCACCATTGTAGCTAATGTCCCTTGATGTCACTGCAGAGCTATCAATCTGATCGAAACCAGTTATATTCATTAAAATCATGTTATACATTAGATGTAAAACGATAGCATAATGTAACCAAGAACAAATCCCGATAAAATAAATCGACTTTTACTATCCATGAATATGAAAGGATATCAAATTCAACTGTATTAAACGGCTAACTTATTTGTTTTCAAAAAATGATTGTAAATTAAAAATTAGTTTTTTCCTTTTTATTCTTCCAAATTATTTTTCAGCAATTAATTATCATTTACATGTGAAATTCTTTGTCACTATAGTTTTAAGTATCATTATTGTTACTAGAGTTTTATTGGATATACTGTATAAAATTAGACTTTTAGTTTTTAGTTACTACTTCACTGTTATTAACGCTAAATTACTAATGAAACAACTAATATAATTTTGAACAAATTACATCCTTGAAATAAAATATAAAGTTGAAGATCGACATATATGTTTAAATTTAAATTTGCAGATCTACCTACAAAATTATTTATTTTGTGAGATTTGCTGTACCATAAAGATACTCATACATGGAATTTGATATTGGAAATAGTACGTTCGAGTTTAAAATTTCGCCTTAGGTACAGGAAAAATATTCAGTATTTATACTACATGTTTAGGTACAAATTAGACTATATATTTTCTGAATTAGAATTATATTAAATGTAATAATTAATAAGTCGACTGTTTTCTATATTATTGGAGAGATACTTAAAGAGAATAAGTCACCTTTCTTCGTAGATATTTAATAACATGTATTTAATAGACTACACATCAACACCATTATGATCAAGTTTCGAGCTCGTGCTATAGCTTTATGAACTACTATGGCACGATCAATAACCACAACCATGAGATGGCCGGATAGTGATTTTTTACTGATCTAATTATTTATCAGTAGATTTCTAAAAAAATAAAAAATAAATAAATAAATAAATAAATAAATAAAAGTAAATCGTGTACAATAACAGTACTAATTAAGGTTCATATATAAATTGGTTATGTTTTTATAAACATTTGTTTATTTAGAATTTATGTTAAGAGTATACTTCAAATTAATTAACGATATAATTAATAGCTATATATATGATTAACAAGTTAAAATTAATAAAAAGAAGTAAAACGCCTCTTGGAGTTTTCCCCAAAAGACAACAGATGCAAGTGTATAATCTTCAATAAAACATAGTACGTGGATAACAAATTGCATGAGTTCATGACAATACATGCAATATATAATTAACAAAAATACTTCAGTGAATGTTACTTACAGGTGAGGAAAGAACTTCAACTAGTGGATCATATGACGAGGGTTCAGGATCATAACTCCTAGATGCTTCCTGATTAAGTGGTTGTGATGCTGGAGTGGTGGTGTTCACAGTCTCTCCGTCGTTAGTAACATTTTCCCCGCCTCCACTCTCTAACCCTAAACACTTCAGAAAATCCTTAAAAGCTTGTTGTAAGAGATTAAGTCTCTCCTGTTCCATAACTGTATGAAAAAAAAGCAACTTAAAGAAAGCTCAAAAGAATTAAATTTCTTAGGTCTTTTTGTTTCTCAAGATGGTTTCTCTCTTCCGTTTAGGTGTACATGTACAAGAGCATTCAGAATAGAGGTTATTGACATGTATTTAAAGACATTGAAGGATGTTACTAGTATTAAATATTTGGTTGTTGGACTTTGTGATTATTAAGGCGGAGGTGTTTGGAAGCAGCCTCTTTACCTTCGGGTAGGGTAAGTCTATTTACATCTCACCTCCTGCATATCTCGGGAAAGACGGGATTAAGTACCGTTGATTTTTTATTTTTTATTATCCATATAAAACAATCTCTTGTGCAAAAAAGTGTGCGTCTTTTTTAACATCCTTGTATACACATTGTGTACTTCCTTTTTGTGAATAAAGGTTTATACCGTTTAGATTTCAAAGTCACTTTCATACTTCTGTCTTTCATACTTCTGTCTTTAGTTAGGTAGGGGAAATTTTACTTATATTTAAGTGCAATAAATTCTGGGAACTTCAAGATTCAATTTGACATGTGATCATTGCTCTATCTATAATACTTAAAGATTAGGTACATTAAATTGAACTAAACGAGCATCCGTTCATAACAACGGGATTTTATGAAGATAGTTTTAGTGATAAAAAATAGTTTATTAGTTATAAATGAAAAAAAATAAAAGTTTGAGGATTTAAGGATTAAACATAATGTTTTGAAACCCGGTTCGACCCAGGTGGTTCAACCGGTCGAACCGTTCCAATAAAAAAACAGGTCAATTTAAATCGGGTCAACCCGTCGGGTTGGGTCAAACAAAGGGTCAAATTAAACCATATAAACCCGCCAGGTTTGAAGCGTCCTGGATCAACCCGATGTTCGATATGTATTAATAGTGTGTTAATAAGTCAACTAATTAGCCATTGCATTATTTATCCCATTGCCTTAAAATAGTTTCTTTTTAAAACATATGTTTTCAACATTTCCTTTTTTATTTTCAACTTTTCACTTTTCACTTTTCACTTTAAGGGTTTTTTCCTTTATACGTAGTATAGATGTGCAAGTATTCATGTGCTAAACAAGAACTATGGTACAAACATGCTAAAGCTTCACAGAATCTCTCAATTTAATTGTGAAGGTATTAAAGCTAGAAAACCATGAAGATGAATATGAAAAGGGTGTAAATTAATGGTAAACATTTACAACAATTAATTTTGATCTTTAACCATGAAGATGAATATGAAAGGAGTGTAAATTAATAGTAAACATTTACAACAGTTAATTTTAATTTTTAAATTTGACTTTTCACTTGATTTTTTGATGATTATAAATAACCAAACAAATCCACATTTATCCTAACCCCTTTCACCACCATCACAATCCGAATCCCATCTTCATTTCACAGCCAAAACCTAATCAAGGACCTAAAAGATTCACAATCTATGCAATATACCCTAATTCGAGACACCATTAACATCAATCCACACCATCATAATCCTAATCCCTTCGAACAACAAAAAAATGAAAAAGCTACAAGATCTCGGTTTTTGTTCACTCTTTGTACCAATCTTTAAGATTTTCGCGAAGTAAAAAATATACCATCATCAATCTATATAAGAGTCTCAACCTCTTTTTAATTATCCGAAAACTTTAAAGATAGAACAAAACACAAGCCGTTTCATTCTTCTTTGTTTCGGTTAAAACAAAACTCGAAAAACACAAAAGAAGAACCTACCCGAGATCGTCCAAATGATCTTGATGCCAATCTCAATGAGCAAAGATTCGAACAAAGCAGAAATGAAGACAAGTATTTGGTTTTAACCTCCATCTCATTCGGTTTAATCATAAACAAAACAATAAAACATTTTGAAACCTACCCGAGACCCTCCGCAGGATCTTGAAGCAATAAAAGTTCTTTCTTGATTCGGACTATGCTACAAATGACAAGCAAGGTAACTAAATATATCAAGAAAAAGTGGTGTGTGCTTGGTTGGAAAGGATGAAGGAGAGTGTGGTATGATCAGATTGATGATGTTTATGATATGATGGAGATGAGCTTGGTGAGAGAGGCAGACATAGATTAGGTCAAATGAGATGCAAATTGGGCCTATACCCAGTTAAATGTGTATATCTTTTTTTTTTTTTCTTTTTTTTTCAGATTAATACAAAGTCAAACAAATGTAATGAGTTATATTGTGGTTTTGCATAACACCCCCAAAATTTGGTACAGCGGAAGACTTTTCAAAGTTTCGGGGTGCTATTTGGATTGGCACACAACACGATTATAAGGAACATAATAACGATATTAAATTTAAATATGTGATTAAAGTCAAGATTTAGAGTTTACATTTATTCTCCAAAATAAAAGTAGTAATCCCAAAATAGATAAAGATAGGTCCCAAATTATTTTATCAGAGTTTGACTGATTACTGATCCATACAACCGTGCCACGTGCCAAGCTTTCCCATCCAAATAAAGCAGCAGCAAAGTATTACTCAGTACTTGAGAATACATGCTAAAAGGGTCAGCTTACGTTGGTGAGTTTATAGAGTTTAGACTCAAAGCAATACATAAAAGAAGTTGAATAGAAGAATCATCGATACACTCTACTAGACCAAGACATCGATATCAACGCATCTCAAAATCATAAACCAATATATAATGATATAGGTGCACACTATAGCTCTATGCCGTACAAGCAGACAACCTATTAACTTCCACACAGGAGCAAACCTAGATAATAGTTCCGCACTTGCAGCCCTTAAACCAAGTCCTTAGCAATTTAATATAGTGAAAGGCAACGATACCAATAGACAACCAAGACCAAATATAACCGATAAACCAAAGAAATTCCAAAATAGACATAACATAAATTAAAAATTGACCAATGAAAATAAGTTGACGACAACCATACATTCTCCCCCAAAATATTTAGAAAAAAGTAAAAGCAGGGCTATGAACTCACCTCAAGAAGTAAGCAAGAAAAGGTACAATAGTAAAAAAGAGACGACAGTAGCTAGAATGTCATTGCATTACAGACTCGGCACAACCTAATAGAATAAACTCGTCTTAATATCCAGTTCAAAACGTATAAATTTCTAAAACTTAACTATTCCCAAGTATTGCCTATTTCCAATCTCAAATTCTATCGTTACCTCCGTTTATTAATGTTTGGTATCATTCATGTATGCGGTGAGGACACGACATAGACTCAAGTGAACTCACTCTAAAACAATGACCAAAACATAGACAACTCATAAACTAGATCAGGGTCAAACGATATTACTCAAAGTTTAATAAGTTACCTGAACGAATTGTTGGGTCCTTATCGAGTTTGTCAACCCAATAAGTCTAGCAATTCATTCGTCTCACCTATGATTCCAAAACTAAATCAAGTTAACCATTGAGTTGTACTTTATTATTTGTATTAGTAACATTTAATGCATGAATCGTGTTTAATTTGGTTGCAAAATATGCTTGATAATTTAAATTTCTTATGCAAGAGGTGTTTTAATAACTGTATTAATTGTATTTATTAACCAATTAATTAATTAACTATATTAAATAACATTAATGTGGTATTTTGTTTTTTTAATATGTGTGTTAAAGTGGTGTACACTATGCTTCTTGTTTTGTAAATCTAAAAATTGTGTGCATTAAAGTGGTGTACACTATGCTTCTTTTCTTGTAAGTCTTAAAAAATTACAAGCATTGAAGGCTATTAATTATATGTGTATGCATCTTTCCTATTAAAGAAATGTTTTTGGTCTTAAACATTTTAAAACTTCTAAAAATGGATGTCCTAAATACATTATAAGGTAGTAGAGGCACTTTTTTTTGGATACTCAAAAAGTGCCACATACCAATGGACCAATCAGAAGCGTCGGATCAAAAAAACAATTTTTAATAATAAAAAACACGGAGGGACCATTTTTGCCAACTCGCCAAACTTACCCCACCAACCCCACCCCCTACCTCTCACTTTCCACACATCAGATATCACAAAAAACCCACTTTCTCTCTCTAACCGTTATAAAAAATTACCATAACAAATAAAAAATAACCGCTTTTTAACCGTTCAAATCATCAATAAAACACAAAAATGGAAGAATCATTGAGTGCACAAGCAGATCCATGAAAAAACCGGTTCAAAATGAACCTACTGAATCTCAGGATGAAGGTATGATGCTTCTGACTAATTATTTAGTTGTTTTATTGGTTGTGTTTTTTAGTGTTTACATTTGGTTGAGTTTCTGAGTAAAAAGCTTTGTATACATGGATGCACACCAAGTGTTTGATGAAATGTGTGAGTGAAAAGTATCATACGTGTGTATTATTTGAAGTTGAACTGTATATGTGTATTATTAGTGTATATGTGTATTATTTGAAGTTGAACTGTATATGTGTATTATTACTGTATATGTGTATTATTTGAAGTTGAACAGTGATATTTGAAGTTGAACTGTATATGTGTATTATTACTAGTGATATTTGTATTTGACTTAACTGTGCAAATCACATAAAGCACACAGAAAATGAAACAATCGACATCTAAAACAACGAATACTTTAGTTTTTACTGTTATAGAATCATTATTAGTGTGTTTTACTAGTTAATTTTCGATAATTTGTGATGTTGTGATGATTTATGTGATAATAGGAAAGATTAAAAGTTATGTTTAACAGAACAAAAGATATGTTGTGATGCTTCTGTTTGATTTGTGGTGGATTTGTATGTTTAATGGATAGATTGTGCATGTTTCAAAAGGTTTTACCGCGGTATTTGAAAACAATATTGACTAGTAGTGTATCACATGTGATATAAAAGTTAAATTATTGTTGATTGGTAGAATATCTATTGTGATAACAAATAGTTATTTGTTTGACATATGATATTGAAAACAAATGAACTATTCGTACACTAACAAAAATTATGAAAATATTTTGATGCAGATTTGAATGAGACCTGTGCAAAAAATAGCCTCATCAAACGAAAGAATCAACAACAAGTGCAATTGTCGTTGAAGAAAGCACAACATCTCCACAAACAAATTGAAGAAGCTCAAACACTTGTGATATCACAAGTTCCTCCATCACCACAATTGATTCAACAAATAGAAGAAAGCTGACACACATGTGATATCACCAGTGATATACCTGTGATATCACTTGATATCACATGTGGTATCACCTGTGATATCACATATGATATGTGATCACATGTGATATCAAAGATTCCCCCGAAAGCACCTGGGAATAAAATGAAGGTGGTGGTTGATGAACCAATGAAGATGACGATTGTTGAAGAACAAAAGTAAATAAAACAAGTTGATGAAAACAGTTGCATTGTTATGTTTTAACAACTAGTGCTAAATTCTTTTGGTTAGTAATATACAATGCTAATGATAACATTTTATGTTCTCTATGTAAAAAATGTGTTATTAACTGAGATACCCAACTAAGAATGTGAATAATCACAAGAGATAATCCATTTCATATAAAATGTTATGATTTTAATTTTTGTTCTCTACATATATGTGTTATCAATTGTGATACTCAACTAAGAATATGAAATATCACATTCTTATCACATGTGATAATGAATTTTGTATTTTAACAAGTGTATATGAAAGAATAATAAACATCAATTGTCATATTTTATCGCCAGCTCAGCCTCCGTCTTTCGAATTGCCTAAAACTTAAACACTTTTCTTTACCTTTACAGTGTAGTATCACAAGTGATACATAAAAGAGAAGCTCATGTAAAACTGAATGTAATTTAACATCCATTTAAATATTTGAAAAAACAAAACAGAAAGCAAATTCCTCAAACACTTATCAAAAGAAATCATCAAACACTAGCTCAAAATCATCAAACATAGAAAATTATTGTTGAATATATGTACACACACATCCGCTAAAGTAGATGCCTCATTTGCAAGCCTCTCGCTAATTTCATTCTTCTCACAAATAATGATTTATTTTCTTCCTCAACTCAGGTGGAATTAAGTCCATTTTCCAATGCCTCAACATATATAATTGTTCTGGGATACGTATGACATTACAATTGTTGAGCACACAAAAAATATGTGTCGACATAGAATCCCACAACGAACACAAAGCTGACAAACAAGCTACTAAACTATCTTATTTGTTATGCAACACCTTCATCAAAACAAACAAAACACATAAAAAATATATATATGAAATAGAATATCACAAGTGATACTACACATATGATGCAGAACATATTTTAAAAAAACTTTAATATCACAAGTGATACTATACATATGAAACAGAATATCACAAGTGATACTACACATATTGTACTAGTGTAGTCAGTTTTTTTTTTTTTTTGTTTTTTTTTTCAAATTGATTGCAGATCTGTTAAGTGATAAATAAAATATATGGTAGATATATTGAAATAGTTAATTTAGTACAAAACGTCATCATTGATCATATCGTCAAATCTTAGCTAACACCAAGATACACATCAGTTTTACAAAATAAATATTAGCATCCGCTTATCAAACATTACAAAAAAGGCTACTCGGTTGACACCTATGGAACAATAAAAAGTGCTACTCGGTTAATATCTAATCATCTATTGATCAGTCGGCATTCTTTCACGCATCCTCCGCTTTCACTTTCTTAGGAATAAAATCTAAAAATTTTTTACAAAAATAATAGCTTTAATACCAGTTCAGGGGTATAAAAAGACAGTAATTCCACCTTACTCAGGTGCAATAAACTTACCTGCAAAAAAGTTGAATCTCTTCCACTTACCAACGACAAATGCTGATTCAAGACAACAAATTAACAGATTTCATTAGGTGCACTAAGAAACTTGAGAATAAAAGATACACTTCTAAATTAAATATGTAGAGCAGCATCCACTACTTCTACAAAAGCTTCATTTTGGGCTCGCCTTAAATATGAATTATGTCTTATAAATAATAAGCAATATTACACTATAATTAACAACTTATCAGTAACTTATACTCACAGCTTATCCCCACAAACTTATATTTTCATCCTCATCAAAATGTCAAAAATATTATATAAGTAAATTAAACATCTTAACATAAAACAACTTATAAATAAACATAACAATTATCACTGGTGATACTAAACATATATCACTGGTGATACTAAACCAGCTTATAATCATCAACTTCAAATATCACTGGTGATACTAAACGTATGCTACAGAGCAGATTCAAAACCACAATTAGACACAAAAACAGCATTCAAATGCAGTTAAAAACATAAATTCAACTAACAACTTAATTAATAAGCAAAATTACAAGAGCATATAGCAAAATTATTAAACATTTTTTACTTACACATTTCATCAAACACTTGGTGTGCAACTTTATAAGAAGAAATGTTAACAACTTGATTCACATAATTATCAACTAATTCAACAACATTATCAACCGCAACAATATCAATCAAATCTGCTTCTGAAAAAAAATGCTTATTTCAAATCAAAAGAAGCCATAAAAAATGATGATAATGATCGGAACGGTGATGGTGATCGGAGTGGTGCTGGTGATGGTGATCGGAACGGTGATGATGAAAGACACGGTAACTGTCGATCAGAACAGTGATGGTAATTGCAGTGGTGATCGGAGCATTGATGGTGATGATGAGATGATGATCGGAACAGTGATGGTGATCGGAATAGTGATGGTGTTGATGATCGGAACGGTGATGATGATCGGAATGGTAATTGTGGGTGGGGATAACTGATTTATGAATGGAAAGAATGAGAGCAGAGGAAACACACACACGAAGTGTGTGTAAAAAATGAAGCGAATGAAAAAAAGAAGAAAAGAAAAGGCTTTATATAGTTGGGAGTATTAAGGTTAAGCATATTAAATCTTAGATTAATCTAGACCATTAGATCAAAATGGATGGAAGGTGGGGATTTATCCATTAGTATGTACCAAAATAAAGGTATTGATACGCGGGATTGCGCCCTCGCAACAGGTTTTACCTCTCAAGGGATCTTGAGAAGCTTGCAATCCCTGCCAGGCAGTGTACCTGATCGTTGTAGTATAGTATAGTGACAAGTACCGGGGGATTGATTGTTCAACTCAGTAATAGTGTCGCTAGGATTAGAAAGCCTACTAAACTAGGTCTAGAGGTGAGGGATGATTCTTTTTTTATTTTTATATTTTATGAAAAGCAAGTAAAATCTCGGGTTTTGAAAGAGTGAGCGGAATTAGTTGCTAGTCAACTAACCCAATTAACTAAAGATGCAATCAAAATAAAATAAAAATAAATGAAATTAAACTAATGTGGTGGAAACAATAATGAGAAAAGATGTGTTTACTTAGATTTCATTACTCCCTAGATATCTTTTACCGGTTGATTAGCTTATTACAATTGCATGGATGACAGGTTATATTCCTTAATACTAGTCGTAGGGTCGTGTACAATATTCCCTAACTCTATAAGCTCCTACTTCACTCCTATGTCGAGCCGACTAAAAGCTCCTAACATGGGATCATTAGAATTCACTTATGCATTAAATACAACCAAAAATCGTAGTACACCTCCAATCATGTTTCTTAAGACGTTCAAGCACGTTACCAATGGAAGTCTGCTAGTTTTCTTAAGCCTAACATCGAATACAATCATCCACAACAATTATAAACAAACAATCAACCAATAATCAACATCTAGGTTTCACTACATCTAAGCAAACACAATAAAAACCTAGCATAGCATGTTAAAAGAAAGACAAGCATAAGATAGAATAAAAAACACATAGACATATTGAATGATTATTGGAAGACTTATCTTTATTCAAAAATGGATGAAAGAAGGGTTTGAAACCCCTACAATATTATGAAAATTCGACCTAGGGTTTGTGATAGTTGCGTTTTTGCGCGTATCAAATTAATATACAAGGTAGACGTGAATGGAATTCACAAATCAACCTTTAGGAAAAGGAAGACCTGCGAAAACTCGTGAATACAATATATATATATATATATATGTGATACCGGGTAAGTGATTACCCGGGTCGTGTCCCAACGAAGTGTGAATGGGCAATATCGTGTGAGATTCGAGATTAAAATGCTTGTAAGGAATGGTTTGAGAGCTTATTTGGTGTTGTAGAACAATAACGTAAGCAAATAAACTAAAAATGCGCGTTTAAATTAAAAATAACGTCAATGCGCAAAAATAAAAGTGAAATATGAGCACGGCTAGTCCTACGGGCATACAAACAATTTTCCTACGAACTAGATGACAAAAGAAAATTTTAGAAAAAAGAAAATCAAAATTTCAATAAAAATTCTATTTATTATGATTTAATTACTAATAAACACTAATTAATTACTAATAAATATTAAAACTATTCTAAAAATTATAAAACTTTTTTAACAAATATTACAAGTTAATATTAACCTAAGAAAAACATAACAAGGGGTGGCACAATACAAAAATAAGCAGAAAATAAGCTAATAAGGGCTGAAAGGTTTAAATAAGCAAACAAGACTTGTACTACTTTAAATATTAAAATATATCTAACTTAACAAGAAAGAACAGATAGAGCAGATGGAAGGGAATGTTTGTGTGTGCTGTTCTTCGTGAACCAATTGACCAGGGTTCTACTCCCCCTTGCGTTTTTTTTTTTTGTTTTTTTTTTGTTTTGTTTTTTTTTTTTTTTTTTGAAGATTTTTACTCAAACAGTTTTAAAACATGATAATAAGCATTTTCTATAACTAACATAATTTCTAAAATACAAAATGTAAGCAAATAACAAGGTATATTGCAACAGTTATGGAAAGCTATACTAAGACATTTAAGAAATTTAAAAGCTAATCTAAGTGATCTATTAAGCTAAACTAAGCGAAAGATTAAGCAAGATGGATATAAGGGGAAGCCTAAAAGAGCTAAAGGAACATAAATTAAGCAATTTAAACTAGCTAAAAACAAATAATAAGCATAACTGAACTAATGAGTTACAAGGAAAAAGTGACTAAAGGGCATAGTTGAGGCCTACAACTAGCTATCATAAAAAATTAACAAAAATACTATGAAGTAGAATAGCTGCCAAGGAAGCTCAGTACCAAATTTCAGGGCATAAGGATGCATATTCAAGAAATGAAAAATAAAAGCCAACTGCTGTTTGGACAATTATTTTGACAGCAAAACGGTAAAAATCGGGTATAAAAATGGGTCAAAAGTGGGTCTTTTGACCCACTAAAGCTTAGGACCAGATTATGTAACTATGCAATATCCTAATTGGTCCTATTTTAAAGTAAACAAAACAACTAGAAGGCTTGAATTAGAAATCTACCAAAGCTATAGTAAAAAAAAAACAGTTAGAGTAAATTTTGTTGGAATACTATTTAAGAAGCTTTAACTTTACTTGAAACTAATAAATTTTGCTCCTAACCTATTCTCCTAACTAAACTAAAGCTATCCTAAAACCAGCATTTGGACAAAGTCGTTTCAACACTAGAAATACTTGCCGAGCCAAACACACCTTGAAGGGGACTATTTGAAGCAGGCCAGGAACAGCAGCCATACAAGGCTCGAATAAGCTACCAAACACGACCTAATACTAAATTATGCGCGGGAATGTGAAATCTATACTACTAACTAATTGTGCACCTAATCGCGAACACTAATCTTAACTACGACTAACCTTAAATGAGATCAAGAGGGGGCATAGGGGGCTGCTGATGCAGCGGGTGCAAATGGTGATTCTGTGACTAAAAACTAGGCATACTAGATAGCTAAAAATTACACTAACCTATAGGAAACTAGTATGAAGCAATTAAAACACTACAAGAGCAAAATCTAAAAATCTGTCTTACCCTCTAATAAAAACAGTTGAATTTAAAATTCTAGAAAACCAATGCAAAATCTTGGAAACAACCAGAACCTACTGATTTCTACTCTAAAACTACCAACAACAATGGTAAAAAGCTGATTGGAATTCACGTTTTGGTTAAATCGACTTAAGAGCTAGAAAAATAACATACTACCAAACACTCCTTTAAGGCCTAACTGTATTGGATTTTAAGCTTGCCTCAACTGATTTTTTTCTTTCTTTCTTTTGCAACAAGTACTAAATATAAAAGTTGACAAAGATAGTTTGACAATAATTAAGCAGAATCAGATAAAAAAAATAAACAGAAATTAATAAGCTAATCAACACTTCTAAGAGGAACTTGAACTTGTATTAAAAACTGAAATTCTTGAGTACAATAAAACTCTTTTAAGAACTGAAACTAAAGAACATAGAAACTTGAATTTTAAACTAAAAAGAACTACTACTTGACTGACTATTAAAAACTAATTAAGACTACTAAAACCTAATTAATCGACTGCTTCCAAAGGCTTACAAAACTTATCTATTTATACTACTAATCTTCTAGGGTTTCCACTTCTTGTTTGACTTCTTCTTCTTGTGCTTTCTTCGAAATCAACCTCATCCTTTGATTGTCTTGGAGCCAAGGGGGAGGGCTTTAGAGCCGTTAGATTGAATGAGGGAAGTGGGATTGGTGACATGGCAATGGATACCCGTGAAGTTGTTTGGTATCATGTGAAGGTGAGACTTTTGAGGTGGGGTGGATGGTGATATGTTTGGCATGGCAGGGAAGGGGGAGGGTTTGATATACGGGGTAAAAAGGGAGAGTGGGGAAGAGAGGATTAGGTGTTTGACTGGTCAAGGGGAAGGAGGTTATACGTTTCATGAAAACGTATTTAGGTTTTGTTTTTGTTTTTGGTTTTGGGCTTGAAGTTAAATTGGGCCAAGGGTAGTTAAAGGGGTTGGGTTTTTGGTATATTAAAGGGTTAGTTGGTTTTGTTATAAAACTTTTGGTGTTGGATTATATCACAAGGACCAAACATGTAAACTTCTGAAAATAGAGGACCAAAGCAGCCATAAATCCAAAATATTCTTCCAAGGGCCAAACTTGCCATGTATTGATTTCCTGGGGACCTTTGATGTTGATTTTTCAAGTTTAAATTTCCCGGGGACCAAAACTGTCACTATTGAAATTCCAATGACTAAACTTGCACATTTTTGAAAATTTTTCACCCAAAGACCATTTTTGATTACTTATGAATTTAAGAACTTTGGTTGACTTTCTTTGAAATAAATGCTTAGGGACTAGTTTTGATAAATTCTGAAAGTTGGGGGACTGAAACTGCCAATTATGCAAACTTTGTTTGTTTTTCGTTTGTTTTCGATCATTTTGCATTTGAAACATAAAAAATACGATCTTTGGGATATTTTCATTATTTTGATGCATTCTTGAGTGTTTTCTCGCGTTTTGGCAGTTAAAATTCGGTAAAAATGATGAGTATTTACACACTCATCAATCCCCCACACTTGAGTATTGCTAGTCCCTAGCAATCTTTTGTGAAAAACTTGATGGATTTGAAAATCTCTTTACCAAAAGCCATCACTTCTGGAGTAGCCAGGTGTAAGAATTGTGGCACACCTGATAACCGTGTGATTTTGAGCAAACCACCAGCTGTCAACGGATTTGATTAGTCTTTACCAAAAGCCGTTTGCTTCTGGACTAGCCAGCTCTTGATGGAATAGTCAACATCTTGGTGAGCTGATTACCAATTATGGGTTTTCCACTGCCTTTACCACAAGCCATAATCTTGTGTGGTCTAGCCAACTCATTTGCTTTTGAGGATATGGGGAGTTGAGGAACAATACAATTTTAGGAAAACTGCAAGCCATCAACGGGTTTGAGTTATCTTTACCAAGAGCCGTTTGCTCCTGGATTATCCAATCCTTTTGTCGGATAGACAAGGCGGACTGATAACGACAAAAAATTTTGAACTTTAGTGAAAAAAATTTTAAAATTTTTGCCAAAAACGGGGGTATAAGATAGTAAAATGTGATAAAATTCGCTAGAATAGCGAAATACCCCCCCCACACTTAGAATGAATATTGTCCTCAATATTCAAAGTCCCGGCTATTATGCCGACTCTTTGAACGTAAAAGGGCAACATTACAAGCTAAATGTGGAAACACCATTTTTTTTCACTTTATTGGTAACCACAGTGGGGTGACTCCCCCACACTTAGGGTGAAAACCCTATAAGCATGCTACTGTTTTTGTTTACCGAGTCGCTAGCTTGACTCGACCCCGAATTCATTTGTCCTTGGGGAAGCATGATGTGGAAGAAGCAATCTCCATCGGACTTTCATTCAAGATGTTTGGACAAACATTTGAAGCACGTGAAAGTTCCACACCGATGAGATAAGTACCCGACATAAGATAGTAGTAAATGGAAATGCCGGGGTCAAAAATAGTGTCTTCAGTCCCGAAGGAGTGAAGAAGAGAGGACGTCACGGGATAGGTGAAGAAAAGAAAGAAACTCATGATGAAAATCATGATTAACTCGTCATCACCCACGGGAGAATCCATAATTTCTAGATTATGAATATCATCATATAAGCTCGCTTGATCAAGACATATCCCGGGCGTGTCTCGATCCAAATGGAAGTTATCATACTCCAGTGGAGATATGATATGAGTGAGTTCACCGGAGAACTCCTCGCTAAGAGAATCAATCACAAGATGTAAATCTGTGAACTCATGTTCCGGAGTAGACTCATCACAATCCTCAATCTGAGTACCAAAGATTGGATTATCAGAAATCAAAGTGAATTCAGATTCGAATTCAAACAGAGGATTGGTGATGTAGTTTTGAAAGTTTCGGGAACAAACAGATTAGCATTCTCACTTTGACTGCTGGGATAAGAACTGAGTGACTGATCATGATAGAGGAGACTTTCAATTTCTCCAAGATCGGCTTCAAAGTCAATGAGATCATCGTCACTTCCCGTTGGAAGTGGATTGATGTGAGTGAGTTCATCGGCATACTCGTTAAGAAGATGATCAGCATCAAATGTGGAACTGATGCCTCAACATACTCGATGTCTCCATAAGATGCACAATCTCCGCTACAATCGGAGAAAGTCTCAATTTGATCTTCTGGACACTCAAGAGGGAAAGGTAAATCACACATATGATCAAAAGTTCCCTGTAACTCTCCTGGGATTGGGACAAGGTTCTCAACACTAGACTTTATGAATTCATCCGATTCCTTATCAGGAACAGTGCTAAGATGCTCATCCCCCATGTTTAGAGAGTGAGTGTGAACTTCGGGTGTGATAAAAACAGACAGATCTTTCATGGAAGGAACCACAATTGATGAATTTAATGAGCCTTGACGAATATCAAGGGTAACTTCATCATCACTATCGTCATCGTCATCGTCATCGTCATCGTCATCGTAGATGATAGTTTTACGCATTCAAAATCTTACTCTAGCTGCTTCTTCAGCTAGAATTTCTTTGTAAGACTTCGGACGAGGTTCTTCCGGAGCAGGTTTGTTAACCAAATCCTTAAGGTCATTTAAAGTATTTAAAACATTTTGCAAAAGTTCTTGAGGAAATGGTTGAGGTTGTGTTTCAAAAGTTTGGTATTATGGAGGTTGGTCGTGATAATTGTTGTCACAAGGAAAAAGATTCCTAGTTTGACAATCGGTGCTAAAATGCGGACCTCCATAATATTTACAACCGTATTGTTGTGAAGTTGGTGCATTTTAAAACGATACGGCATTGTAATTTTGATAACACGGATTATGCTCATATGAAATGAAATTGTTTTGTGGCTCATTGCAAAAGCTCGGATTAGAATCGTAACCGAATGAATTACTCGAACCACAAAACAAACAACTTCCATTTTGAATATCATTACCACATCGTTCACATGTACACCAACGACATGGCAACCCGAAAAGCGGCTCACCACAACCGACACAAGGAATAAAAGTCAGAGGTGGGACAAGTGGTGTGCTCTGAGAGTTAGGAATTTCCACCACTTCTGTTATGGTCTCTGGTTTTTGTTTTTGATAATCGTGAAGATTAGGCAAGTCGTTCTTTTCAATCACTGCTCTATGCTCTGTACGTTTGCTTGACAAACCTTTAACCGTAAATCCTGAAAGGTTAGGATCAATTCTTGATGATTTGTCATTAATAGCACGTATCTCAGGCAGTGATGGGTAGTTGGAAGAATTCGGTGAATCATCGAGAGAATTTGGAATTATGAACAAATTGCACGTGGTACAAAATTTGTTACTACAATTATTTCCACACTTCTCACAAATACACCGGAAACAACGATAGCCATTCTCAATTGGGCTTTTACAGTGAAAACACGTGTAGCCGAGAGACGCCATAAGAATTATACATGAGAGGGGTATAAGAAGGTAGAATCAATCGGATAGAGGGTAAGGAAAAATATTTTTGGGTTTTTCGAAAAGCACATCAATTAAAACGAGACCAACTCAAAAAGACAATTGTGAACTTAAACCAATAATCACAATGTAAATGGCTTCTTTGAAAAAGGTACACCAATTCACAAGGATACAATGACAAGTTTTAATCTTTTCTTTGGGAACTTATTAATGTTCACACCCCCAGTTGGTAGGTGTTCTGCCTTGGTTCTCGGCGGTGTGTTTTATGTTTATATTATTTAACAAGAAAAACGGAAAATTGTTTTTGTATTTTTTTTATATGATAAATATATATACAAAAGAAAAGGAAAATATTTTTGTGTTTTATAAGTTTTTGAAAACGATAACTTCTAGACGAAGGTTCTACAAGTCACTAATCGTTGAAATCATAACGATATTGTCGCAACACAACCTCCCTGGCAGCGGCGCCATTTTGATAGTTGCGTTTTTGCGCGTATCAAATTTATATACAAGGTAGACGTGAGTGGAATTCACAAATCAACCTTTAGAAAAAGGAAGACCTGCGAAAATTCGTGAATACAATATATATATGTGATACCGGGTAAGTGATTACCCGGGTCGTGTCCCAACGAGGTGTGAATGGGCAATATCGTGTGAGATTCGAGATTAAAATGCTTGTAAGGAATGGTTTGAGAGCTTATTTGGTGTTGTAGAACAATAACGTAAGCAAATAAACTAAAAATGCGCGTTTAAATTAAAAATAACGTCAATGCGCAAAAATAAAAGTGAAATCTGAGCACGGCTAGTCCTACGGGCATACAAACAATTTTCCTACGAACTAGATGACAAAAGAAAATTTTAGAAAAAAGAAAATCAAAATTTCAATAAAAATTCTATTTATTATGATTTAATTACTAATAAACACTAATTAATTACTAATAAATATTAAAACTATTCTAAAAATTATAAAACTTTTTTAACAAATATTACAAGTTAATATTAACCTAAGAAAAACATAACAAGGGGTGGCACAATACAAAAATAAGCAGAAAATAAGCTAATAAGGGCTGAAAGGTTTAAATAAGCAAACAAGACTTGTACTACTTTAAATATTAAACTATATCTAACTTAACAAGAAAGAACAGATAGAGCAGATGGAAGGGAATGTTTGTGTGTGCTGTTCTTCGTGAACTAATTGACCAGGGTTCTAATCCCCCTTTCTTTTTTAATTTTTTTTTTTTTTTTTTTTTTTTTTTTTTGAAAGATTTTTACTCAAACAGTTTTAAAACATGATAATAAGCATTTTCTATAACTAACATAATTTCTAAAATACAAAATGTAAGCAAATAACAAGGTATATTGCAACAGTTATGGAAAGCTATACTAAGACATTTAAGAAATTTAAAACCTAATCTAAGTGATCTATTAAGCTAAACTAAGCGAAAGATTAAGCAAGATGGATATAAGGGGAAGCCTAAAAGAGCTAAAGGAACAGAAATTAAGCAATTTAAACTAGCTAAAAACAAATAATAAGCATAACTGAACTAATGGGCTGCAAAGAAAAAGTGATTAAAGGGCATAGTTGAGGCCTACAACTAGCTATCATAAAAAATTAACAAAAATCAAACAAAAATACTATGAAGTAGAATAGCTGCCAAGGAAGCTCAGTACCAAATTTCAGGGCATAAGGATGCATATTCAAGAAATGAAAAATAAAAGCCAACTGCTGTTTGGACAATTTTTTTGACAGCAAAACGGTAAAAATCGGGTATAAAAATGGGTCAAAAGTGGGTCTTTTAACCCACTAAAGCTTAGGACCAGATTATGTAACTATGCAATATCCTAATTGGTCCTATTTTAAAGCAAACAAAACAACTAGAAGGCTTGAATTTGAAATCTACCTAAGCTATAGTAAAAAAAAAACAGTTAGAGTAAATTTTTTTGGAATACTATTTAAGAAGCTTTAACTTTACTTGAAACTAATAAATTTTGCTCCTAACCTATTCTCCTAACTAAACTAAAGCTATCCTAAAACCAGAATTTGGACAAAGTCGTTTCAACACTAGAAATACTTGCCGTGCCAAACACACCTTAAAAGGGACTGTTTGAAGCAGGCCAGGAACAGCAGCCATACAAGGCTCGAATAAGCTACCAAACACGACCTAATACTAAATTATGCGCGGGAATGTGAAATCTATACTACTAACTAATTGTGCGCCTAATCGCGAACACTAATCTTAACTACGACTAACCTTAAATGAGATCAAGAGGGGGCATAGGGGGTTGCTGATGCAGCGGGTGCAAATGGTGATTCTGTGACTAAAAAACTAGGCATACTAGATAGCTAAAAATTACACTAACCTATAGGAAACTAGTATGAAGCAATTAAAACACTACAAGAGCAAAATCTAAAAATCTGTCTTACCCTCTAATAAAAACAGTTGAATTTAAAATTCTAGAAAACCAATGCAAAATCTTGTAAACAACCAGAACCTACTGATTTCTACTCTAAAACTACCAACAACTATGGTAAAAAGCTGATTGGAATTCACGTTTTGGTTAAATCGACTTAAGAGCTAGAAAAATAACATACTACCAAACACTCCTTTAAGGCCTAACTGTATTGGATTTTAAGCTTGCCTCAACTGATTTTTTTTTCTTTTGCAACAAGTACTAAATATAAAAGTTGACAAAGATAGTTTGACAATAATTAAGCATAATCAGATAAAAAAATAAACAGAAATTAATAAGCTAATCAACACTTTTAAGAGGAACTTGAACTTGTATTAAAAACTGAAATTCTTGAGTACAATAAAACTCTTTTAAGAACTGAAACTAAAGAACATAGAAACTTGAATTTTAAACTAAAAAGAACTACTACTTGACTGACTATTAAAAACTAATTAAGACTACTAAAACCTAATTAATCGACTGCCTCCAAAGGCTTACAAAACTTATCTATTTATACTACTAATCTTCTAGGGTTTCAACTTCTTGTTTGACTTCTTCTTCTTGTGCTTTCTTCGAAATCAACCTCATCCTTCGATTGTCTTGGAACCAAGGGGGAGGGCTTTAGAGCCGTTAGATTGAATGAGGGAAGTGGGATTGGTGACATGGCAATGGATACCCGTGAAGTTGTTTGGTATCATGTGAAGGTGAGACTTTTGAGGTGGGGTGGATGGTGATATGTTTGGCAGTTAATGGCAGGGAAGGGGGAGGGTTTGATATACGGGGTAAAAAGGGAGAGTGGGGAAGAGAGGATTAGGTGTTTGACTGGTCAAGGGGAACGAGGTTATACGTTTCATGAAAACGTATTTAGGTTTTGTTTTTGTTTTGGTTTTGGGCTTGAAGTTAAATTGGGCCAAGGGTAGTTAATGGGGTTGGGTTTTTGGTATATTAAAGGGTTAGTTGGTTTTGTTATAAAACTTTTGGTGTTGGATTATATCACAAGGACCAAACATGTAAACTTCTGAAAATAGAGGACCAAAGCAGCCATAAATCCAAAATATTCTTCCAAGGGCCAAACTTGCCATGTATTGATTTCCTGGGGGACCTTTGATATTGATTTTTCAAGTTTAAATTTCCCGGGGACCAAAACTGTCACTTTTGAAATTCCAATGACTAAACTTGCACATTTTTGAAAATTTTTCACCCAAAGACCATTTTTGATTACTTATGAATTTAAGAACTTGGGTTGACTTTCTTTGAAATAAACGCTTAGGGACTAGTTTTGATAAATTCTGAAAGTTGGGGGACTGAAACTGCCAATTATGCAAACTTTGTTTGTTTTTCGTTTGTTTTCGATCATTTTGCATTTGAAACATATAAAACACGATCTTTGGGATATTTTCATTATTTTGATGCATTCTTGAGCGTTTTCTCGCGTTTTGGCAGTTAAAATTCGGTAAAAATGATGAGTATTTACACACTCATCAGTTTGTGGTAAAGTTCCTCCTAATGTTTCACACTTTTACAATGAAAAATTGGAAATATATATATAGAGAATACATCCTGACGGCGTCACGTTGTAGGGTCTGACGCCGTCAACTCGCCGCCAATATAAAATTCGTATTGCTTAGATCCAGTCTTGACGCCTTCATGCGTAAATATACTCTGGGCCGTCACGTGTATTTTGACCCTGACGGCCTTGGTGACGCCGTCAGGCCAAATAGCCTTGAAGATGCTCTGGGCCGTCACGTGTATTTTTCACATCCACCACTTTTGCCACTCTTGACACCGTCATGTGTTAGATCTTGACATCGTCAGGTACTGTTCCCAGCAAGGATTTTGAGACTTTGCCGTTTTCTTCACTTTTATGCTCCAAAAAACGTCCAAAATGCTTCCTTTTCCAGATTTCTTCTCAAAAGTACCTAAAATGACAAAAGAACGATTTAGGGCAATAATTGATCAAATAATCACGAATTCGGGCTTAAATGACCCCTTAAAAGTGGTACACTTTTCGCCTCATCAGGTATACAATTGAATTTTCCTCTAAGGTAGTATAGATAGATAATTTTGTAGCCGAAAAAAATACCCTTGGTTATGCAAATGCGGGTCAATTAATCATCCACAAATTAACAAAACTAGTGCATCGGGTATTTCTGGGGCTAAATTGAGATAGTGATGGTGGTCGATGTAACTCGCTGAGATTGCAACAATGTAAGGTTGTAACCGCAAAACTTCTTTACTTTAGAAAAGTATATCAAAAGTAACTGAAAACTGATGTCCGAAAACCTGATTTGATTTTTTTTCCTTAGGGTTATTTGTAGATACAACACAATTTGAAAACGCCGCTACACCATTCACAAATCTATTCAATTGGACTTCATGCAAACATAAAGATAAAAGTATGTTATCTTAACAATAATGCCAACGTATTCCTTTCAATGAAAAGTACCATACTGTACTATGATAAATAAATTATAGACATGCATATAACAACTAATTTTCAAGTAAAAATCCCTAAAATTAACTCAAACCAAGACTTTTTTGCCCAAGCACCGTTGCACAGGGCGTGGGTTTTTATGTGATTTTTTTTCGTTATGCATATATTCCTTAGATGTAACTCAGAGATTGTTTTAGAAATCGATAGGTAATTCCAGGGAGTATTTATGTAATTTTTCATTATACAAATATTCCTCAAATCTAACCTCTGTATTGTGTCTATAATCGCAAGTGTTTTTTATGCAAACAATCCCTTGCTTTAACCTAAGGATTGTTTCGGTATTCCGCAAGTAAATGGAAAAACACTATTATTATTATTATTATTATTATTATTATTATTATTATTATTATTATTATTATTATTATTATTATTATTATTATTATTTGGCAAATTTACAGACTTTCTTGCAACAGAATAAACTAGAGGACATTTCTGTAATTTTTGTTACACAAATAGTCCTTATATTTGACTGAGGGACTATTTCTATAACTAAGAGTAAACGGTAAGGTCCTCATTTGCATCTTTTTGAGGACTATGTTTGTAGTTGTAAGTAAACCGCATGGACCATTTTTACCATTTTCGTTGGATGTTTACTATTTGGTGAACAAGTAATGTTTATACAAGGATTTTTTTACCCGCTCTCTGCTATGGGCGCACGATTAATCTAGGGATTGTTCGTGTAACATAAAATGAAGGAATGGTTAATTTTTGCAATTTTTTTAGACTGTTTCGGCAACGCAAGAAAGACAGAGGGACATTTATGCAATTTTCCTTTACACAGATAGGATTTAACACATGGAATGTTTCTGCATTAATATGTGAAAGACAGGGACGTTTTCTGGAATTTCTCTAAGTTTTTTTTTTTTTTTTTTTTTTTTTTTTTTTTTTTTTTTTTTTATTTTATTTTTTTTGCAACACGATTACAATCAGATGGGCTATTTTTGTCTTTTGTCTACTAACTTTACTATTCAACGAATAGTAAAAGCCCTCAGGGCTTTTGTTAATATTTAAAATGAATTTTTTCAATCGTTTAAATATTCCTTTCACTTAGTACCGTCTTTGAGAGTGAGCGAGATGGGTCACTACCCTGGGATTCCAAATATCAAGGACCCCCAAAATTTCCCCCATATGAAATTATTATGTAAATAGACAATTACTTTTCTTGAAATAATATGTATGATTAAAAATAGATAGTGAGGATTACATCTCTCTGCTATATAGGTTGTTAAGTGAAATTTTATCCCTAATAAGCTCTTTGAGACTCAAACAATTATAGGGTCACACTAAGTTACTTTTCTTTCATAAGAGTAACAAATAGAAAACATAAATAATAACAATAAAATCAATATGAATATTGAAAACTCAATCGTCTCATCCCCACAACCTGATAACCATTTATCATTCAAATATTTCTTTATTCTTTTAACTTGCTAATCATTCTTTTTACTTTTCTTCTTGTGATTTTGTAAGTCAATCCAATTTGAAGATTTACGAGCTATTTGGTTGGGGTCTTATGAATTGGTTTTTCTTTGACATGACATTAATGAGCTGTTTGGATGATGTTTTGACTTTAGGATGTAGGATTCAAATTAAAATAGTTTCACTGTTTCAAATCTTAGGTGTAAAGGGTTGTTTTGCGGTGGTTTCGTGACAAGTCACATTAAAATCTTCAATTTCCATGCATTTTTTTTTTAAATATTATACTAAATTTTCAATACATTTATTAATTATTAAAATATTATTTTTTAATTTTATTAGGGTAAATTACACCGTTGGTCCCTACTGTTAACCATGTTTTGCCGTTTAGTCCCCCGTTTGGGTTTACTGGCAAACGGGTACTCGAAGTTGCTAAACGGATGCGCAAATGGTCCCTGGAGCCCCGTTATGGATAACGAGCGCTATCTTTCCTCGTTAGTTGACTAGTCAACTGGTTTTTTCGTCTTTTCACATTTTACTTTTGGTGCATTTGGTCCCTTTCCCGCCTAAAGTATTGGGAACCGTATATCTACCTCTCCAGCCTATTTATAACCCTCGATTCTATAGCAAAGAACACACAAAAGCACATCTATCCCTTTCAAACCACACTTTAAACAATGGCAGCAAATGGAAACTTTCAAAATGATGCAGAAGAGTACAAGAGAGTCTTAAACAACTATTTTTTGTTTGACGCAGTGGTTGATGCTTTCAGGGATGAACCCATAGCAGAGTATGGGTCGTATAGGCAGGTGGATACATGGACGAGGACAAAAATACTGAACTGGCTGAGGACAAAAGACTTTTACTGGGATGAGATTTTGGGACTGAATGAGGTGGAGGAGGAAGAAGATAAAGAGGAGGAGGAGGATCAAGAGGATATGGGGGATGATCAAAGGACCATGAAAGAATATACCAATAATTGCATTCTGAGTGTGGAATTGCAGTCTACAATTGCACTTCCAAAAAAAGTTGTTTGAATGTGGAATTGCAGTTTGCAATTGCATTTACAAACAACCCATAAAACTGGAAACTGAAAATATTCATGCTTTAATTGACTTTTATAAGTCAAATTACAAACAACATTCAAATTACAAACTGTTATGTTACTAGAGTTATAATATTTACTACTTGCAACAAACATAAATCAAATGATCTAAAATCAAAGCTAACACAACACATAAAACATAGAGAACCCGCATATTTAATATTAGTAGATTAATATGTTAATTTTTACAACAAAATTTAGGAGCATTTCCAAATATTAGTTCATGTACCATATAGCAACAAAAGTAATTGTTTATAAACATCCAATTACAACAACCATGAAATAAGTCAACCCTTCTTGGACTTCCTCTTCAAGCTTGTAGTGATAACTTCTAGAGCATTAGGAGCTCTTAAACCAAGTATGATTCCAGTGATGGTTGGTGGCCTGCAGCCTTTTGGAGCTGATCCTTGAAGGAGCTTGTGAAGGAGCTATTTTCCTTTGACCAACTGTTTTTTAAGTTGAAGGAGCTCTGGCTCTGGATGTTTTTGGAGCAGCTGCATCTGTTAAAGTAGAAGCCCTGGATCTTTTGGGAGCAGCTTCAGTAGTTGAAGTAGATGCTCTGGCTCTTTTGAGAGCAGTTGAAGCAGCTTGACTTTTGAGAGCTCTGGATCTCTTGGAACCTTTGCCTTCAGGGAGCTCTGCTATTGCAGCTGTTGAAGTGGAAGCTCTGGATCTTTTTGAAGCAGCTTCATCATCTTCTAACTCAATCACCTCATTTGAAACATCCTCTTTAATTGAAAAAGCCTGGTTTGCCTTCAGGGAGCTCTGAATCTCAAGGTTTTGTATCCTCTTTTTAAGGAATTATAGCTGCATTTCAAGGTTTTCAATCCTCTTTTCAATGGAAACAACTTCTTGACTGGATTTTTTAACTCACAACTGGGTGATCTCCCGTGTAAAAGTACACCTCCTCAAGGGGTTCCATCCTTTTCTATCTTCTTCTCAAGGTTTTGAATCCTGCATTCACAAACTTTTACCTGATGCTCATCTACAAGTTAATAGGTTAACATAGGTTAGATGTACATATATAACACACTTACAGCAACCCATAACTCAAGTATGCAAATAAGAAACAAAAGGCCAAATAAACATCAATAGTGTGCCCCATTGCAGTTTGACTTGCTAAAATCAATTGCAGTTTGACTAATGATGTAATACATAAGTCCAACCACTCTGCTAACTCTCTTTCTACCAAATTGTGCAGACATCTAAACACCCTTAAATGGCTACATGATGCATGGAATTGCACCCTCGCAAAAGGTTTTACATCTCAAGGGATCTTGAGAAGCTTGCAATCCCCACCAGGAAGTGTACCTGACTGTTGTAGTATAGTATAGTGACAAGTACCAGGGGATTGATCGTTCAACTCAAAGAATAGTGTTCGCTAGGATTAAAACTCACTAAAACTAGGTCTAGAGATGAGGGATGATTCTTTTTGTATTTTTATATTTTATGTAAAGCAAGTAAAAATCTCGGGTTTTGAAGGAGTGGGCGGAATTAGTTGCTAATCAACTAACCCAAATAACTAAAGATGCAATCAAAATAAAATAAACTAAACTTAAACTAATTATGGCGAAAACAATAATGAGAGAAAATGTGTTTACTTAGATTTCACTACTCCCTAGCTATCTTTTACAGGTTGATTAGTTTGTTACAATTTCATGGATGACGGGTTATATTCCTTAATACCATTCGTAGGGCCGTGTACGATCTTCCCTAACTCTATAAGCTTCTACCTCTTCCTATGTCGAGCCGACTACTAGCTCCTAACATGGCCTCATTAGTAGTTACCTACGCATTAAATACAACCAATATATCGTAGTACACCTCCGATCATGTTTCTTAAGACGTTCAAGCAAGTTACCAAATGGAAGTCTGCCAGTTTTCTTAAGCCTAACATTGAATTCATTCATCCACAACAATTATAAACAAACAACCAACCCATAATCAATATCTAAGTTTCATTACATCTAAGCAAACACAAAGAAAACCTAGCTAGTATGTTAAAGAGAAGACAAGCGTAAGATATAATCAAACAACACATAGACATATTGAATGATTTGATGAAAGACTTATCTTCAATTAAGCATGGATGAAACAAGGGTTTGAAACCCTCAAAATATCAGTAAAATTCGTCTAGGGTTTACTCCCTTCAAAGTTGCACACAAAGAATGAAAACTATATATAGATTTTACATCCTGACGGCGTCAAGAGTTAGGTCTGACGCCGTCAACTCGCCGCCAAAATAATACTCGTATTTCCTAGATCCACTTCTGACGTCGTCACTCTTTGTGTACTCTGGGCCATCTCTCTTTGTGTTATACGTGACGGCCTTGGCGACCCTAAAGGGTGACGCCGTCACGACTCCTTTAGAAAACTCTCTGGCGCCTCACGTGTAATTGATTTATCCACCTCTTTGTCAAGTCTTGACGCCGTCACTAGCATCCTGTGACGCCGTCATGTACAATTTCCAGCATGATTTTGAGACTTTGTCGTTTTCTTCACTTTTTCGCTCCAAAAACGTAAAAAATGCTTCATTTTGTAAATTTCCTCTCAAAAGTACCTAAAATGACAAAAGGAACGATTTAGGGCAATATTTGATCAAATAATCTCGACTTTTTCCCTAAATTACCCCCCAAAAGCGGTACACTTTTCGCTTCATCACTACACAAGACAAGGGCATTCATTAGTTCAAATACAAAGGCCCTTAATTGCTAAAGTCAAATACCATTTGCATTTTGAATAATGTAGTTTGACTTGCTAAAATCAATTTGGATAAAGGCCCTTAATTGCTAAAGTCAAATTATAGTTTTATTAATGCAAATAATAAACTAACCTAAAGTGCATTCATTAGGGCAACAATGAAAGGGCAAATCAACATAAAAATGGTCTAAACACATGCTCAAGGTTTGCCATTTCGGGAAAAAAAATCCAAACCAAACCAAACCAAAATGCATACCTTTATTCGCTTCTATTTGGTTTCCCTATATGGGTTTTCTGGTCTCACCAAACACAGCTTAAAGGGTTGGAAAAAGCTCACTAGGTCCATTTATAACTGTGAAATAAGATAGGGTCAGATAAGCAACAAAATGTCAATTCAAGTCGTTAAGGCAGCATTTAATTCTAAACAAGAACAATGGTACAATGTGCTAACCTTTTACCATAGCATAGTTCCATAAGTCTTCTAACATTTCATCTTACACATCATCTCCTGCCTTCCAGCTATTCTTATACTTTTCATAAAGATAATCTGCCATGTCTTTAGTCAATGTAACTTTGCTCCAATCTTTGTTTGCCATTGCAAGAATCACGGTATCAGATGGTTTTGTGTAATCGTTCTAGGGTTTGTAGGGTTGTGTGTGTGTGACAATGATCAGGTTGCACAGTAACATGTGACCCAATAGGGTTATGAGAGTCGTTAAATACTCAGGGACCAAATGCGCCATAAACAAAATGTGAAAAGACAAAAAAACCAGTTCACTAGTCAACTAACGAGAAAAGATAACGCTCGTTATCCATAACGGGACTCCAGGGACTATTTGCGCATCTGTTCAACAACTTTGAGTACCCCAGTTGCCAATAAACCCAAACGGGGGACTAAACGGCAAAACGAGGTTAACTTTAGCGACTAACGATGTAATTTACCCATTTAATTATATTAGTTTCTCTTATCTCATTATTTTTTCCCTCTCTTACATCAAATGTAAATTCAAATTCTAAACCAACCTATATATCAAACGGGCCCTAAATCCAAATCAAAATCCTAAACTCACCGATATACCAAACGGGCCCTTACAACTAGAAAACAATAGAAGTTTAGGAAGTGTGATGATGTAAATCTAATTTCTCAATGATCAAAGGTAATATTTTCTGTTTATAATTTAAAACAATTGATATGAAGAATTGATCGTAGATTTTTCCATGATGATGGTTACATAGTTAGTTGTATTGCATCTATTAAAGTGTTTTTTTTTTACATTGATTTTTGAGGGTTTCATTGTCATTTCCGACCGGGGTCTCTAAATTCCCGGAGACGGTTCTGCTTTCACTCATTCCAAGTGGATAAATGATCAACTTTTTGTTATATTTACATTTACATTTATTTACATATCAAACATTTATTTGTATATAAATGGATCAATTCTAGCCACTCAATGTCAGATTAGATGACAAACCTGCTTTCACCTCTCTTTTGTTTTTAAAAATTAATATCCTTTAAATTTTTAATCTTTAAGTGAAAAAAATTACACAGTCGCGACAAACATTTAATTATACTCCGTATTTCTATAGACGAGCACTTTGATATACTTTCGACAAACTTTTTAGTTGTTTTTACGTTTTTTCTTCTTTTTTTTCTTCTTTTTTTTTGGTTATTGAAACTTGCATGAAAAACACATATGATTAAACACTAATTAGAATATTTGAATTCTAAACATAATAATAAAGTGAACATAAATTTTTTTATAATATTTTAAAAGTTTCACTATTTTTTTCTTGAAAACTAGACAATAAAATCTTTCCAAACATATATAAAATATTATATTTCGAATTGAATAGTCCAGTTAATTAATCAAGGTTGGATTCAACATATAAAATCACATGTGATTTTAACCACACGTAATTTCACTCACATGTGATTTTTACTACATGTGTTGTTATCACTGTTGGAATTATGATATCATGACAATCATATAAAATAAACCAAACACATTAAAAGAGCATAGCGGAAGCGTTATAACAAGATCATATAACATGTAATTAATAAATCAATAATAAATAGTAAACGCACCTTTGTGATTCTAGCCCGAATAAGAATCAATTGCAATATTCAAATCAAGAACCCTGATTAGGGTTAATGTGGATTATAAGAATTACCCCTTACCTCTTTTGTAATTCAATCCAAGAATCAAACAATAGTGTGTTTGAATCGTGTTCTTGTACACACGTACTAATTCAAGTAAAAGTTTATGCAAGTAAATAAAACACAAAACTTTTTAGCTTTAAGAAAATCAAATCCCTTGTAGGAATTGTTGATGGATCGATTTAGGGACAAGAGAAGAGAAAGAAAAACACCTATTATGTGTGTACAAGTTATGAGAAAACAATAACCCATGAGGTGTTTATATACTTGATGAAACTTGGAGCTCAAGGCACAAAGGAGGTGGAACTCCTTCTAGAACTTTCTTGACCTTCCAATTATTCACAAGTATTACTTTTCTAATCTTCGTCTAACGGTCGTTAGTCATTCTCCGTTAAATACTAACGGTCGTTACCAGTTTTGTGTTAATTAATAATTATATTTAACATTTATAAATAATTATTCTTTTACTCTTCATACGTAAAGTGTGCAATCCCACGATCTCGAGTTCGATCCTAAAATACGACTACTAAAATAATGTCCATAATCTAACAACTCCCACTTGGACATATTTTAATAGTGTAATCACATCGGTTAGCGTCTTGCAACACGCCGATGCCTCTAGTACGATCTCGAGTAAGGCTCCTGGAAAAACCTTTTAATGATTTCTCATTATTATTATCCTTTTGTTTCTAATACCACGTTAATAAGGATATGGATTAAAGTCATTCCTTAATTAACCATTCTGTTTCTCGCTGTTTATGATTGATCAAGATTACCAAATCTTCTGAACATATTCAGGGGAGATCTTGGGTGCGGCCGCACATGCATCTTACCAACCCTAGGAGGGGCCCAGCAGTATTAAACTCCAAAATAAATTTGAAAGAACAAATTCTATCTTAACTACAAGCAAAACCCACAAACTTTGTAACATTTTCGAAAACAACCCTTATGACTACCAGTTACGTATAGCGTTAAGTTGTTCCACAAAAATGCACTACATTCATGACACTTATCTTGCATCTCAAGTCTGAGGTTAACTTCTCATGATTTACTTAATAACAAAATCCATAAAGTAACATCATGTAGTTGGGATAAGTCATATATTCGGTATCATTGAATATCATCTGAAATGGCATGACTACGCATCAATATACTTTAAGTATATTATACCAACCTTCAGATTTGTCTTGATTTAATAATATTCCCATATTATTAACTGACAATGGACAATTTAGAATAACATTTATTCATGGATTAAACATACAAATATAGGATACAATATATTATAAATTAAACATACCATGTATTTAAATTTATAATAATTGTTTAACATCCTTTATCCAAATACTAAATAAATCAATGCATGATAACTCTTGTTGATGAATTATGTCTCAAGTAATGACATTCATACTTGTTGACAAGACATAAATTATCCAACTTTGATCTATTGGAATTTTAAGAATACTTATTTCAAGAATTCAACTATTGAAGTTCTTGTATATGCATACTCAACTATTTTGATAATGCCATATAATATTTCATAAAATGTGTGACATCCTTAACCACCAATTTATGATAATCAAACTTCCAAACATTTTAAAGTTTAAAGTATTCTTATTCTCTTAATGTATAATGCAACCATACTTATAGTAAGCATAACTAGTAATAGCCAAGGATGAAATCCTTACCATGACTAGTATTGAGTGTCGTCTCAACATCATTTTATGCAAACAACAACATGCTCTTAAACATTTTCCGTAAACATTAATATCTATTGTGTAATGTTTGATGCCCTTCAAAACTTTCAAGTTTGTTTGCTATGACAATTTTCACAACAATTGAAAAATTGTTCATCTATAGAATTTTGAAGCTGTTCCAGATTTAGGATGTGATTCTATAATCAAACATATTATTTTTAGAATATTACACAAGTTATCTAATAAGTTTTTGATTAAATATTAATATTGCCAAATCATCTTATAATCATGCATGATACAACAAAACATGATGTTCATGAAAAATCTTTGAGTCATACTTAGATTTTATTCATGTCATTCATATCTATTTAGACTTTCTAAATAATATATCATGTTATATTAGATTCATTTACCGCACATGTTTCAACAATAAACATTCGTTTCAAGGTTGTATGTCTTATTTTCTAAATCTTTAAAGTTGCATTCCAAACTAAGACTTAACTTTTAACATATATGGAATGTTACCTTTTATATGTTCTACAACATATATGATTTAAGAAATTAAACATAATAATCCCACTAGCTTTTAGAAATACTTAGAAATTATCTTATTTCAATTATAAATCAAAACATGAATTTAATAATTAAACATAAGAGTAATCTTCTAGATGCATGTATTTATCCATCCATGAATTATTGCACTTTGTACACTTCCAAAGATTTATTTGAATTCATAAACTCCTTTTGATTACTTATCGTCCTCGCTCAAGTAATCACTCAAGAAATAGTTTTGATATTCCATTGTCAATTTCATAAATATGACAATCATAATCTTTATATATTTAACGTATTTAGAAAAGAATATTCAATCACAGTTAATTGCTTAAGTGTGATTAATAATCTTGTCATAAAACATGCATTAAATACGTGTACAACATTGTCCATATGATTTCTATACAAAGATTTAAACCACAAGGGTTACCTAATCTTTGAAGAAACTCATCTTTATTTTCTAGTCTAACTATTAAGATAAATCAAGTTTCTAAAATTGATTATCTTTATGGACAGCATCTTAATCATTCATATCATGTATACTTTACCCAATTTCATATTTGGTAATGTATCATAATGATTATCAGGTTTACAATAATCCTGTAAATTATAGCCCTCAACATATTAATCAAATATCTGAGATATATTACTATTCTATGAATGATAATTCCATCATCTTGAGATTTAACATTTAAATGTCAAACTTTATTATCATGTTGAGATTTAACATTCAAATGTCAAACTTCATCATGATATTTACTAGTGTATTTTTAGAAGATTATGTGTATTGTAATTTTATCTTTTAAAGATTTAAACTCCCAATTGCTTTTAGTAATTTAAAGACTATCTTTAAATACTTAGCAAATAAAGCAACAATACAATGTTCTTTTTTGGGATATTACAAATACTTATTGATTGTTCCTGACTTTACTTTGTTAATAACCTCTTCATAAGTAGTTAAACAAATTTAGAACTTCAATTTAAGACTTAATGTAATTCATCACATTCATCACATTCTATCATATGATAATGTCTTATTAATCTTCTAGGTTGGAGTTTTATTAAATATGTCCAAGCCATACTCAATATTTTAACCTTGATAACTTTTGGAAGAAAAGAAGTCATAGTTATCTTTAATCAAACAATATAACAAGAGTTTGATTTTCCTAATTGAACATACCATAAACATTTGGTATTTCATTAGTATTAATATTGTAAGACAATCTAACAACATTTAAGATAACCATATTTCCTTTTGACTTGTCTATTTACCAACTAATGCATTTTAATGGTATAATAATTTTCAAGCCAATTACATGCTTTATAACACAAGTACTTTTTACAAAGTCACTTCATGTCCATGTCTTTACAAGAAAACATAACCTGTTATAATCCCACTATACGTTATAAGTCATTTAACAATTTAATGACTTCATGTATATGTCTTAATTAAAACACATAACAAGATAACGTCTTACTTTATTATAAGTCTTGTAACAATTAAAAGACTTTATGTTTATATCTTTACAATGAAACATAAACATGTTTAATTAAAGTAATTATGAACACCATCTTTTGGTTTCAATAGTAATTTCAAGTTAATTTATTACTTCACAATAATGTAAATAACATTATTTTTTCATTTATTTATGTCATTCCAAGACCACATAAATATTCAGATTGAAGTAGCATTAGATTACTTAATTAATTTATGTCATTCCATGAATTCATAAATATATAAATTAAAGTAGTCTTGATATCATATTGACACATGTTCTAATAGGTATCTAATTTAGAAACTGCAAATTCTCATAGCTCAATTACATCAGTTGATCTGCTAGTAATGAAAATACGAAATTCACCTTGTTGTTGCAATCTAGCTAAGCTCTCACATAACATAAATTGTAACACCAAGTGTTTCTTGAATTAGATTAGTATAATTCATATTAGAACTTTATTATCTTACCTTGTAGTCAAGAGAATCCATTTAATCATATCTTTATGAGCTTTTTTTGCACACATTAAAGATAACATTTCTCCCACTTGTGCATGGAACAACCTCATATATTTGATAAACAACATGCCATGCATTTGTTTATGTGATCAATATGATTGTGTCATAGATCTTAGCATAACAAGTAGATGTAGAACAACAATGTCTAGTAAGGAAACGTACAAGACTATCCTTAAAAGTATGAGTGTCTACATTTGGAAATTAATTATCTTTAGCTACCAATGTGTCAAAGCTTGTAACTCCCACTGAATTAAAGATCATTACAATAATTACTTATTCAGTAATAAGTACCCAATACTCCCACTGAATTTGACAACATTGTAAGTGTTTCATATCCAGTAAAAGAAAATAGTGTGCTTTTAACTTTCCTACACCTTTAAATGTCCATACGTAACAATTACTTATACATTAAAGAGTGTATTCTACTACGTAAATGATGGACTATCCACCAAATGCTATTAACTTGAAAATTTGGGCATGCAATTTCTTCCTTAATAGGTCTACCATCCTACAATGTATGTAGTACCTCTTAAATAGTCAAAACAACTAATTTGTCTTTTAACATTTTGCGGTAATTAGTCTAGCTTCTAATTATAATAACTCATAATATGTCATACATAATTTACTGTTAACCAAATATCATATTTGTTACTAAGAATTTAATCACCTAATGAGGATGATAAAATCCCTATGAAAAATATTCACAAGTTTCTTAACTATAAAAAATTTGCTATGAGTTATATTAGAATTTAGACATATCTAATATTCCTATTATCCTTTTCATAAAAAGAAATAGGATTATGTCTCACTCTTCTTTCAAAGAAAGGAGACTTCTTTTGTCTTTTAAGTAAATTATTCTTAATCAAACATTGGTTTGAAAACAAAACGATATCAATTTACCAAAGACCAAAGTGCGTTTACGGTTTTAACCTTGCATTAATACATTAAAACGAATTTCAAAATTCAATTTCAGTATTTTCGATAATTAGATATTTAAGAAAATAAAATACCCATTGGTAAATATTCATATAAACCATAGTATTTTCTTAAAGCAAGGATCCAAATTGCAATAGTACCATTACATCAGTTGATCTGCTAGTAATGATAGTATTCAACAAGGTAATTATCGAACAATAATTTCCAATATCATATTGCAATTGCTAGATCATTATGGGATTTACATTCACAAAACTTTTGTAATGTAAGCATGTTTCATCCCCATCTTAATGCCTTGAGTCCAAGCTTTCACTTCCTACTCAATTTAAGTCGTCTAACTTAAAAACTACAAACTCATAAATCCATTACATCAGTTGATCTGCTAGCAATGAATTTATGAAATTTACCTCTCCATTGCAATCTCGCCAAGTTCTCACATGACGTAAATTACAACTTCAAATGTTCTTAATTAGATGGCATTTGACTTAATTTTATAAGGGTATTAAATTTTGACGTGTGATCAAAATAATGTATGAAGAAGCATGCATACAACTTCATATCATTGGTTTTATATAACTATTTTATTACCAATTCACTAAGAGTAAAATAGCAAAGTTTTGATTGAGGTATCGGGTTCACCAATTAAAGAATTACCAACAATTATCGTCCACTATATCGTACTTTTGCATAAGCCCTAAGGCTTAGTGTTTCGGATAATCATTATGGAATTGTGGTCAATTCACCCTTAAGATGACAGTGTACATGTAATGGTTGTTCGGTAAGTCTAATTTACACACAAACGAGCGTTAAGACAGAATGTTGTCTATCTAAGGCCACAATTTAATGCGAAACCAACCTTATACCCATCTTGTAGTGTGTAAACTTCGGTCGGGCCTAGTTAACCATTACGTACAAAAACATCAATCAAGCAATCCTTTGAAATTTAAGCTCTTAAAACCAAAACAATTTCGCCATTTATTTAGTCCATATTATTTTTCTATTCAAAAATTACCCTTTTTCGTTTATAAACATGTCTAACATAATAATAAACAAAAAACAAGTAATATAAAATAATAAAATAAACCAACCAAATAAACATATACATAATCATAACAATTAAATATGTATAAACATGTAGCCACATGCAAAATATATTCAATAATCCTATTAATAATCAAACTAGGTGTATAACGCATTTATTCAATTAGGGCTTTTTTCTTCAAAGGAAAAAGAACCACATACATCGATAAATCGATTGCGTAAGCCAAAACTAAACAAATACCACATAGCACGTAATTGATTACTTAATATTGGAGTCTTCCCCAATTCGACATCTATTAATATATATACATGTTTCGATATAACTTAACTATTAATTCATATATCTAATTTAAACCATTTAAATTATCACACAATAAAATCCATGCAAATATGCACTTTTCATGGATTATGCTTAACAATTAACATATTGCACCAAGATCGTTTACTAATACGCATAACCAATTACATGACATCCTAGGGTTTCTAATCATATTAAAAATCAAAACCAAAACCAAAACCCTAAATAACTAATAAGGTCAAACGACCTAAATCAAAAAAAAATTAGGGTTAGGAATCGAAAAACCCTAAAAGCATGTAATTAAACGAATCAAGATTCAATTTTTATGCGTTTCGATAATTAATTACACATTATAACGGCTCTAGATGCCACTGCTGGAATTATGATATCATAACAATCATATAAAATAAACCAAACACATCAAGAGAGCATAGCGGAAGCGTTATAACAAGATCATATAACATGTAATTAATTAATCAATAATAAATAGTAAACGCACCTTTGTGATTCTAGCCCGAACAAGAATCAATTGCAATCTTCAAATCAAGAACCCTGATTAGGGTTAATGTGGATTATAAGAATTACCCCTTACCTCTTTTGTAATTCAATCCAAGAATCAAACAATAGTGTGTTTGAATCGTGTTCTTGTACACACGTACTAATTCAAGTAAAAGTTTATGCAAGTAAATAAAACACAAAACTTTTTAGCTTTAAGAAAATCAAATCCCTTGTAGGAATTGTTGATGGATCGATTTAGGGACAAGAGAAGAGAAAGAAAAACACCTATTATGTGTGTACAAGTTATGAGAAAACAATAATCCATGAGGTGTTTATATACTTGATGAAACTTGGAGCTCAAGGCACAAAGGAGGTGGAACTCCTTCTAGAACTTTCTTGACCTTTCAATTATTCACAAGTATTACTTTCCTAATCTTCATCTAACGGTCGTTAGTCATTTTCCGTTAAATACTAACGGTCGTTACCAGTTTTGTGTTAATTAATAATTATATATAACATTTATAAATAATTATTCTTTTACTCTTCATACGTAAAGTGTGCAATCTCACGATCTCGAGTTCGATCCTAAAATACGACTACTAATATAATGTCCATAATCTAACAACCACATATATAGAAGTTTCATGAATGAACTGTTATATTATATAATTCGAATACATTGTGATATATTGTTAGAAATTCGTGAATATGTGATTTTCATTGAAAAAAAAGGAAAAAAAAATTATTTATAGGCAAATACTTATGTTAAATTTAGTACAAATTTAGTGTTCGAACTTTGATATTAGTGTTAAATCACATATGATATGTCACGTGAATTTAAATACCGAAAATAAAACCTGAAACAATTGCCACAAAAATGTTACTCGAAAGTATATAAAAGTGTTAATCTATAGAAAGATAATTAAATGCTCGTTGAAATATCACGATTCATGAGATAATTTAAATTATAAATAATAGATGTAATTGAACTTTTAACTAAAATATTTATTATTATTTTTTTTTCAATATAAAATAGAATAACTGATAGAAAACCTTGGTATTTAAAATAACTCGCTTCATATAATTAATGTTAGGTCTTTCTTTTCTTTTAATGAAGGCACATTTTTTATATAATCATGATTCGCACCATACAATAATTTAACGAAGGCATATGTTTATAATTGTTGTCCCCGAGTTTGTATAAAAACATTTAATAAAAAAGTTAAAGTTACATTTAAACTTAGAAACACTACCAACTATTCCAGAATTTACTTTAACATGCAAAATATGTAAACTTGAGACATTAAAATAAATGAACACAAAAAACCATTCAAAGGTTTAAATTCTTTATTGATTTAAACAAAAACTTTGTATAACATGCTTTGCGGAAATGAATAAAATAACTTCTTTTTTTTTTTTTTTTTTTTTTTTTTTTTTTTTTTTTGTTGGATAAATGTGTTTTTCTCACTGACATAAACTAATGAGTTCATTGAACGTTGTATGAATTTGTGATTTTCTGCAAAGTACTTTATCCGCTCTTTCGACTTTAAAATTTCATGTCTAAATTAATACTCTCTATGTTCTAAATTTATTGTCCAGTTTGAATTTTTAAAGTTAAACTAGTTTAACTTTGACCAAAAATATATATTTTTGTTATATAATACTTGATGAAAAATTATACTATTGAAAAGTATATTAAAACCCAATCCATTTATATATTTTGCATCAAATATTATATATTGATTCGTGAAAAACACAATATCAATATTATAGTATAGATGTAAGCTCAAGAAATCCGCAAAAAAATACGGATAACCCGAAGTCGTATTCCGTGTGAAGGGTGAATGGAATTCTGAATTTCCGATTCGAAAAACGTGTCGTGAAAAGTGGTACAAAGTGATATTGGTGAGATTATGCTAATGATAAAGCAAACAAGGCACAATTAATCACGTAAACACGTAGTTCAAATAAGGCAACTAAAAACGTAACGTAAAATCGAAAACGTAAGCTAAAACGAAAAATAAACGTTATCGTACAAAATAAAACGCGACTTTTAAGCTACGCTACTCCTACGGACTTGAAAATAATTTCTAAAAATCAAAAATGATAAAAGAAAATTTTGAGAAAAAGAAAAATATTTTTTTTGACTTTTTATTAATTTTTTATGAATTAAAAACTAATTAACTAATTTAAAAATCAAAAGAAAATGAAAATAAAGTGAGAAAATTACAAGATTACTTTCTAAAATTCTAAAACAACTAAAAATAATTTTCTAATATTTTTTTTTGGACTTTTCTGGGCTTTTTTAGATTTTTGTATTTTTTAGTAATTAAAAAGTAATTAAAAATGATTAAAATTGAAAATTAAATAAGAAAAATAGCAAATGAACTTGGAAAAATCTGAAAATTTCAGGAAAATTCTAAAATACTATTTGGAATCTAGGAAAAATATAAAACTTGAAAAATCAGCACTGGAAGTGCTTATTAGACCAAAACTGCTTATTGGAAAGTGCTTATTTATAAGCAAAACTTAACAAAACAGACCCAAACTTATACCAAGTACTTTTTGAACTTAAATAAGCTTGTTGGAACAATACTGAATCAAATTGAAGCTCAAAAACACAGGTATGGGCACAATTAGCTCAAATAAGCAATATGGAATAAGCTATCAGCTGAATCAGATAAGCAGAGACCAAAAACCAATAGGAACAGTGACTTAAGGTACTAATAAGCTCAGATTAACAATAAAGCCAAACTTATAATGGCTACAACTAAATTGCAGCCCTGGTTAAGAATTTAGGAACTAGTGTGATTGTTGAATCCCAAAACTTATATCATTTCACACATATAATAAAGATAATAAGAGAGATAAATAGAGAGATGAAGAGATAAGAAAGATGGCAACTTCTAGAGAGAGAAAGTGAGATGTATTAGATTAGGAGAGAAGGATACAAATGAGAGAAAATAACCTAGAAGCACCACCTCCAAATGGTAGCATTTGGAGGTTTATATAGTTAGGATAAAGAGATGGGCCGGGCTTGGGCTTTTGTAATGGACTAGACATAAACTAATACAATGTTAGATTAAACCAAGCCCGTTTACCCTTAACTAAACTACAAGACTATTACAACATTATTACAAGACTCGTTGATACAATAATGATCGTCACTTCTATTTCTAACAATCTCCCCCTAAGGGGCGATCATTGAGATCTCTCTTTGATTCCATTGATGATCAACACTTCTATTGCTAACAATCTCCCCCTAAGGGTGATCATTGAGATCTCTCTTTGTGATCTTGATCTTTGAACTTTGAAGCTTGTTGTTTTGAACTTTGAGTCTTTGTAGAATAGTCTTTAGTCTTAGTTCCTTCATGCTTTTTGATATTTGATGACTAACTTTTCTTCGTTCTTTGTTCTATTGTGATGTGGTGTCATCTGCCTTTCGTCACTTCTGTGTCTGTGGAGGTTGTCCGCCATTCCAACATGCTCATACGTCTTTGAACTTTGAGATTCATACATTAGCAGTTCCCTTTCTATCACTTTGATCTTTGTCTCTTTACTTTGTAGATTCTTCTTTTTGGCGTAGAATCTTTCTTTGAACTTTGTGTTGCTTAGATCTTTGAGGGAGCTTTCATTGACTTTGTGACGTAAGTATGAGCATGTGGAATCTGTCGCCATGGAGATGATGTATAGCTGCATGAAAACAGTTAGCAATAAATCAACCGGTACTTACAGATAAGGAATTAGAGATCGTCAACAGCATAGTGTGAAGACTCCTTCTAACCCTTACCATGGCCGTTCCCATGTCAGATACTCTCGAGAGAGCTTACGAGACCTACTAAGTAGCTCAATGACTGGGTGAGTCGCTGGGGATCACTCCACGACTGTAGACCGTTTGAAACCACCGCGAGCACTAAGCGTAACCCATAAAGAATTACCGAAGTGACCTGCTGTCAGGGCTGCTTGATGTTGACCCTGGCAGGAATTTCCATTCAATCATTGAGAATCACAAGTGTGAATCCTCTCATAAATGTTCTGGCAGATTGCTAAGATCTGCGAAGGACTCGATAGTTTACAGCTGGTGTCCATTGATGTAGAACGCTAGTTGTAGAAATACTAAGTGTTCCTAAGAGATCTTTTGATGAATCTCGGGGCTCTAGACTCGATAAGTGCACATTTGGTTTCCTATGCGGAGATTAGGGAGAGGTCTCCTGTTTCAATATCAATCATCTCTAAGAGACAGATCGATAGATTACATCGGTTCCCCGTGAGAATGAAACAAGCTCTTTTAAGAGAACTTGAGTGGTTAAGAAGGTTTAGAGCAATGCGTCACTGGGTCCATGACGTCTTTATCTTCAATACCAGTGTCACCTTAGTAACAACCAGTAGCATATGAGTTGAACCCGGTGTCTGCCCTAAGGTTGAACATATGGAGGGCTATTTCTTTTCACCCTTTTTCATAACTTTTCTTTTTAATTCTTCAACCCCTTCTTTCTCCTTTCTCATTTTCTCCTTTTTTTCAATCATACCTGAGGACTTCTAATGCTAATCTATTGGAATTGTCCTTGGGTAGATCCCTCCGGCTCTGGCGGATCATAGGACGGTTATTCCTAACCTTAGTCACCTTATATCTTCATGACTATCCTATTTTTGCCATAAAACCATTCATTTGAAAATCTTCTCAAAGTGATTATGATAATGAAACATATTTTGTTAACACTTTGAGAGTTTTGATTTCATTTTGAAGGACTCCCCCTTCACATGTGCTCATGGATTGTTAAGAAATTTGCACATGCGGGAGGAGTTTGCACTTTTGAATTGATCCACTTTCAGTGAACATGACCGATTCGAGACACGCTTACATCACTAGTTAGACTAGCTTGAAGTTATTACCCGTCCTGGTCAAGTCCAAAGAAAGTCTCTCGATTTGGTACATTCTACTCAGACAAGTCCTATTCGAGACACGCTTACATCACTAGTTAGACTAGCTTGAAATTATTACCCGTCCAGGACAAGTCTTTTCGATTACTGACATTTTAAGCTTCGTCAATTCATTGGTTATCTCTGAGTCGAGCTCTTTTGAGATTCAGTCACAATCTTTAAACATCTTTGATCACATTTTAATCATGTCTTCTCCCCCTCAAAAATAGCATATCGTGATATTTTGGATATCAACTGATTGAGAAAAAACTTTTGGAGAGATAGACAGATTTAATTTTGCATGAAATCAGAACATTTTAGTTTTAGAAATACTCCCCCTCAAAACTCGCATATGTTATTGAGAAATGTTAAACTTTTTAAATTTTAGAGGGAAGGAGTCTTCTTGAAGCAAAATTCTGAAAGAGAAAGAAGTTTCAGATTTGTTGAATTTTGCATCAAGGTTTTTTGAAAAACAAAGACTTCTCTTTGTTTGAATAGGAATATCGCACTGAGGCGTACAACAGTGTCCATTTTTAGGATAAGTGCACTTTTTGATGAAAATCATTTTTGCGTAGCACTTTCCTTTCTTTGAAAACTTGAGTTGTGCACTGTGAGGTGTACACGAGTCATTTTGATGATGAGCACCGATTTTGATAGATTTTGAAAATCGTTTTAAAAAAATCTTGAAGATGTGGTGCTCATGATGTAAGAGAATTTTTGTTTTTAGGATAAGTGCTCGAAAGATATTTGAAACCTTCATTTTTGATTAAGCACTTTCCTTTCTTTGAAGAACGAGTCCTTAGCTGAAATACTAAGAAGTCATGATTTTGAAGTCCTTATTTGAAATCTTTTCGAGTTGTTATACCCGGACTTAATTTTTGAAAAGATTTCACTTTGAAGCACGGGTTTCGTACTGAAATATACGAAAGCCATTTGAAGAAAATTTTGAGAAGCGACATGTTTTAGAAAAAAACATTTTAGAGAACTCTCGCTCAAGCATCTGTACATATCCGTATCATTGTTGAATGACATTTCTAGAGACGTACAGAATATCGATTATACAAGAGACATGTCGTCAGAAGAATATTTTTGGATTTTTGATTTTATATTGTTTTTGGATTTTTGAAGATTTTATATTTTTGTATTTTGTTTTTGATGGTTTTTCAAATTTTGAATTTTGTGTTTTTTCAAAAAAAATATTTACAAATAAAAGATTTGAAGAAAGAAAGAAAAATTAAGGTTTGACAAGTAAAAGTGGAGTTACGAGTGGAATTAGAAAAGGATTTCCACATGCGATGTTGGCGTAAAGTTCTTCTTTGCCACAATGGGTGTATGAACCCTCAACACTTTCACAAGTACCTGCATCCACAGAAGTAGAATTCTCACAAATAACAGTGTTAGAAGTACATGTTTCCTCACATTGAGGGTGTTCACTATCAACGGTTGTAGTGATTTCTACTTCCTTATCCTGATGATTTTCACTATTATTTGTCTTGGTGTAAGCATCGAAAATCTTCCCTGTGGGAATCCATCTAAGACCAACTGTATTAAAAACTTTTCCCGTGGGAGTCCACCTAAGGCAAGATCTAGGAGTTGTTTTCTTTTCAGATGCAGCGGAAGTCTCATTTTGAGAAAAACTACGTCCTGTAGAGATCCACCTATTAGGTTTCTTAGCATTTTGCTTCTCATCAACGGGTTTGTTTCTATTCGGTTTCTTAGTGGATTGTACCTTAGTACGAGCATTTTCTTTCTTGATATATTGTGCAACACATGCATCATGATTAGCTGAAAAAACACATTTTTGACATGTAGGACAGACAAATTCAACATTTTTGTTTAAAACTGCAACATTAACTTTGTCACTACAGGCATTTGGAAATTGTTTGTTGTTCGATGAGACTTTGGAATTCTTTGTGTTGCATTCTACGTTCTTAGCATTATCTTGTGTGCCACTACTCTTAGATGCAAGCCAATCCCTAGTATTTTCTAGATTGTTCCTAGGTGAAGGTTTACTACTACTAGCAGCGCTTTGGAGTCTTGTAGAATTCATCACACTAGGTTTTGCGCCTAAAATTCCGTCTTTTCGAAGTTGTGCCTTTTTCCTAGCTTCTTCTAGATGGTGATTTAGGACCATGTCATTTGAACCAACAGATTCCTTTATAGATTTTGTGGTCACATTCGGTGTGCTATTCCTAGAAGGGCCAGGTGCACTCACATTTGTGTTTCGTTCAACAAACAATCTTTGTTTTTCAACAATCTTTTCAATTACCTTTTTCTTGGGCAAGGGTTGTGGAGTGACTGGTTTTGTCAAATTCTTATTCTCATCGACTTTTGGAGCAAACATTGAAATAGACATTTTTCGTTTTTCAACTGTTTTTGAAACATTTGGTTTCTCTAAAGTCGATGGTTTTGCAAACTTAGTGTCCACACCCTTCCCTTTTATACTGTCAAGCTGAGCTCTCAGAAGATCATTTTGCTTTTTCATGTCCTTGTAGGCATGCTCATACGACAATTTGTCATATTTGCATTCCTCTGATTTTCGATCAAGTTGTTTGAAAAATGACATGTTTTCTTTTTCAAGTTTTACAAGAGCATTTTCATATTTTGAAACAATTTCAGATGTCTCAGCTCTCAGTCTTTCATCATCTTGAACAGAATATGTTAGTAAAATGATGGACATTATATCAGTAGTCATAACGGCTTCGAAGAGTGAATCATTTAACCTTTCCAAAACATTCATGTGTTCACGAGTTTCATTAGCTTCGTTTACCAGGGATTTGTGGTCCTTGACAAATTCGGCCGTTTCTTTTAAGAAAGCGTTTTCAAAATGGATTACCCTCGCACTGATGTTATTCAGTGGGATAGTAATTTCGTTTTCAAAAACTTTTTTCTGCTCAATATGAAAGCTGGAATGCCAGTTGTTAATATTGATTGTTGTTTTAGACGCAACAATATTTTGAAGTTCTTGAATTCTCTTTTTAACATCATCCAGAATTTCTCTAGCCTCACTTGTATTAAAAGTGTTGTTAGAGGACATTTGTTCCATTTTTGAAAGAGATTTGGAAACAACTTTCTTTTTAGACAAGAATTTCGCGAATGGTCGTTTTATGGAAAACACAGATGGTTCTGTTTGTGAAACAAAAGTAATTCCCGAAAGTTTGTTCAATTTGTTGTAATCAATGGGTTTCAAATCCTTTTGTTTCATTTTAGTAATGCTCTCTTCGACAAGTTCCATCGTTTCCACAGAATCCCGAACGACGGGAGGATCATGTTTGGAGTAAATCACATTACCATTATACAAGACATTCTGTTCTTGCTGAGCTTTCTTGAGATTACTGGGTGTGTTGTTACCGAGAGCCACTTTATGTTTCGTATGGTAAATCGGATTAGTTTGATTTGAAATCATTTTCATTGTTTGACTTGACTGACCCGACTTAACCACTAATTCTTCTAAATGTGCAATCATGTGTTCTGACTCTACGATTTCGGCCAAAAGTTTGTCTTCTTTCTTTGCAAAGTCCTTTTTCAGCTCGTCCCTTTCTTTTTCAAGATTGGTATAAGCTGATTTTTGTTTAGAAAGTTGGTTTTGTAAATCAGAAATTTCCGCGTTTAAAGATTTTATCTTTTTGAAAGAATTAACATCAAGTGTATCAAACTTGAGTTGCAATTGTTTTTCCCTTGAAACGGAATTTTGATAACCAGTTTCTAATTCAGACAATCTTTTGTTATGAAACTCAAAAGCTTTAACGTTTTCCTTGTAACTCTCAAGCTCAGCGGTCAATTTAACATTCGCGGCCTTAACATCGCGATTGACCTTTTTCACATTCTCAATTTGAACACGACAATTATTCAATAATGATTCAAACAAAGCACGTGTTTCCTCATCATTAGCACCATTTTGTGCAACTTGAACTCCATTAGGATCCATGTATGGAGTTTCATAGTTAACATTGCTATTAACTTGTTCCTCCACATATGTATCATAATTAGGTTCAGGTGGCACATAATGTAGCTTCTCATGAGCAAACGGATTAGCATCATTGCCATAATTTGATACCTCATGGAATGGATCTGAATCATAAGTAGGAGGAAGATCAGAATCACTGCTTGATGTTGTTGCTTGCTGATTTGCCATAAAGTTGTAGGTTTCATTAAGATCTGCTGAATTGTCATTAATTCTTGTTGTAGCTCTAAACTCATGTTCCTCAGCAGTTAATGGTATTCCCGATTCCTCTTTATTGGCTAGCATCAACAAGTACTGGATCTTTTCTACCCTTGTCATAGCATTGACATTGTAATTAATACCAATATCACTGCTGTGAGTTGCTGATGTAGGTTTCTGAATCGAAGTCACAAAACAACAATCATTCCCATTATGATTGACCACATTCTGACTCTCAAACTGACCCATCGGATCTCCAACATATTCCCTTATCAGAATCCCCGTCTGTGTACTCGTAGCATATATGTCATAGGAAGGTTCTGCATTTTCAGGTTCTTCTGACTTATGTTCACATGATTCTTCAACATTTTGTGCCTTTACAGTCAAAGGTGGTCTTTTCATGTGCTCAACGAGTGTGAAAGGAAATCTCAGGTCAAGATATTTGACGTAATCAGGTAGCTCATTTTCATCAACGTCTTGTTCATTATCAGTCAACGACTTCTCAGTCTCAGTCAATATTTCCTCAGTCTCAGTCACCGTATCTTCAGTCTTAGGATATGGAGCGAAGAATTGAACAAGAGGATCCATGTCAATTGATGAAAATAAATTTTTGAGAAAAGACATTTTGAACGTGTGAAATGAGTTTACGGATCTTGTAGACGATAAAGAAGTGATTTTTTTTTTTTTTCAATAACTAGCACGGTAGTTATATTCCACGAACCCGAAAGATTTCACCCAAAATTAAAATGAATCTCGGATAATTGAAGCTCAATCAAAATCGCGGCCAAAAATTCAACATTTTAAGTGAATTTAACCAAGAAAAATGTTATGGCTAATTTTGGCTACAAAATTTCGTCCTTTGTAGTTTGTAGTAATTCTCATGCAATAATACTACACCCTTTTTAACACTTTACCAGCCCAATCGATCCAAGTCCAATCCAAAATGCTACACAAATCGTTTCCTTGTTGGATACACAGCCCAATCGATGAAACAAATGCCCATAAACTTTTAGCACTCTAGGTCCAATACTTAAGTCTTAAACCCAGCAAAACAGATATCAAGATACCCTAAAGATTTGCTATAAAAGAGATTTTAACCACTTACACTAACCCTAATACTCACACCTCAAAACAAGCGCAGTCACTCTTTCACTTTTTTCTTACTACTCTCTTCCTTCAACCCAACGAAGATCCAAAGTAAATAAAAACCGTCCTTATCTTCTTTTGCTTATAATCCAAATACCAAACACCTGCTTGTTTTTCTAATACAAACGAAACCCAAACACAGACCTCTACTTGTTGCCTTAAATTCGAACACACAACACACTCTTTGGTTGCTCACTTAATCTTAAACGTAGAGCACACACCCACGAATGGATTCCATTTGCTGCTGTTTGAAATACGATCACCAATCGAAGATGAACACGGGTAGGTTTTATTGTTGTTCTTTTTGTTGTGAATGTAAACCGAAGTGAAGGAATGATGAAACAATTGTGTTTTGTTATTTCTTTTTAGTTGTCGGATAGAAAAAGAAGTGTATGCTTCAAAAAAGATAAATGATGACAATCTCTTGTTTCAGTTTTAAACGAATCTTTGATGGTAACAAGAGACAAAATGAGATCTATTTTACTTTTCCTTTCTTTGTTTCAAATCAGTTATGAAATTGAGATGGAGGATGGGTTTTTTTTTTTTTTTTTTTTTTTTTTTAGATGGATTGATAACGAGGGGATTTTTTTTTTTTTTTTTTTTTTTTTTTTGAAACTGTTTTGATTTAGATGAGAGTTGATAGTTGTAAAAAATAGAGAGCAGTGGTTATATATTGACGTGAGTTTTTTTTTTTTTTTGAAACTGTTTTGATTTAGATGAGAGTTGATAGTTGTAAAAAATAGAGAGCAGTGGTTATATATTGACGTGAGTTTTTTTTTTTTTTTTTTTTTTTTTTTTTTTTTTTTTTTTTTATAAAAGAAACTTGGAAATCTTACGCGTAAAAAATCTTTTGCGTAAATGTTGTGCGTAAAGTTTAATTGTAAAAGTTGTGCGTAAACTTTAAGCGTAGATGTTACGCGTAAACCTTAAGCGTAGATGTTACGCGTAAACTTGGTCTTACGCGTAAGATTTGTGCGTAAACGAACTTACTAACTTTCCAAGCTAGAAGTTATGCGTAGGATGATGAGTTACGCGTAGACTATGCTTTTTATGCGTAAAAAAAGGGTTTTTTTGCATAAGTTTATGCGTAAACTGACTTTTTTTGACTTTTCCGACCAGATTCCGACCACTTTTCCGTCTAGCCTTTTTTCCGACAGTTTCTTGACCAGTTTTTCAACCTCAAAATAATACCAATAAAAACAGGAAACTGTTTGGACAAAAAAGATGTATATGGTTTGAAAAATATAGACTCGTATAAAATACTGCAGTTTGGACAAAAAAAAAATACCACTATTTGGACTGAAAAAGCAGGGAGAAAAAATATAAGCTCATAAAAAACTGTTTGGACAAAAAATAAGAATAAAGAACGGAAACAGTTTTGACTAAAATAGTATCAAAAAAATTAATTATCACTATAAATATTGAATAAGCATTAAATATGTAAACAGATACTAAAAGTGTAAAAAAAATTTCAAAGACACGATTTTTTAAGAAAAATAACACTTCTAAATCATCTTATGGCTCTTGATACCACTTGTTGAATCCCAAAACTTATATCATTTCACACATATAATAAAGATAATAAGAGAGATAAATAGAGAGATGAAGAGATAAGAAAGATGGCAACTTCTAGAGAGAGAAAGTGAGATGTATTAGATTAGGAGAGAAGGATACAAATGAGAGAAAATAACCTAGAAGCACCACCTCCAAATGGTAGCATTTGGAGGTTTATATAGTTAGGATAAAGAGATGGGCCGGGCTTGGGCTTTTGTAATGGACTAGACATAAACTAATACAATGTTAGATTAAACCAAGCCCGTTTACCCTTAACTAAACTACAAGACTATTACAACATTATTACAAGACTCGTTGATACAATAATGATCGTCACTTCTATTTCTAACAGTGATCCACAAACTAAATGAGATGAATAAGCTGATTCAATAAGCTGAAAAGGTGAAACTTATGGGTGCAATACACTCACTAGCAACTATAGATCACAAATGGTAAAAGAAATCAGGCTTCCAATCTAATCTAATCCTTCAAATCTGCCTAGGAAATTGGTAGGCAACTGAGTGCACAGGGCACTATGGTGCTGAAACAGTCAACTTAAGCTAGAATTTCTGATAAGCTAACCAATTCCAAACCACAAAATTCTTTTTGAAACTTATTACCCTACTACCAATCTTCACAAAACAACTTTCAAAATGTATTTTGAACCAGTATTGAAGGCTGTGCACCTCTTTGAAACGCTGACCAAAACAGGTTACCAAAAACTTTTTGACTTTTAAGATGAACACAATATTTGACCAAATTGAGTTATGAATCTGATTTACCAACTACTAAGATTATATTAAGCTATTTAACTATTGCTAAAGGTTACAACTACTAGTTTACTACTATTCTATAAGCTACTCAATCCTAAATCCTTTTATCACTTAACTGTTTTTAAGATTGACTATCACTTAGACTTTTTAACTAATGACCTATTGATATTATGCTACTACTACTACTAATATTATCCTAGGTGACCTGCTTAAACTAAAAACAACCTCAGAAAGTTACTTACTACTAGCAAATCAATGAGATCCAAACACCCCTTTATAAACTGTCAACACTAGAAATCACCATAGAATCTTCCAAAGTAACTCCAAATCATCAATCTATGAACATACAATGATCCAAACAACTATAATAGGAACACAAATACAGATCTCAGATGCAAGTTTAACTCAGAAATAAGATCCACAATGTATGACAGAATAAGTATGGTATAATGAGTAATCAAACAACAATCTACTTATCAAACAGCCAAACAGATGAAACAGCTATTATAATCCAACTACTATCAAATTCAAACAGCAACTATTTAGCACTAAGAAGCAAGTAACTCAGATCTATACTACTAATTTTGAGAGGAATAAAAAATAAGCCGAAACTTACAATAGAAACTCTCCCTCAGCAACAATTGAGGGAGTTCACTGAGCTAGCCTGTCTTTAAGACAGGCCTTGGGACTCCTTAAGGCTGCCTTATATCACCAAATTAGTAGTGCTTATTCAAATAAGCAATACAGTTGACTTTCTTTGACTTTCTAGATATTGAGAGAATTGGAGTGTTTGGTGCCTTAGAGAGTTTCACAAAAGCTATATACAGCTTATATGAAACTACTTGAACAAATGAGAAGCTTATTGAAGCTTTGGTAAATAATAACTTGATAACTTTTTTTTTTGTATTTTTCTGATTTTCTATTTTTTTTTTCTTTTTCTTTTTATGTAAACTTTAAATGACAAGAAGTAAATAAGCTGAAATAGAAAGACTGAATTTAAAAAGCAATAATAGAAGGAAAGCAATAAGCTAAAAACATATAATAAACAACAACAATAAGCAGTAAATTAAGGTAAAGTAAATTGCAAGATAAGTAAATAAGAAAATTTAAATTTCATTAAAATAAAAATTCATTACAAGAAATAAATGAACAGCATAACAATACTTAAAAAGAGGCACACTAGATACATGATATGGAGGGGGTATATATAGTTGAGCCAGGGAGCTAGGGTTTGAGTGCCTCAGCATCCACCTCAGCAATCCGTGTGGTTTGTGCTTGTTGTAGTCCCTCTTGAGCCGTTTTATTCAATTCTAGATAGTTCCAATCATTATGGGCCCTTGATTGATTGATGTGACAGATGTGAATCCTCCGTGTGTGATATGATTGGACCACGTATCCCCTCTCTGACATGTGACTGTCATGTGACAGGCTTCTAGAACGTCTAATCATTGGTAATTATTAGGGTACGAGGTTAATTTGAAGCGTGGTAAAATTTAGGGTTCTTGCTACAGTTAATTTCTGGGTTAAAGGGTGAAATTGGGGCGCGGGTTTTTTAAACGGTATTAAATGATGGTTGGGTCGGGTTGTAAAGGTAATAGGCCGGGTAGAGTTATTTTAGGGAGGTGGGCTTGTATGTTGGGCTGATGGGGTAATATGGGATTATGGGCTAAAATTTAATGGATCCGGTTGTAGGTTATGAGTTTTTAGGAGTAGTAAATTTTCAAGGACCAAAGTTGTAATTCTGAATTCCATAGGGACCAAAACTGTAATTCTCCAAATATCACTTCCCAGGGTATATTTTGTCAATCTCAGATTATTGGAGGACCATTGATGATTTTTCTTCAAATTATCTTTGAGGGACCATTTATGCCAAACTCTGAAAGTTTGAGGGACTAAATGTTGTAATTTCTTCAAACTTTCATCAGGGACTAAACTTGTAACATGATGAATCTTTGAGGTTGATTTTGTCATCTTGAGCTTAGATTTTGACCATTTGACTTCCCCGGCTCCGGCTTTTGACACTTTCCATTCTCGTGCTCGTTTTTGTCGGTTTTGCTGTGTTTTTGTCCATTTTTCTCATATCCGTACCTGCACATACACAAATACAAAAACATGCATTCTCTTGGCATTTTTGGTTAGTATTTGGTATTTTTGGTCTGAAATAAGGCCTAAAAAGGATGAGTGAATAAGCACTCATCAAAATCCCCCAGACTAAGGTATTGCCGTGCCCTCACGCAATGTCATCACCTCACGCTTAAAAGATAAATAATTTTCAAAACCTCTCTTTACTGACGTTGTAAAGTAGCAATGATGTTCAAGAGAGATAGTAAAATCATTTATTCTCAAAAACGCTCCATTTTCCGATTTTCATGAATAACAACTACTACTACTATTTTTGTACTTTTTTCATTTATATATGTGACGGTTTGCTTTGACTTTCATTATCAATTCTTATCTGTTGATAACTTTCAGGGTCAACGAGTAGAAACACTTCTCACAGAGAAGAGACCATACGGATAAAAATCGTCATCCTTGATTTTTCACAAGCTCCCAAACTAAGCGTAAAATCGAAATCATTGTTTATCCAGAAGTTAGATGCTAACACTGCCCAAAAAAGTTACTTGTGTATTACCTCTTGTCCCCAGATCCTAAGTTTTGTATCTAAGGATTTTAATTTGTGAGAAATGAATTGCTTCATATTTTCTCGTTTCGATATTTGTTAGTCCGATAAGAGCACAAAATTTGAACGCTAAGTAGTTTCCAAACTTTCCCTCGAAAACCCCCGCATACAGAAATCGGGTCCACATGAAGGTCTCTGATTTAACACGATTTGTAGGGGCTCCCTTTTTATTTACGACCGAGACATACCATGTTTGATACCCGAAACGGAAGCTTTTTATTAGGGAAACCCCCGGAGTCGAAGCTTGGCATTTTTGCATAATCATAAGCACTTTAATAATACTTTGGTCCTTAGTCCTTTATTCTTTTACAGTCAATGGTTTATGAGCCGCCAAGATGTAAGAGCTTTATTATGACTTTGGATTTCTATCCGCTGCTTTTTTATAGCTTTGGATTCCTCTGCCTTTTTATTTTGGCTTTGGACTATTATTATCGATATTCATAACTATATGCCAAACCCCGAGTCCTACGGCCTTTACTAAGATCACAACATCGGCTGCGAACCGGCAAGATGCAATAGTCTATTTTACCGTAACACTGGCAGTACCCCTATGTGTACCAAACCCCCATATGCAGAGATTTTGTTGGGAACGAGAAAAAACTAAGTATTGCCCAAACCGTATACCCTTAATTAATCCTAGACATCTATTTATATATTGGTGTGCAAGCTGGTGGGAACAAGGAGGCCACAAGTACCTCTCGTGGGTTTTTTAATTCCCAGTAATGCGATCCGTGTATAGCACGAAACTTCTAAATAAACTCTATCATTCCTCGATCTCCGCAAATTTAAAATCCCAAATAATGAGATCCGCGGATGCTTAGCCATAATCTTTTGATTATTTTGGTTAAGGGAGACAAGCTAGGGCTCAACACGCCCGGTCAAGTCGGAACATTTATTTCTACTCTCACCGGTAGGAAAGTCAAAACAAGGTGTCAAAACTTATTATTCATATCATATATATTTCATTTTTCATTCATATTTTTTTTTTTTTTTTTTTTTTTTTTTTTTTGCATAATAAAGCGGTGACAAAAATTAAGATTTTTGTGGAAAACGGAGTTGCGTAAGTTAACAGCTCAGACGATGGTACAGGTCAAATCGAATCGAAGATTCACCCCCCCCCAGACTAAAGTGAAACATTGTCCTCAATGTTTTAAGGGTAAAGGTAATCCTACGTAAAATCTAAGGCCGTTTATTAAGTATGCCAAGAGATAAACGTTAGTCGATAAGATTTTGGATATGGTGAATTTCCGAAAGAGCAGCGAAGGATGAGACTCGAGTGGAGAGAACGACAAACAACGAGCACGAGAGTCCTCAAACTTCGGGGAAATTCCTGAACATTCATAAACAATCACGAAAACACGAGTTTGGAAAGGGTCGCCCCCCTCACGTCACGTTATTAAAGAAAATAGAAAATTAAGAAGATGAAATGGATAAGCATGGGGTGCCTCCCACGAAGCGCTTGTTTTTGTTCACCGAGTCACATGAGCTTGACTCGATCCCCGAATTAATTCGTCCTTGGGGAGAGCAAATGGAAAATAATCTCTCTCGGGCTTTCATTCAAAATATTTTGAAAAACATAAGACTTAATTGAAAGTTCCATCCCGAAGAGATAACCACTGGTATTTTAATGTTGAAAACGTTTAGAAACGATACCAGGATCAAATACAACATCCTCACTCCCCACGGAGTGAAGGATAAGAGAAACCACACCAAACATTACAAATGGCAAGAACGTTATGATAACAATCTTGAAAAACTCATCTTCAAAAGAAAACTTCATAATTGTGGAATTATGAATCTTATCATTTAAACTCATTTTAAAATCTTTTCCGGGTGGGAGGGTTGGGAAAAACTTTTCTTTAAAATTCTCATTCTTAAGAACTCCACCCGGATCATGATCAACTTCAAGATCAAAACTGAAACTTTCATATTCAGGTTTAGAAAACTTTTCAATTTCAAATTCAAATTTATTAAAATGAAATGATTCAAACTCCGGAAGAGAGATAAAAGCATGAGAAGTGGTACTGCCACGACTCGTCTCTTCCGAGTAATCGAAATGAAAAGCTTCAAACGTCGGATCAGAAAAATCAGGACGATAAGTGGGATTGCCACTCATCTCCTCAGTCGTATCGAAGGTAAAAATCTCAAATTCTGGTAAAAATTCCTCGAGCTCGGCCTCAAGAGGATCGCCAATTATGAACTCAATCTTCGTCTTAACTTTATCCGGAGGGATTAACGGTTCATCGTTCAACAAATTGTTAAGAAAAATAGTATCTTCCTCCGAATCAAAGTAAGAATCGACAATCTCAGAAAACGGAATCGTATCAATAGCAAGAAATTCATCGACCTCTTCCCAAAAAGAATCATGTTCCTTAGTCGGAGGAAATGATGAGAAAGAGTCGGAGACGAACGTTTTCAAAAAATCCTCAAATGAATAATCACAAACATCAACACTTTTGACGGAAAACTTCTTCGATTTTGAATCATCGGCTTTAAAAATCATAATATCATCATCGTGTCGTAAAGTTAGAGTATCCTCATAATGGTCTACTAGGGCTTTAGCGGTTCGTAAAAACGGTCGCCCTAGTATTAGAGGAACTCTCGGATCAGCTTCAAAATTGACAACAACGAAATCTGCCGGAAAAGTACACGATTTCACACGAACAAAAACATCCTCAGCAATTCCAACTGGATGAGTGATCGATCGATTAGCAAGCTCCAAAGTCATTCTCGTCGGTTTAAGAGCTCCCATTCCAAGTTGTTCGTAGATTGATAATGGCATGAGGTTTATACTAGCACCCGAATCGGCCAGGGCGTTACAAACTTCTTGATCTTTCAAAGAACATGGAATGAGAAACTTTCCCGAGTCACCAAGCTTTTCGGGAAGCTTCTTGAGAAGAATCGCGGAACATTGAGCATTTATCGGTGTTTCGGCTAATTCGAGCAATTTCTCTTTATTACTTATTAGATTCTTAAACGTTGAGGCAAATTTCGGCATGTAAACAAGAGCATCCATGAAACTGATATCAAAGTGCAACTTTTGAAAAATATCGAGAAACTTTTCCATTTGTTTTTTAGATTTTGCACGGAGCTCTTCATCGTTAAATCGTGACGGATATGGCAATTTAGACTTGTATTTCACATTATTCTCAAAAACGACTTTTTCTTTATCCTTTGACTTTTGGACAACCGGAGGTTGGACGTTTTCGAAACCTCCGTTATTACTAGGAGGTACCGGGTCCTTTGTCGCCTCGGTCTCACAGTCCACTACTTTAGGCGGAGACGAAGAAGAAGAGGTAGTCGGCACTGTGGGTTCATATAAAGCACCACTGCGAGTCGTGATCGCCTTGATCTCGCCCCTCGGGTTAGCGATCGTGTTGCTTGGAAGAGTACCCGAACCCGAGGGTCGATCATTTAAAGACTTCTTCAATTCGGCCATTTGATTAATTAACATTTTATTCATTTCCTCTTGACTTTTCATAAACTGCTTAAGTAATTCATCCGAAGACGACTGATTCACAACTGGATTTTGAAAATTTTGACCACGATAGTTGTTATTGAAACCTTGATTCTGAAAATTTTGATTTCCATGATTAAAATTAGCATTATGATTTCCTTGAAAATTCCCTTGATTCGGGCCTTGATTATAATTTCCCCGATTTTGATTTTGAAAACCATGATTTTCATTGTTCATCCGATTTTGATTAGCATTGTGATTGAATTGATGATTTCGGTTTTGCACATTTTGATTAACTTGATTGACTTGATTAACCGGATTGACTTGATTCGGTTGATTGAAACCGGCTGGTCCAACATAATGGTTCGAACGGTAGCTGAGAAGATTTCGGTCACCCTGTGGTTGGTATCCGTTACCGCCCATATTGTAGGTTCCCGAAGTAGCATATACATTCTCGTGAGTGAAGCCACCGGTGGCTGGGCACTCAAAATACGAATGAGGACCACCACAAGTCTCACAAATATTGTTCACCATATTGACTTGATGGTTCTTGACTTGATTTTGATTCTGAGACGTTTGGCGCATTCTTAAAACAGCAGTCGACAAATCATCGAGTTTCTTAGTAATTGCGGCTATTTCAGAATTAGACGTAAAAGAATTGTGAGCAACGGTTGTTCTTGACTCATTCCTCTCGGCAGAGGAATCCCAGTAATTGTAATGAGCAGTCATGTTCTCAATAAGTTCGTAGCAATCTTCAGGACGTCGTTTCATAAAAGTTCCACCCGCAGCTGCATTGATCGTGTCCCGATGTCGTAAAGTCAAACCATTGTAAAACGTATCGATTATCGTAACAAGAAGCATGTTATGGTTTGGACACCGATCAATAGCAAGCTTATAGCGTTCCCAAGCTTCGAATAAAGATTCGTCGGGAAGCTGACGGAAATTGCTAATATCGTTTCGAAGTTTCGTCACCATCGATGGTGGAAAATATTTCGCCAAGAACTTCAATACCATTTCTTCGAAGGTATGAATCGAGTTCTTGGGAAGACGATCAAACCAAGCTATGGCATGATGTGTAAGAGAATAGGGGAAGAGAGAAAGACGAAGGGCGTCATCGGAGACCCCATGTTGTTTCATACTTTGGGTGACGGTTAAAAATTTGTCGAGATGCTTGTTAGCATCGTCACCTGGTAAACCGTGAAATTGGCACGAATTCTGGACTTGTTGAATCATGTGGTGCTTAAGTCCAAAATCCGTAGCCTCAATATTGAGAGGGGCAATCGGACCGCCTCTACCGTGCATTGTCGGTTGACACAGCTCCTCCATCGTTCGGAGATCGGGAGCTGGTGCATTTTGAACAACACCCCACCGGAGGGTGTTGATTGTTGTGGTTGTTTTGTTCCATTTCCGTGATGTTAGGGAAACGAACTTTGTGTGTGTGACGTATCAAACTCTCGGGGTTCGATAATGGAGAAATAAGACATTTAGAAGATGAACGGGTGTTCATACACCACAAAAACTCAAATTTTGAAAAAGGAAAATCAAATTTGAAAAGGAAAATCTTTTTGTATTTTTGTTTTTATAAAGCAAAATTTAAAAATTTGTTTATCTTTTTCAAACGTTACGTTAATCGTAAACCGTTTCACTTAATCTACTCGCGACGGAACGGGAGAGAAGAATGAATCTCTCTTCAGCTTGCAATTTAATGTCAAAGCTTCCGTATTTTCCGCTTATTCGGTCGTAGAATCAAAGTAATCCGATTAGCAACTAATTTCACGCGTAGTTATATTGGGAGACTTATTTGGTTTACAACGCCCTTTCTTTCGATCGAGTCGAGGCTGTAACTTTATTATTTTTTTGGTATTTTTGTGAAAACACTTTAGGAAAAGTGTTTTTTATTTTTCAATATTTATATAATATATACAAAATAGAGGAAGGCTTATCAAAACACAATTTTTCAAAAACGAAATTTCAAAAATTCACTTCAACCTTCCCCGGCAGCGGCGCCAAAAATTTGATTCGTGAAAAACACAATATCAATATTATAGTATAGATGTAAGCTCAAGAAATCCGCAAAGAAATACGGATAACCCGAAGTCGTATTCCGTGTGAAGGGTGAATGGAATTCCGAATTTCCGATTCGGAAAACGTGTCGTGAAAAGTGGTACAAAGTGATATTGGTGAGATTATGCTAATGATAAAGCAAACAAGGCACAATTAATCACGTAAACACGTAGTTCAAATAAGGCAACTAAAAACGTAACGTAAAATCGAAAACGTAAGCTAAAACGAAAAATAAACGTTATCGTACAAAATAAAACGCGACTTTTAAGCTACGCTACTCCTACGAACTTGAAAATAATTTCTAAAAATCAAAAATGATAAAAGAAAATTTTGAGAAAAAGAAAAATATTTTTTTTGACTTTTTATTAATTTTTTATGAATTAAAAACTAATTAACTAATTTAAAAATCAAAAGAAAATGAAAATAAAGTGAGAAAATTACAAGATTACTTTCTAAAATTCTAAAACAACTAAAAATAATTTTCTAATATTTTTTTTTGGACTTTTCTGGGCTTTTTTAGATTTTTGTATTTTTTTAGTAATTAAAAAGTAATTAAAAATGATTAAAATTGAAAATTAAATAAGAAAAATAGCAAATGAACTTGGAAAAATCTGAAAATTTCAGGAAAATTCTAAAATACTATTTGGAATCTAGGAAAAATATAAAACTTGAAAAATCAGCACTGGAAGTGCTTATTAGACCAAAACTGCTTATTGGAAAGTGCTTATTTATAAGCAAAACTTAACAAAACAGACCCAAACTTATACCAAGTACTTTTTGAACTTAAATAAGCTTGTTGGAACAATACTGAATCAAATTGAAGCTCAGAAACACAGGTATGGGCACAATTAGCTCAAATAAGCAATATGGAATAAGCTATCAGCTGAATCAGATAAGCAGAGACCAAAAACCAATAGGAACAGTGCTTAAGGTACTAATAAACTCAGATTAACAATAAAGCCAAACTTATAATGGCTACAACTAAATTGCAGCCCTGGTTAAGAATTTAGGAACTAGTGTGATCCACAAACTAAATGAGATGAATAAGCTGATTCAATAAGCTGAAAAGGTGAAACTTATGGGTGCAATACACTCACTAGCAACTATAGATCACAAATGATAAAAGAAATCAGGCTTCCAATCTAATCTAATCCTTCAAATCTGCCTAGGAAATTGGTAGGCAACTGAGTGCACAGGGCACTATGGTGCTGAAACTGTCAACTTAAGCTAGAATTTCTGATAAGCTAACCAATTCCAAACCACAAAATTCTTTTTGAAACTTATTACCCTACTACCAATCTTCACAAAACAACTTTCAAAATGTATTTTGAACCAGTATTGAAGGCTGTGCACCTCTATGAAAAGCTGACCAAAACAGGTTACCAAAAACTTTTTGACTTTTAAGATGAACACAATATTTGACCAAATTGAGTTATGAATCTGTTTACCAACTACTAAGATTATATTAAGCTATTTAACTATTGCTGAAGGTTACACCTACTAGTTTACTACTATTCTATAAGCTACTCAATCCTAAATCCTTTTATCACTTAACTGTTTTTAAGATTAACTATCACTTAGACTTTTTAACTAGTGACCTATTGATATTATGCTACTACTACTACTAATATTATCCTAGGTGATCTGCTTAGACTAAAAACAACCTCAGAAAGTTACTTACTACTAGCAAATCAATGAGATCCAAACACCCCTTTATAAACTGTCAACACTAGAAATCACCACAGAATCTTCCAAAGTAACTCCAAATCATCAATCTATGAACATACAATGATCCAAACAACTATAATAGGAACACAAATACAGATCTCAGATGCAAGTTTAACTCAGAAATAAGATCCACAATGTATGACAGAATAAGTATGGTATAATGAGTAATCAAACAACAATCTACTTATCAAACAGCCAAACAGATGAAACAGCTATTATAATCCAACTACTATCAAATTCAAACAGCAACTATTTAGCACTAAGAAGCAAGTAACTCAGATCTATACTACTAATTTTGAGAGGAATAAAAAATAAGCCGAAACTTACAATAGAAACTCTCCCTCAGCAACAATTGAGGGAGTTCACTGAGCTAGCCTGTCTTTAAGACAGGCCTTGGGACTCCTTAAGGCTGCCTTATATCACCAAATTAGTAGTGCTTATTCAAATAAGCACTACAGTTGACTTTCTTTGACTTTCTAGATATTGAGAGAATTGGAGTGTTTGGTGCCTTAGAGAGTTTCACAAAAGCTATATACAGCTTATATGAAACTACTTGAACAAATGAGAAGCTTATTGAAGCTTTGGTAAATAATAACTTGATAACTTTTTTTTTGTATTTTTCTGATTTTCTATTTTTTTTTCTTTTTCTTTTTATGTAAACTTTAAATGACAAGAAGTAAATAAGCTGAAATAGAAAGACTGAATTTAAAAAGCAATAATAGAAGGAAAGCAATAAGCTAAAAACATATAATAAACAACAACAATAAGCAGTAAATTAAGGTAAAGTAAATTGCAAGATAAGTAAATAAGAAAATTTAAATTTCATTAAAATAAAAATTCATTACAAGAAATAAATGAACAGCATAACAATACTTAAAAAGAGGCACACTAGATACATGATATGGAGGGGGTATATATAGTTGAGCCAGGGAGCTAGGGTTTGAGTGCCTCAGCATCCACCTCAGCAATCCGTGTGGTTTGTGCTTGTTGTAGTCCCTCTTGAGCCGTTTGATTCAATTCTAGATAGTTCCAATCATTATGGGCCCTTGATTGATTGATGTGACAGATGTGAATCCTCCGTGTGTGATATGATTGGACCACGTATCCCCTCTCTGACATGTGACTGTCATGTGACAGGCTTCTAGAATGTCTAATCATTGGTAATTATTAGGGTACGAGGTTAATTTGAAGCGTGGTAAAATTTAGGGTTCTTGCTACAGTTAATTTCTGGGTTAAAGGGTGAAATTGGGGCGCGGGTTTTTAAACGGTATTAAATGATGGTTGGGTCGGGTTGTAAAGGTAATAGGCCGGGTAGAGTTATTTTAGGGAGGTGGGCTTGTATGTTGGGCTGATGGGGTAATATGGGATTATGGGCTAAAATTTAATGGATCCGGTTGTAGGTTATGAGTTTTTAGGAGTAGTAAATTTTCAAGGACCAAAGTTGTAATTCTGAATTCCATAGGGACCAAAACTGTAATTCTCCAAATATCACTTCCCAGGGTATATTTTGTCAATCTCAGATTATTGGAGGACCATTGATGATTTTTCTTCAAATTATCTTTGAGGGACCATTTATGCCAAACTCTGAAAGTTCGAGGGACTAAATGTTGTAATTTCTTCAAACTTTCATCAGGGACTAAACTTGTAACATGATGAATCTTTGAGGTTGATTTTGTCATCTTGAGCTTAGATTTTGACCATTTGACTTCCCCGGCTCCGGCTTTTGACACTTTCCATTCTCGTGCTCGTTTTTGTCGGTTTTGCTGTGTTTTTGTCCATTTTTCTCATATCCGTACCTGCACATACACAAATACAAAAACATGCATTCTCTTGGCATTTTTGGTTAGTATTTGGTATTTTTGGTCTGAAATAAGGCCTAAAAAGGATGAGTGAATAAGCACTCATCATATATCATCCACAAAAATATTTAAGATAAAAGTTGAAGAAGTAAGACTAAAAAAGTCAATGATGAACAATAAATTTAAGTGGACAATAAATTTGAGACAAGAGTATATACTTTGAAATGCAAAGTTTCTTATCATGTTTGTTGAAGAAAACAACAATATTGAGTATGTGACAATTTGTTAAATCTCATTCACCCGAAATTTATCTTCGTAGTTTAGGTACTCTACTTACCAATAGTCCAATACCACATTAGTGAGAAAGAGTGCATTTTCATTTGGTCTTCGACTTCTTTAAAGTGTTGCTGATAAAACTATTGATAACACTTGCTGATAACACGTTAGCGAGTAAAACCAACTTACACTATTTTACGTTTAGTGGTAACTCTTGTCTTTTTTAATTTGCCTTAGCTTTAGGCATCCTAGCGTTGCCCTACTTAGATCTTTACTACTTTCTTAGGTCTTGGTTTTTGTTTTTGCTTTTGACCCTCTAGCTTTTGCTTGCGTTTTTTTTATTTTTATTTTTCTTTGCTTTTTTCTCCTTTGCGTTTTGCTTCTGTGCTTGTATGCTTTGGCTCATGTCCCCGTGCCTCTTTAGCGCCTTATCTTTTCTGTGTTCACTGTCCTCTTGCGGCGTTTATTTTTTATGTTTATTGTTCTCTTGGGCCGTTTGCTTTTTTCTGCTTATGAACTTTTCTCTTCTTTGTTCTTTGGTTGACATTTCTGCCTATCTACTTTGTACGCTTGTTTTATTTTTTGTCTTTTGATTGTTTAACTTGTTTTCGCTCACTTTCACACATGCATTTAGTTTTGAACAGTCTTAGTGCGCAATTACACTTGCTTGAAGTTTTTTTGGAAGCAGTCTCGTTATTCTTAGATTTATCGTAGGGTAGAGGTAAGATATATACATTCTACAACCTCATACCCCGTCCTAATAGGATTAAGCATGGTTGTCAGGATCCCGATCCTAATCTTAGGATCTTACGATTTTACAATACTGCAAAACAAAAACGATCCGGATCTTACATAAGATCTTTGAAAGCTTAAGATCTTATAAGATCCCGATCTTGCCCATAAGATCTTAATATCTAATCCGATCCGATCTTACTTTTCTCGGATAACAAACTAAAAAACTGCAAATTTCTGAATTATTTTTGGTAGAATTAAAAAAAACCAACATGTTAATCTTATTAACCATTTTATAACCATAAGTTAGGACAACATTTTGATAGAACATTCATATAATTTTGTATTTATGATATATAATAATTTGTAAATTTGTATAATATTACAAAAATTATTAAGAAAATACATTATAGTAGGATCTTAAGATCTGATTCGATCTTACGATCACGATCTTGCAAAGATGAAAATGATCCTCGGTAGGATCCCGATCTTGAAAACCTTGAGATTAAGTATTGTTGCTGTTGCCGGTATCTAATGTAGTGATTTTAGTTCGCTTTCTTTTTCTTTATACGAAGAAATATTTAGATTTTAGGACGTTGAAATTTCAACGTTCCAGTGAGTTTCGTCGTTTATTCCAAGTGACATCCTTTTAATGTTTAAATATTAAAACTTTGAATCGATCTCACTATTAACGAGATACACGAGGCTTTTAATTATTTGAACTTGTCATAAAGAAATGAAAACAATACATAGTTGTCTTTCTCGTATCTATTACAGCTCGTGGCATAATAATTTAATCATTTGTATCTAAGATAGTTGACTAAACCACCATATAATTTGATACTACAATAATGTTTGATAATGAAATCCAACGAACCACATAATAATGTTGAAATATTTTTTTCTGACTTGAATAATGCAAAATCTTAAAATTGTACAACGAATTTTTAATCAAGTAATATCGTTTTAAAAATTTATTTGCCAAAACGCAACGGCATCAAAAGTATTATTCAAGACACGGTGGTATAAGACTAATAATTAAGATGAGAAGAATGAGAAAGAACCATAATCACCTAACTTAAATGCATCAACGAAAATAGATGCATCCCCATATTATTTAATTTTCATTATATTTTGTATTTTTTGGATAGAATTTTTTTCACCCTTCTTGTTTCAATAACTCTTCTTATTAGATCTATTCCCGAAAAACTATAAGTGGTTAATGAGTTGCACACACTCGTTTTTTATTTACCACCAAACTATGTTTTAAGTGTTGGAATTATATAACATGACATGCATAAATATAAACAATAAATATCAAGTAAACACATGCGGAAGCGTTATAACAAAATCATATAACATGTAATTAATTAATCAATAATAAATAGTAAACGTACCTATTGATTCTAGCTCGAACAAGAATCAAGTTATGCAATTCTTCACATCAAGAACCCTAATTATTGTTTATAGGATTACACGAATAACCCCTTATCGTTTTGTTATTTAATCCAAGATATAATAAATAGTGTGATTGTATCACGTTCTTGTACACACGTACTATTAGCGATTCGATGTGAATGCTAGTTCTTGATTACAATAGATTTACCAAACACTTTGTAATATTCAAGGTTACTCGCAAATCCCTTTTCTTGGGGCTTCACTCGTCGACCTATGAACAAGAGAGGAGAAAAGAAGAAGTTTGGCCTTCTATTGAAATAAAATGTACCAAGGGATGAATACATAGGGATGTAATTATACCTTTATGGTTGAGATCAAGTTTACAATGGTTTCCGATGTTGGATTCCATTGTTTGGCCAAAAACAAGCTCAAGAGAGGATTTCTAGAACTTTCTCTTGTCTTGTTTTATTTTCTTCGTATCCCGTTAACATTTACCGACTGTTAGTCAATTCCATTAATTACCTAACGTTCTTTAGTCGTTTAATATGAATTAAATAATTAAATATAACATTTTATATTAATTATTTAAACATCGAGTCTCATACGTAAAGTGTGCAATCCCGTGATCTCGAGTTCGATCCTAATATACGACTACTAAAATAATGTTCATAAACTAACAGCTCCCACTTGGATATATTTTAATAGTATAATGATCACATCGGTTAGCGTCTATCAACACTTCGATGCCTCTGGTACAACTCGAGTAAGGCTCCTGGAAAAACCTTTTAATGATTTCTCATTATTATTATTCTTTTGTTTCTAATACCACGTTAATAAGGATATGGATTAAAGTCATTCCTTAATTAACCATTCTGTTTCTCATTGTTTGTGATTGAGCAAGATTACCAAATCTTCTGAACATATTCAGTGGAGATCTTGGGCACGATCATGCAAACATCTTGACAACCTTACGAGGGACCCAGCAGTATTAAACTATAAAATTAAATTTGAAGGAAGAAATTCTATTTTGACTACAAGCAAAACTCACGAACTTTTTAACACTTCCGAAAACAACCCTTATGACTACCAGTTACGTATAGCGTTAAGTTGTTCCACAAAAATGTACTACATTCATGACCATTATCTTGTATCTCAAATCTGAGGATAACTTCTTATGATTACTTAATGACAAGATCCATAAGTAACATCATATAGTTGGGATAAGTCCTATATTCGATATCTTTGAACATCATCTGAATTTGGCATGTCCACGCATCAATATACTTAAAGTATATTATACCAACATCCAGATTTGTCTTAATTTAATAATATTCCCATATTATTAACCGACAACGGACAATTTTGAATAACATTTATTCATGGATTAAACATGCAAAAACATGATACAATATATTATAAATTAAACATACCATATATTTTATTATAATAATTGTTTAACATCCCTTATCCAAATACTAAATAGATAAATGCATGATAACTCTTGTTGATGAATTATGTCTTAAGTAATGACATTCATACTTGTTTACAAGGCATAATTCATCCAACTTTGATCTATCGGAATTTTAAGAATACTTATTTCAAGAATTCAACTAGTGAAGTTCTTGTATGTGCATACTCAACTATTTTGATAATGCCATATAATATTTCATAAAGTGAGTGTCATCCTTAACCACCAATTTATGATAATCAAACTCCCAAACATTTTAAAGTTTAAAATATTCTTATTCTCTTAATGTATAATGCAACTATGCTCTTAGTAAGCACAACTAGTACACATGACAAAGGATGAAATCCTTACCATGACTAGTATTGAGTGTCATCTCAATTTCATTAGCATCATTGTATGCAAACAACAATATACTCTTAAAAACTTCCCGTAAACATTAATATCTATTATGTAATGTTTGATGCCTTTCAAACTTTCATGTTTGTTGGCTATGACAATTTGCACAATAATTAACCAATTGTTCATCTATAGAATTTGGAAGCTGTTCCAGACTAAGGATGTGATTCTATAATCAAACATATTCACAAGTTATCTAATAACTTTTTAATTAGATATTAATATTGTCAAATCATATTGTAATCAAGCATGATACAACAAAACATGATGTTTATGAAAAATCTTTGACTCATACTTAGATTTTATTCTTGTTATACATATCCATTTAGATTTCCTAAATGATATATCATATTATATTAAATTTATTTACCGCACATGTTTCAATAATAAACATTCATTCCAAGGTTGTATGTCTTACTTTCTAAATCTTTTAAGTAAAGTTTCATTCCCAAGTAAGACTTAACTTTTAACTTACATGGAATATTACTTTTTATATGTTCTACAACATATATGATTTAAGAAATTAAACATAATACTCCCACTAGCTTTTAGGAATATTTAAAAATTATCTTATTTGAATTATAAATCAAAACATGGATTTAATAATTAAACATAAGAGTGATCTTTTATATACATGCATTTATCCATCCATGAATTATTGCACTTTGTACACTTCTAAAGATTTATCTAAATTCATAAACTCCTTTGATTACTTATCATCCTCGCTCAAGTAATCACTCAAGAAAGAGTTTTGATATTCCATTGTCAATTATATATTAATGAAACTAAATATGACAATTATAATCTTTATATATTTAATGTGTTTAGAAAAGAATATTCAATTACAGTTAATTGCTTAAGTGTGATTAATAATATTGCCATAAGATATGCATTAAATACATGCACAATATTGTCCATATGATTTCTATACAAAGATTTAAACCACAAGGTTACCTTATCTTTGAAGAAACTCATCTTCATTTTCTAATCTAACTATTAAGATAAACCAAGTTTCTAAAATTGATTATCTTTATGGACAACATCTAAATCATTCATAGCATGTGTACTTTACCCAAGTTCATATTTGGTAATGTATCATAATAATTATTAGGTTTAAATAATCCTGTAAATCATATCCCTTAGCATATTAATCAAATATCTGAGATATTTTGCTATTATATGAATGAGAATTCTATCATTTTAAGGTTTAACATTTTAATGTCAAGCCTTATTATGATATTTACTAGTGTATTTTAGAAGATTATGTATCTTTTAATTTTATCTTTTAAAGATCAAAACTCCCACTTGCTTTTAGTAATTTAAAGTAAGCAAATAGGGCAACAATACAATGTTCTCTTTTGGGATATTAGAAATACATATTGATAGTTCATGACTATTATTTTTTAATAACCTACTCATAAGTAGTTTAACAAATTCATAACCTCATTTTAAAACTTAATGTGATTCATCACATTCCATCATATGCTGGTGTCTTATTAATCTTCTAGGTTGGAATCTTATTGAGTATATTCAATCTATACTCAATTTTCTAACCTTAATAACTGTTGGAAGAAAAGAAATCATAATTATCTTTAATCAAACAATATAACTAGATTTTGATTTTCCTAACTAAACATACCATAAACATTTGGTATTTCATTAGAATTAATATTGTATGATAATCTAACAATATTTAAGATAACCATATTTCTTTTGGCTTGTCTATTTACCAACTAAAACATTTTAATGGTATAATAGTTTTAATCCAATTACATGCTTTATAACACAAGTACTTTTGACAAAGTCACTTCATGTTCATGTCTCTACAAGAAAACATAAACTGTTATAATCCCACTATATGTTATAAGTCTTTAAACAATATAATGACTTCATTACATTTCTTAATTAAAAACTATAATAAAATAACGTCTTACTTTATTATAAGTGTTGTAACAATTAAAAGACTTTATGTTTATATCTTTACAATGAAACATAAACATGTTTAACTAAAGTAATTATGAACACCATCTCTTGGTTTCAATAGTAATTTCAAGTTAATTTATTACTTAACAATAATGTAAACAACATTATTTCTTCATTTATTTATGTCATTCTAAAAACACATAAGTATTCAGATTGAAGTTGCATTAGATTACTTTATTAATTTATGTCATTCCAAAAATTCATAAATATATAAATTAAAGTAGTCTTGATATCATATTGACACATGTTCTAATAGGCATCTAATTTAGAAACTGCAAATTCTCATAGTTCCATTACATCAGTTGATCTGCTAGTAATGAAAATATGAAATTCACCTTGTTGTTGCAATCTTGCTAAGCTCTCACATAACATAAATTGCAACACCAAGTGTTTCTTGAATTAGATTAGTAAAATTCATACTAGAATGTTATTCTCTTACATTGCAATCAAGAGAATCCATTAAATCATATCTTTATGGGTTGTTTCTTGCACACATTAACGATTTCTCCCACTTGCGCATGTAACAACCTTATATAGCACATAAACAACACGCCATGCATTTGTTTATTTGATCAATATGATTATGTCATAGATCTTAGCATAACAAGTAGATGTAGAACAACAATGTCTAGTAAGGAAACGTACAAGACTAACCTTAAAAGTAAGAGTCTCTACTTTTGGAAAGTAATTATCTTTAGTTACCAATATGTCAAGCTTGTAACTCCTACCGAATTATAGATCATTACAATAATTCCATACTCAGTAATAAGTACACAACACTCGCACTGAATTTGGCAACATTGTAAGTGTTTCATATCCAGTGAAAGAAAATAGTGTGCTTTTAACTATCCATCATCTTTGAATGTCCATACGTAACAATTACTTATGCACTAAAGAGTATATCCTACTACGTAAATGATGGACTATCTATCAAATGCTATTAAATTGAAAATTTTGGCATGCAATTTCTTCCTTAACATATCTACCATCTTACAATGTATGTAGCACCTTTTAAATAGCCAAAACAACTAGATGAATAAACTAGTTTGTCTTTTATTATTTTGCGGTAATTAGTCTAGCTTCTAATGATAATAACTCATAAAATGTCATACATAATTTTCTGTTAACCAAATATCATATTTGTTACTAAGAATTTAATCACCGAATGAGGATGATAAAATCCCTATGGAAAATATGCAATTATCTTAACTATTAAAAAATTTGCTATGAGTTATATTAGAATTTAGACATATCTAATATTCCTATTATCCTTTTTCATTCATGAAAAGAAATAGGATTGTATCTGACTCTTCTTTCATAGAAAGAAGACTTCTTTTGTCTTTTAAGTAAATTATTCTTAATCAAACATTTGTTTGAAAACAGAACGAGATCAATTTACCAAAGCCCAAAGTGCGTTTACGGTTTGAACGTTGCATTAATACATTAAAATGAATTACAAAATTCAATTTCAGTATTTTCGATAATTAGATCTTTAATAAAATAAAATACCCTTTGGTAAATATTCATATAAACCATAGTATTTTCTTAAAGCTAGGATCCTAATTGACATAGTACCATTACATCAGTTGATCTGCTAGTAATGATAGTATTCAACAAGGTAATTGTCGAACAATAATTGCCAATATCATATTGCAATTCCTAGATCATTATGGGATTTACATTCACAAAACCTTTTGCAATATAAGCATGTTTCATCCCCATCTAATGCCTTGAGTCCAAGCTCTCACTTCCTACTCAATTTAAGTCGTCTAACTTAAAAACTGTAAACCCATAATTCCATTACATCAGTTGATCTGCTAGCAATGAAATTATGAAATTTATTACTCCATTGCAATCTAGCCAAGTTCTCACATGACTTAAACTACAACTTCAAGTGTTTTTAATTAGATGGCATTCGACTTAATTTTACAAGGGTATTAATTTTGATGTGTAATCAAAATAATGTATGAAAAAGCATGCATACAACTTCATAACATTGGTTTTTACAAAACAATTTTATTTACCAATTCACTAAGAGCAAAATAACAAAGTTTTAATTGAGGTATCATGTTTACCAATTATAGAATTACCAACAATTATCGTCCACTATATCGTATTTTTGCATAAGCCCTAAAGCTTAGTGTTTCAGATAATCATTATGAAATTGTGGTCAATTCACCCTTAAGATGACAGTGTACATGTAATGGTTGTTCGGTAAGTCTAGTTGACGTACAAGCGGGCGTAGAGAGCCGGTAGGAGCGAATCTCTTAAAAAACCCCTCTCTACTAGAACCCACCACACAGTTTGTCAATTTCGGTCGAGCCTAGTTAACCATTACGTACAAAAATATCAATCAATAAAACCTTGAAATTTTGACTCTTATAACCAAAATAAATTTCGCAATTTATTTAGTCCATATTATTTTTTTATTCAAAAATTACCCTTTTTCGTTTATAAACATGTCTCACATACAAAATAAACAATAACAAGTAATGCATAATAAAAAATAACACAACTAAATAAACATATATACATAACATAACAATTAAATATGTATAAAATATGTAGCCACACGCAAATTTAATTCAATAATCCTATTAAAAATCAATTCTAGGTGTATTATGTATTTATTCAATTAGGGCTTTCACTTCAAATGAAGTAGAGCCACATACATCGACGAATTGATTGCGTAAGACAAAATTAAATAAACACCACATAGCACGTAATTGATTACTTAATATTGGAGTCTTCCCCAATTCGACATCTATTTAATAAATTTACATGTTTCGATTTAACTTAACAATTTAATTCATATATCCAATTTAAACAATTTAAATTCAAATACAATAAAAATCCATGCAAACATGCACTTTTTCATGGATTATGCTTAAAAATTAACATATTACACCAAGATCGTTTACTAAAACGCATAAACAATTACATGACAATCCTAGGATTTCTAATCATATTAAAATCAAAGCCAAAACCCTAAAAATCAAATTGGGTAAATCGACCCAAACAAAAAAACAAGGGTTTGGATAATCTAAACCCTAGACTCGACAAAACATGTAACAAAACAAATCAAGATTCAATTTTTATGCGTTTCGATAATTAATTACACATTATAATGGCTCGTGATGCCACTATTGGAATTATATAACATGACATGCATAAATATAAACAATAAAGATCAAGTAAACACATGCGGAAAGTGTTATAACAAGATCATATAACATGTAATTAATTAATCAATAATAAATAGTAAACGTACCTTTTGATTCTAGCCCGAACAAGAATCAAGTTATGCAATTCTTCAAATCATGAACCCTAATTAGGGTTTATAAGATTACACGAATAACCCCTTACCGTTTTGTTATTCAATCCAAGATACAATCAATAGTGTGATTGTATCACGTTCTTGTACACACGTACTATTAGCGATTCGATGTGAATGATAGTTCTTGATCACAATATATTTACCAAACACTTTGTAATGTTCAAGGTTACTCGCAAATCTCTTTTCTTGGGGCTTCACTCGTCGACCTATGAACAAGAGAGGAGAAAAGAAGAAGTTTGGCCTTCTATTGAAATCAAGTGTACCAAAGGATGAATACATAGGGATGTATTTATACCCTTATGGTTGAGATCAAGTTTACAATGGTTTCCGATGTGAGATTCCATTGTTTGGCCATAAACAAGCTCAAGAGAGGATTTCTAGAACATTCTCTTTTCTTGTTTTATTTTCTTCGTATCTCGTTGATATTTACCAACCGTTAGTCAATTCCATTAATTATCTAACGTTCTTTATTCGTTTAATGTGAATTAAATAATTAAATATAACATTTTATATTAATTATTTAAACATCGAGTCTCATACATAAAGTGTGCAATCACGTGATCTCGAGTTCGATCCTAACATAAGACTACTAAAATAATGTCCATAAACTAACATTAAGTAGTTGTTCATTTATCATATAATGGTTTTAAAGATTGTGTACATTTAGAGTGTGCATATCAAAAGTGTGGAAAACTAGAAGGGGGGGGGGGGGGTTTGAATAGTTTTGCGTCAATTTGGATTTTAAAAACTTAGTTTTATAAAAACTTCGATACAAGATTTATTGTAAAAATCTACTCAATCTAAATGATCAAGTTCACTAGTTTATGTGTATATATATATATATATATATATATATATATATATATATATATATATATATATATATATATATATATATATATATATATATATTATATCTTTTTTCAGATTATTTATAAAATTTTATTTTGTGAATGAACCTTTTATTTGAACTTTGTGTGAAATCAATTTTAGCACAATATCACAATCTACAACTAGATGGAAAATATATATGAGTATGTAAATAATAAAGATGTAAATGGAATAATGAGCAAGAGATGGAAAGATCAAACCAAGACACGGCGGATTTATAGTGGTTCGGCTACAAGGTCTCCTTCCTTGCCCTACTCCACTCCTCGAGTCTCCTACTCGAGAGTTTTCTTCATTAACACAACGAACTCCCTTTTGGCGGAGAAACCTTACACAACTTTTTCTTACACCGATTAACGACACTAAGCTAAATGTCGAGTCCTAATAGTAGCTAGAACCAATCTCACACCACTACACACCTTCTTCACAACTTATACACACCACTACTACTACACTACTTCTCACACCTTCACAACTTCTTCTTCACAACACAACTATTTCTTCACTACTTCTATTCACGACTACTAACTCACTTAGATCTATCAATTACACACCTTCTACACCTTTACAAATAATTTACACAACACCTAACAATATACACAACTCTTCAATACTTCTAAACAAGATGTTGAAGAAGTATTCTTCTCTTGCACTTTGAATGAGGATGGATTGTGTCACTTGAAAACAAGAACTAATATGTTTATGATCAAAGGTTTTAGGAAGATGATTTGAGAGAATTAGAACATAAAGCTTTAGTGCAAAAGGTGAGGAAAAAATTCAGATTTGAACCATTATTTATAGGCAAAGAAATCTGACACAGGAGCGTATGCCGGCCCCCTTAAAATTAAGGGGGCCGCCCATATGAAAACGGCCAGATTCTTTGTCTTTTTCTGGGGAAAGTTTATTTGGTGAAAATTTAACTGAATTTGGTTAAAAATTTGAATTCATATATTTATTATGAAATAAACATTTTCTTTAATTACCAAAAGTGTTTTTCTTAAATATATAAAATGTTTATACCATTTTATATAATTTGTAACTAGTAAATAAACCTTTCTTTGATCATAAAATTTATTAGGCACTTGTTTATTCATACCTTAAGTGAATTAGATGGATATAATGATATTTTGTCACTAAATACTTATTTACGTAATGATTTTACGTTTAATGATTTTAGATTTTGTTATCGTCAAAACATAGGGATATCGAAAAATATTAATAACGTTTTTACGCATTATTTATATCAACAATCTCCCCCTTTTTGATGATTACAAAATCTAAACTCATTAAATCAAAAATTATTATATATGCAAGTATTTAGTGAGTTTATATCACTTCTCCCCCTTTTTGTAAACATCAAAAAGGTTATCCCGATGTTGGATGAGCTCCCCCTTGATGTATACTCCTCCTCGTTTTAAGGTTAAATGACAAATCGAGATATGAAATGCTTGCAAAAATATTTAGAACAAACAATATATATGCATGCAACAATTATATATATATGAAAAGAAAAGAACAAGCAATCTAAGCATGGAAGGAAACACTTCATTAATATGGATGAAAATACAAGCAACATGTATTCAAGATGCATGAATAATACAACTAATAAACTAAAGCCTTAAGGGCTTACAATCAACCAAAACTCTAATAGAAATATTTTTCCTAGAGCTTGTTCATCAAAATGGTTAAAGACAATTTTATTTTCCAACCATGATCCATGCTTAGTTTAGGAGGAGCAAAGTTGTAGGTGGAGATGATGGAGTTGATGGAGGTGTGTTTGATGGAGGTGGAGGAGTGGTTGATGTTGGTGGTGGAGGAGTGGATGTTGGTGGTTGAGGTTGAGGGAACAAGCTTTCAAGGTATGAAAACATGTAATGAATTTCATCTCTTAATCCAAAGATGATGGTTCAGTTATGGATGCAACAAAGGCAAGTATCACCATGGGCTTCAAGTAAGCTCCATGGGATGGGATTGTAATTTGGTGGGTTGAGTGGTTATGGTGAACATTGTGCATCAAGAGGTGTGATGGGTGACAATGAAAGGGTGATGTCTAAGGTTTCATTTTCAAGAGGTGGTGGTGGTGGTGGAATTCTTGGTGGAGGTGATAGATGAGTGTTGATGTAGTCATTGATGGCTGATGATGATGGTATGGAAGAGGTGGAGGTTTCATGTGTTGATGGTGTTTTGGATGGTGCATTTGGAGCACTAGGAGATGAACATTGAGGTGGTGGTGATGGAGTGGTATTGTCTTCATTAGTAAGATCAATAAAGAGTTGTTTTGGTGGAATGATAACAAGTTTTTGTTTCTTGGCTTTGTTGGAGGTGGTGGTTTTTGGTGATGACATGATGAATTGGTTGAGGTTGATGATGATAATGGAGTGTGGATGAAGGTGTAAAGGGTTATATATTATGAAATCATGTTTAGAAATGGTATTAATTTGAAATTGCATTGTTAGATTCAAAAATTAGTTTAGGTTTTAAGGGAAATGGTAGCTGGGACTAGCAAAAGAAGTCACAAGTTGCAAAAGAAAACAGTGTAAAAACTGTTCCAGATGGCCGGTCCCCTTAATTCTTGGCTGGCCCCCTTAAAATTAAAGGGGCCGCCTGTGTTAATTATGGGGGCCGCCCATCCGGTGAATTCCCAGACGACCAAATTTCAAATTTTTTCTCAAAATGGTTTATTTTGGTTTTGTGTTTGCAGCAAGCTCTATTGGAACATTTTATTTTAGTTTTGGTCTATTTAAGAAGTATATATATAATCATAAAAAAAAATCATGCAAACATGTATCTATACTAAAGAGAAAATCATGCATAATAGTCAAGCAAATAATATTAAAAGAACACAAGACACATTCATTGATTGTTTAAATAGATTATGTTGAGAGCATAATCATTAGTACATAAGCATATAAATATATGCTTTTCAAGCTAACTACACTAGATAATACAAAGTTGCCATCTTGAGGTCTCTTGGACTTCCTTGGGATACAAAAGGTTTGTGATGATTTTATTTGGTGATGTGAAACGTAAACATAAAGTTTAGTTGTTTGATGGAGAAGGTTATGGTGTAGGATATGGAGTGGAAGTGGTGGATCTCACGAAGTTGTATCGTGTCAAAGGTGGTATTGGATGAGGACGAGTGAGAAGATACTCAATCCAAGAGATATCTTCACTCAAGTAGAGGATTTGTTTTTGGAGGAAGATGCAACAAGGGCAAAAGTGAGTGTGGTTTGTAACTTGGTCCAAGTTGAGAGAGTGGAGTAAGCAGTTTACATAGGGTGATGATGGAGGTTGCCCTTTGTTGCGTTGTGCACGATGCATAGCAAGGAGATCACTAAGATCATGGAGTTGGTTAATTTCTTCACGGAATTTTTTTTTCTGCGGTAATGTGGAGTGAATCATTTGGTGGAGGTGGATGAATTGGTGTTGTGTAGTTGGGGTTGTAGTTTGATGATTGACCAAAGTGATATGGATCATTGTAGTTGGATGGAAATTGAGATGTATGGTTTGGGATGAAATTGGATGTTTGGCCAATGTGGTAAGGTTTGTAGAGTGGTTCAAAGGAGTGTCCTTGTGGGTTTGGAGTGTAGTTTGGAAAGTAAGTGTTTGGGGATGTTGATTGATTACAAAATCCACTTGTTGAGATGGATTTGTTTCGAGGGCTTTGTTTCTTTCTCCATGTGGGCTTTTCAGTCATCCTTGCTAGCTTAGAGGATTTAGATTTTGATTTGTTGGGAGAGGTCATGATGGAATGGTTAAGTAAGGATATGTGATGAGGAGAGGTATTTATAGTGTGATGATGATGTGTTTATGGAAGGATAAGGTAGTGGAGAATTTATTAGACAAAATGTGTTTGTGATTTTAGGGAAGTGAGGAATCAAAATAGGGTGAAATGGGCTAAAAAGCATAAAGCAAACAGGAAACCTCGACCATCAGGTGGCCGGCCCCCTTAAAATTAAAGGGGCCGCCTTTGATAATTATGGGGGCCACCCAGAGCCTTGTTCCCATATTGCCAGAAATGGTTTTTGACAGAAATTTTTCCAGAAAGATCTTTGTTTGGAGGTTTGGTTTTGGGCAAGTCCATCTCTTTAGGCAACTTAATCAAGTATTATCTTAATGGAGTTATGCAAGAAAAGTATGCATGTAGGCAACTAAGCATATAAAATAATTTCAAGCAAATCATGCAAAGGGGACAATTAAGCAAGTCATATATCCTAAGGAATTAACTTAATAAAAAGAGGTCAAGGTAAATAGTGAGTGGGAAGCTAGTGATGGAACAAATGTGACAAAATGACTTATGTCTTAGCAATAATTTGTGTCTGGATTCAACATATGTGAAGATACGATTGCTTCAATTCCTAATGCAAAAATAATTAAAAAAAAAATCCTAAGAAGCAATCCAAAATCTTCCTGATTTAATTTGTTAAACTTACGATTATCAAGAATATATATTAGATTATATATTAAGATAATTACACGTGTGGTATCTAACATGATTTATGAGAAAACGTTTTCAGCATTATTCAACAATGTGTTTAAGAAAAGTTTTAGATAGGTAGTGTATAGTCAAAGAGAAATTTCATTAAGAGGATTTGTAATTAAAATATTTTAGTGTTAATAAAACATTCTAATCTTGTGGAAAGCATTTAGTTATGAAAATTCTAGACTCGATTTGAAAGAACCAAAATGATGTTTTGAAGAAATTTAAGTAAAATACTTAATAATGACCAAAATTTGATGAAATATGTTATGAATGACTTACAATATTTGTTGCTAAAAATGTGAGTAGTTTAGATAGATTGAGTTTTTAAAGAAATTATGCAATGTAAAATTCTCAATCTTCAATTTTTGTGTGAAGTAGATACCTAGACTCAAGAATGAAGAAGATAGAATAAAACAATTTTATGCAATGATTTATTTATGAAAAATCAATAGAATTTTGTCAATTTGCTCCATCATTCCTAATCCTAAATGCTAGTGATAAAGTCGTACATGCTAAAAGGGTTTAGAGACTATATCCGCAATGTAAATAATACAATAAGCAAAATTATCACACTAGCATGCAATTATCAATCTTGGAAGTTTACGTTATAATAAAAGAGAGAACGTACCTGGCGTCTTAAAGAGAATAAATTCAATAAGACATATGAGAGAGTGAAAGGAGGAAGCAACGAGTACCAAAAAGATCGTAGATAGAAGGCAATGTAATAGAGAACCCGTAACGAGATAATCATCAAAGAATTGCAAGCAAGTTCTTGAAGCATAAGCACGTAAAGATTCAAATGCATGTCTCAATAGATCGTCAAGCTTCACGTATATGCAAGTGTGCCAATCCTCATGATTAAGATACCTAACATGTAAAACAACTTGGTACCCAAAGTCTTATGGGTCCTAGATGGTTAGTCACAACATCCATTGCATTTAAAATGCATATGGTATAGATGTTGTTAACAAGTACAAGAATTTCTTATCAGTATGTTTCCATACAATGATAATGTCCTTCTTGTCTTAAGAGAAAAGCCATTGTTATGATTAGAGTAATTTTCTAAATTTCTCCACTAGATTTTACAAACTCTATTTGCTTTGATTTATTTGTCAACATATCATTAGCATTAAATCCTAATCCGGTTTTGTCACCGAAAGCCTTTTAAGTGTTAAGTAAGTATATTAATGATTTGGAGCTATTTTCAAATTTAGCAAGTATTTTTCCTTTTTCAAAATTTTCTTCGGTAGATGTTGAAGATTCATTTTTAAACGTGATATTTGAGTTTATGTTGCAAAAACTTTTGAAGTTACTTTCTAATTTTGAAAATTCTAATATGAATTGATTATAGCAAAAATGTTTGGTTCCGGATTGTTCCTCATTTGGGGCTTTATATGCTTCACACTCTTCACATGCTATATACCGATCCTCTTCATCTTCCATGTCGCTCCAAGTTTCATTTATAATCTTTCTTCGGATTTGGCTCATGTAATCTTCGTCATTAATACCTTCAATGACCATGTTTGAACTAGTAGTACTTGTATTTACATCAACTAAGTGTTTGTTTATTAAATTTTCTAGAACAATTAATTCTTGTGCAACATCAAGTTTATCATCTTTGGCTTGACATTTCCAATGGTGAAAGTTAGAAAAACATTTCCAAATATCATTTGCCGTTTTACAAAAGAATACCCTTTCATATTCAATTTCAGGTAGGGTTTTATAAATCATTTGTTTGGCTTTGCTATTTTTATCAAAGTTTGTTTGAGAGTAATTGTATTATTTTTCAAAATCCATTTTTGTTTGAATATCATCAATTGAAATGATGTGCCAAATATCTTGATCTATTGATTTCACATAATTTTCAAAATTATTTTTCCATTCACTAAAATTTTCATTTTCAAAATATGGTGGTTTAAATGTCATTTTTCCTTCTAAATATTTTTCCGATTGCATAGATCGATTACAAGTTATAAAATACAATTTATTTTAAAAATCTTGTTTAACGTAGCTCTGATGCCAATTGTGGAAAACTAGAAGGGGGGGTTGAATAGTTTTGCATCAATTTGGATTTTAAAAACTTAGTTTTATAAAAACTTCGATACAAGATTTATTGTAAAAATCTACTCAATCTAAATGATCAAGTTCACTAGTTTATGTGTATATATATATATATATATATATATATATATATATATATATATATATATATATATATATATATATATATATATATATATATATATTATATCTTTTTCAGATTATTTATAAAACTTTATTTTGTGAATGAACCTTTTATTTGAACTTTGCGTGAAATCAATTTTAGCACAATATCACAATCTACAACTAGATGCAAAATATATATGAGTATGTAAATAATAAAGATGTAAATGGAATAATGAGCAAGAGATGGAAAGATCAAACCAAGACACGGCGGATTTATAGTGGTTCGGCTACAAGGTCTCCTTCCTTGCCCTACTCCACTCCTCGAGTCTCCTACTCAAGAGTTTTCTTCACTAACACAACGAACTCCCTTTTGGCAGAGAAACCTTACACAACTTTTGCTTACACCGATTAACGACACTAAGCTAAATGTCGAGTCCTAATAGTAGCTAGAACCAATCTCACACCACTACACACCTTCTTCACAACTTATACACACCACTACTACTACACTACTTCTCACACCTTCACAACTTCTTCTTCACAACACAACTATTTCTTCACTACTTCTATTCACGACTACTAACTCACCTAGATCTATCAATTACACACATTCTACACCTTTACAAATAATTTACACAACACCTAATAATATACACAACTCTTCAATACTTCTAAACAAGATGTTGAAGAAGTATTCTTCTCTTGCACTTTGAATGAGGATGGATTGTATCACTTGAAAACAAGAACTAATATGTTTATGATCAAAGGTTTTAGGAAGATGATTTGAGAGAATTAAAACAGAAAGTTTTAGTGCAAAAGGTGAGGAAAAAATTCAGATTTGAACCAGTATTTATAGGCAAAGAAATCTGTCACAGGGGCGTATGCCGGCCCCCTTAAAATTAAGGGGGCGCCCCTTATAATTAAGGGGGCCGCCCATATGAAAATGGCCAGATTCTGTCTTTTTCTGGGGAAAGTTTATTTGGTGAAAATTTAACTGAATTTGGTTAAAAATTTGAATTCATATATTTATTATGAAATAAACATTTTCTTTAATTGCCAAAAGTGTTTTTCTAAAATATATAAAATGTTTATACCATTTTATATAATTTGTAATTAGTAAATAAACCTTCCTTTGATCATAAAATGTATTAGGCACTTGTTTATGCATACCTTAAGTGAATTAGATGGATATAATGATATTTTGTCACTAAATACTTATTTACGTAATGATTTTACATTTAATGATTTTAGATTTTGTGATCGTCAAAACATAGGGATATCGAAAAATATTAATAACGTTTTTACGCATTATTTATATCAACAAAAAGTAAAAGTGTGTTAATCAACACTCATAAGTAAACCATGTCATTTATTATCTGTATTTAATAGAGCACATAATCTTTTATTGATTCAAGTTTCTTTTACTAAATAAATTTATACTTTTTATATAGCAAAATCCAGTTTGCAATCATTTTGAAGAATATTTTCACAACATTTTTATTATATCATGTATATAATAAAATGTTGTATCCCAATTTTGATGGGCAAACGGTCAACACAACCTTTTTTTTAACCAAAATACCCTGTATTTTAATTTTTTGTACATACGTTTATATATGTATATTTTTTCCTAAAATAGTCCGTATTTTAGAATTTTCTCCTAAAATAACCTGTATCCCAATCATTGTTTGGACATGTGTCGTACAAATGTTCAGTTGCCCATTTTGACAGTCGCCCAAGGGCTATTGTAGAGTATTTTTTAAAATTTGAGCATTTTTTGATGTCATGGGATACTTCCAGGGCAAATTTTGAATTGTCCCTTAATTTAATTTCAAATGTATATATAAATTTATAAAATACTCCATAATAATTTATTCTTTTTTAATATATTTTCCATTTTCTACTTTAAATTCAAATCCAAATATAGCTCTAAATCCTAATCCTAAACCCGTCCACAAACCAAAAGGACCCTAAGAGTGTGTTTCTTTTTTCTATATGGAGAGGGAAGAGTATATAATAATATTTCTTTTTGTATTTGGGCCTACATATTTCCCTTACTTCATCTATATCTTTAAGGCAAAAAAAAAAAAAAAAAAATGAACATCCTCCCCAATAAAAGGCTAAATTAGACATAGGACCCACATATATCCTCCCCATCTTTTATATAATATGAGAACTCACTTTTGGCCAAATCGAGAGATTCGATTAACCAATGAGAGAGCTTGATTTGAAATCGAGCCCTCTCATTGGCCAATTAAAATGTTGACCCCTAAAGAATAGGTTAGTGTAAAGTGAATTTTCGTGTGCTTGACTATGATTGGTGAAAAAACACATGTGTCAAAAATAAGAAAAAATAAAACTTTAAAATGGGCGGAGGGATTAGTTTGCAAAATCATCGTAATCAAGCCCAACAAACCCAATAAAACATGCGTTGAGAACATATATATCATCAGAAGCCTTGCTAACCCTCTCCCAACACCCTACTAATCCTTTTTCTCAGCCGCTCAAACAAAAACCCTAATGTGTTGCTTTTTACAATCACGTGTTTTTTATTTTGTTACAGGTTTTTGTGTGAAAGATAGGCAACGCATCAGGTTTGCAAACATCATGACCAAAATTCTTCATATAAACTGGTAGTCGTTGTTAGTTTTAATGTTTTTTTCCTTATTTTATATCATATAGTTTTTATTGTTGTAAAGAAAGATGAATCAAACTAAGTATTTACGTAAGGAGTTTTGGTTCGTTCACTGATGGGTTATAGTTCGCGATAGGGTTGAGACAAAAAAACCCCTAATACATCAGAACCATGAAGAAAGCCTTATCACGAATCGATCTTTTAGGGTTTTAATTAATTTTTATGTGTTTTTGGTGCATGTTGTAATTAGAACATCTAAAGCTAGGTGTTTTGTTGCTCCTGGAGCTTTGATAAGCTTTGGATGAGCCTACTGAGGTATGATTACATTTGAGTGATCTATTGTGTTTGTAAAGCTTATTTTTGTAGATTCTTCTGAACTTATATTTGTTTTTAAGGCTTGAATCTTCAGGTACATGCAATCTAATCTTTGTTTTTTTTATTGATTTGGTTACACTAATATGTATAATTATGTTTTGAAATTTTATCATTAAAAGTTGTAGCCTATGTTGAATAGGTGTTTCTGTTGAACAGGTGTTTCTGATGAACAAGGTGTTTCTGATGAACAATGTGTGTTTCTGATGAACAAGGTGTTTCTAATGAATAGGTATTGTAATTTCTTTTTAGTTGAATTTATATAATTTGTTATAGTTTATGTTATTTATTTGATTTATGTTTAATTTTTATGACGTTTATTATTTTTTAATGTAACAACCGTGATTTTAGCAGGTTAGTTAGACTTTTAGCCTTGAGTTAATCTAACTTTTTTTGGTGTGGTTTGAGTAGTTATATGGGTATATGTGTGTTATTGTGTGTTATAGTGTGATTAGTATTTGAGTTAGCACTAAATCCCTTCGCGTTGTGGTTGTCATTGTGATTTTTGGTGATGTTGATTTTGGGAAAGTTCATTTTAATCACCCATGTGGTGTAGAAATGGCTTGTGTATATTTGGTGTTTTGCGTAACGAGTCTTCGTTCAAGTAATTGAGCGTTAGTCAGTTACGGGAATGTTGTTTTTGTGAGAAATGTTTATGGAGTGTGTGAAAATCTATTTTTGGATACTTTATTTTGAAAATGAATATTTTCCGGTTCGTCGTAAAATTTAGGTTTATCGCGAAAGACGTTAGGTTTTGTTATGGTAATGCATAAAATATGAAAAGTATGAGGTTTTGAGTGGAATAAATAAATTTAATAAAAAAAATAAAAAAAAATATATATATAAGTATAGGGGGGCGGCCGATTATGGGGATAAAGGGAAAAAGGAAACCAAATTTAATACCCAATACAACTCTAAGCCTTAAGGGTTATCCAATATAATTATAAATACAAAATTAAAACCTCCCTACCCCTTTTTCCTGCAATTAGAAGTCAACACAAGGAGAAACAAGAAGAAAAAAAATTAGGGTTTCATAGTTGCAAGCAATAATCAAGAATCAAGGTAAAATCCTTAACCCTTATGTGTAATTAATTAACTATTGTTACGATTCATGTAATATTTAATATGATGGAATCTAGGGTTTATATACTTCTGTAAATTAATGAAGTAAAACATGTTAGGATCATTAGTTTTTAATAATATGGTTATTGGATAAGAGAATTGAGTGTAAAACGCGTTCGATTATGTGTTAGGGTTTGGACAGAAAACTATGGCTGTAAAGATGTGAGTGTAAATAAAAGATGGTAAAGAGTTAAGTCACGAATTTTAGGTCTAAATTGAAGTTTAATGAAAGACCTTTCCAAAAAGTCCAACCACGATTGATTTTAAGGTCAGGAAGTTGGTCTTTTGATTTTTCTTTGTTAAAGTGTCAAAGCTGTCAAATCGGGACAGATTTTGGGTAAAAGTTTGAGGGTGTTTTGTGGTTGTAAAAGTGATATTTTGACTAGGCCTCCTGGAATAGTTAAGTATTAGGTTATATTAGAATACCACGAAAAGGATTCGCGATAAAAACTTGTGGAAGTATTTTGTGTTGATCAAAACTTTTTGGTGTGCGTTCAAATCCGAATTTGAGTAGTTGACAAGTTTGATTTTCTTTTGAGTACTTGTGTGTGTTATTGGTACATGGCCTTATGGGATTAGCTTCTATGCTTATGAGAGACCATGGTGAATTTTTGGTGTGAGTTGTTGAGCTTTATTTGTCGTGATTTTATGTGGGCGAATGTACCAAAAAATTCTGCGTTTTCTGATTTTAAGAGTGTAAGGGATTTAGTGAGTGTTTAGTTATGGTAGTGGTTAGTATGGTGTCTAGGAGATCCATGGTGGGCCATATGAGTCTTAGACATCCATCATATGTGTATTACATGGGTTGTAGCTTTTAGCTTGACCTTGTGTAATGTGGATTATTTTTGTGTGCTATAGATTGTGAGTTGTTTTTGTGGAAGCTGCGGAGTTTAAGGTGAATTCATAGTCCTATATTTTTACCTTGTTTTAAACTTGGGATGGGAATGATGCTTGTATTAAATGATTTGAATTACTGTGATTATGTGTATGTGTGTTAAAGAGCTCGGACTTTTAATGTTATCGTATTTATGCTATATGTGAACGGTAATGATATGATGTGTGATTCTATGTGGTCCAATTGGGAGGGTGCTTACCCTGTTGCTCGTGCATACGACCTAATTGGAGAGTAGCAGCCCTACTCACTTTTATTCTGTGTGGTCCGATCGGAGGGTATTAATTTACCCATTTTTTTGGAGCGGGGGTCACGTTCCGGCCCGGTATGTTGTGAATTTGGATCGGTGGGCACGTTCCGCCCGATGGTTGCCTTATGTGTGATGTTGCCTTGTGAATGCATGTAGCTTATATGATAACAGTAATTATTTGTCCAACTATATTTTATAATCGCAGTGATTTTGGTTGCCTAGTGTGTTTGAGTCTTAAACATATGAATCTCACCAACGTTATATTGAGATTTTAAGCATCATTTTCAGGTGAGCATTCTAAGGCCAAAGTTGAGGGCAGCAATTAGGCGAGACTTAGTTGCATATGAAGACTTTGTTATGTTTTGGGATTTGACTTTATTTGGATTTGGTTTTGATACATTTATGTTTTCTATTTGGTACTTTCATATCTATTGAAGATACCTTTTGGATTTTGTTTTGGTTATTTATTTTATCTTGGGGTATTGTTACAACACTGTGTGTTGGTACATTACTCTATGTATGTGCATGTAGTTGTTCTCTATGTTGACACCAGGTGTTGTGATGATATCCATGAAGTTACACCCGTGCGTTTCCGTCGTGGCGGGGTGTGACATATTGGTATCAGAGCCTTGGTTATAGAGAATTAGGTGGTTTAACCTAGACTATAGCTTAGGAGTCCCTCATATAGTTTTATTTAGGACCTACGTGTAAGTATAATATCTTTACATGTCTATTTTCCTAATTATGAGTTATTTTATCGAGTTTTTGAACGTCTATCGAACCCTGTACTTAGCATCGTGTGTGTGTCATTTATAGAATGGCACCTCCTGCGCGAAAGACACTTCGTTGGACCACTGTAGTTCCTAAGGGACGTAAGAGAGTTGGGAAGATGAAGAGAACCAACAGGAGGATATTGGTCCCCGCTAGGATGGTACCATGTGTGATTGAAGAGAAACTGACACTCGAGAATGTGAATGGGGAAATGGTGGAGAGATATGAGACAAAGGTAGCTGATAAAGAAAGTTTCACCACCAAGTACCCGTGCAGGTGTCCTCAGTTTCTGGAAGATGATGGGGTAGTTTGGGCTAGACCCCGAGGATTGTATGATTTTGTGGATAGGATAGATGAAGAGTTAAGAAATCGTGAAGATGATTTTGCAAGACATCGTCTACCACAGAATCATGGAAATAAGAATGGATGGGTGAGCGAGGTGGAGGAAGTGGATTCGGATTTGGAGTCCACTGCGCGTACACCGTTTTAGGTCTTAGATAGAACTCGAACCGCGTACGACTTGTTTTCTAAGTTATGTTTTTGATGAGGCGAAAAATGAACCGTTTTTAGGGGGTCATTTAAGCCGGAATTGGAATTTATTTGATCAAATATTGCCCTAAATCGTTCCTTTTGTGATTTTAGGTACTTTGGGAGTGAATTCTTGAAAAGGAAGCATTTTGGACGTTTTTGGAGCATAAAAGTGAAGAAAACGGCAAAGTCTTAATTTTCCTTGCTGGGAACAGTACCTGACAGCGTCAAGAAGAATTTCATGACAGCGTCAAGAGCAAAATGGATGACGGCCCAGAGAAAACGTGATGGCGTCAGCACAAGGGCGTCAAGAGTAAATGTGGTGACGACCCAGAGCAGAATCATACATGACGGCGTCAGATATAGATCTAGGCAGTCCGGGAACGTCAGATTTTTCCTCTTGACGTCGTCACCTCACAAAATCTATATATACTTTTCTAATTTTCATTCATTAAAGAGGAACTTGTGCGGAGAATTCTAGGGCCGAAATTTATAAACCCTAGCTCATTTGTAATAGTATTTTCAAGGGTTTTCACCCCTTGAAACCCTTCATGTTTAATTGAGATAAGTTTTCCTTCAATTCATTCAATATGTCTATGTGTTGTTTGAATACATCTTATGCTTGTCTTGATTTTAACATGCTAAGCTAGATCTATTGTGTGTTTGCTTAGATGTAATGAAACCTAGATGTTGATTATAGGTTGATTGCTTGTTTATAGTTGTAATGGATGAATGATTTCAATGTTAGGCTTAAGAAAACTGGCAGATCTCCATTGTGCAACTTGCTTGAACGGCTTAAGAAACATGAACCGATGTGTACTAGGTTTTTATGGTTGTATTTAATGCATGAGCGAATTCTAGTGATCCCATGTTAGGAGCTTCTTAGCCGGCTCGACATAGGAGTGAAGTAGGAGCTTATAGGATTGGGGAAGTAAGTACGCCACCCCATGATTGGTATTAAGGAATACAATCCGTCATCCACGCAACTCTAACAAGTAATTAACCTGTAAAAGATATCTAGGGAGTAGTGAAATCTAAGTAAACACAATTCTCCCATATATTGTTCACACCACTTGTTAAATTAGTTTATTTTCATTTTTATTTTATTTTGATTGAATCTTAGTTTTTGGGTTAGTTAATTAGCAACTAATTCCACCCACTCTTCCAAAACCAGAGAATTTTATTTGCTTTCATAAAATATAAAAATACAAAAAGAATCATCCCTCACCTCTAGACTTAGTTTTTAGGCTTTCTAATCCTAGCGACACTATTCCTGAGTTGAACGATCAATCCCCCGGTACTTGTCACTATACTATACTACAATGATCAGGTACACTGCCTGGTGGGGGTTGTAAGCTTCTCGAGATCCCTCGAGAGGTAAAGCCTGGTGCAATTCCCACGCATCAAGTTTTTGGCGCCGCTGCCGGGGAATAGTTATTGTCTAGGTTAGGATTTCTTTTTATTAGGTCTACTTGCTAGATTCCTTTCTAGTAAGATTTTATTTTTATTTTTAGGTTTTCCTTAGTCTATCTATTTCTTCGTGCCTTTGTTAGTAAAATAAATTCATTGACTATTCCGTTGACCATTATGGAAAATGCGAATCCACCCCTTTCCCCTAGAGAAGTAGCTTTGTTACATGAATAGATTGAGAGTGAGATTAGGGAACTTAGGGAGCTTAATAGGTTGATTAAGGTTGAGCTCGACCATGCATTTAGTTATCTAGCGACCGCCTTGTATTCAAATAAGGATCTAGGGACTAAAGATGTTGAGGGTGTTGTTGAGGAACTTGAAGAAGGGGAGATTGATCCAAAGCTAGATGATTATTTTAATCTATACCCCACTAAGGAGGAGATTGCGTATTATAATAATCTTATCGATAATCCTCGACCCCCTTTCACTAGAATCGAATCTAGAATAAAGAGAGGCGATCCTAAGAATGCTAAGATACCATGTATGATTGGGTATAAACATATTGACAATGCTTACATTAATTTTAAATCCCCAATCAACATTATATCCTCAAGTGTCTATAATGATATAGTAAAAACAAGACTTGGACCTAGAAGAGATCCCAAATACCCCGGGGGAGTTTGTAACTTTGTCGGGAGAATTAAAGGTCTACATGTCTTTGTTGGGAATTTTACTTATATCACTGACTTTATGGTGGTTGAAGATCTTGCTAATGTTATTGATTGTCGCTTATCCAATGTTGTGTTTGGTAAACCATTTGTTGAAGAGTCCAGGTTAGAATATGATGAGGAGGAAGGGACAATCCAATTTTCTAGTAACACCGATAGGATCACTTATAGGATGCCTAATAGAATGAAAGAATTTCGTTTTGTGCCTCGATTTGACATGGATAACATTGGTGCTTTCGAGGACATCAATGAAGAGGATAAGAAAAAGGGCCTGGATTATGTATGGGAAAAGAAGAGTCTTTTCTACAAAGATTGCATGACTCTAGGACCGAAGTATAAAGTCGATAAGGAATTTGCCAATAGGATTATAGGAGCAATTGAGAAAAAGGTTGTTGGTCTCTATAAAGAACATTTACAATCAGAAGGTGAAACCAACGATGAGGTCACGTAGTAACCCATGACCTTGAGTCTAGCTACAAGACTCGTAAATAAAGAAAAGCGCTTCTTGGGAGGCAACCCATGTTTTGTGTGATTTTTATTTTGTTTGATTGTTATTTGTTTCCGTATGCATGCTTTATTTTTATTGTTGGTAGATCATGTTTCAAAACTAAAATGGTGAAAATACCTTATTTTGTCGTTTGGCTTAGTCTTAACTTCATCCAAGGGTATTTCGCAAAAGATAAGTGTAAGGGGAAACCCCAAATATGTTTTTAAGAAACAAAATTGATCATGATTCTCCACAATATTAAATGAACATGTATATTCATATTTGTTAGAGTCAAATGCTTGTATCGAGTCATAATGATGTTTTGCAGGATTTTCCAGGAAGTAGGACAATGTTTTTCCAGAAATTTTCTGGAAACTTAACATAAGAATTTCTAAAGGTCACTTCTGACGGCGTCAGGAAGAAATTCCTGACAGCGTCACGTGTAAAAATCTGGAAATTTTGCTAGTTTTGTTTTTCTAACGGAGTCTTAAAGTTTTTGTTGTATCTTTAGTTTTATAATCTCCAGGAAATCTGCAAACACTCATTCCACAAGCATTATATCTTACATTGTTTTCTAGGATTTACTATCATATATAGATTGCCGCCGATTTTACGTGAGGTTGCCTTGTTTGTTTTCTCAGGTTTAACAGGTTATGTTTGACAAGAAGATGATTTATATTCTGGAAGGGAAGCTTTGATAATTTATTTTCTTGGAGGAAGATCTAACCTTGTTACCATACTATCCATACCGAGCGAATCAGGAGAGTATTTGATTTCATTCTTTTACCTGTTTTACTTTTACATTCTTTAATTGAACATTGGGGACAATGTTCATCCTAAGTGTAAGGGGAGGGTAAATGATGATACCTTATAGATGCACTTTCGCTTGAGTTTGTTTGTTTGAGGGTAGATGTGAAATAAAACTATGAGAAATACTTGTTAGTGTAATTTTAGCGCCAAATTTAAATTTTTTTACAACATTTAGGAGTGAAACTTTAGCCTTAGCAAGCGTCTCATGGATATGAGATTGTATGACTAGCACAAAACCGTACCACTTAAAAAATTTTCCACCCAAATATGTGAGGTTCGCCTTTAGATTTGATAGGAAAAACATTTACTATTAGTACTTATGAGTGTACCGGTAGCATTTAGATTCTAGAACTCGCGTTAGTGATGCATCCCGAGACCGCTAGTGAGACTACATTCGTGTAGTAGGATTTACTACATGATAAGAGGCATTAGGATCACCCTTGTGTTAAACCCGTATCATAATTAATTGACCATTTAAGTCATGTTACTTGGCTAGTTAAGTCAGTTAATTTTTCCCACCCCTTAGCGTTGTACTCATTTTTAGTACACGAAACCCCTAGTACACCCCTCCGAGCCTATCTTTTCGTTTTTAACTTTAAGCATCTTACTTAAAGGAAGATTTGTTACACCCCACTTAAATGTACAACCAAATCGCCTTAGCCTTCCGTGTATGCACTCATCTTCAGTGCATTATTGTTAATTGTTTAAACCCTTAGTTAATTATCTAATTGATTACATGGTTGCTAAGTCGAGTCATATCCTTGTACATATTGTTTTGGGACGATTGGGACTCATGGGTAAAGTACTATTATTCTGGAGTAATGGGGAAGAACATCATATTATATTACCCCCATATGTGCGTTAATCTTAAAAGTACTCCAAGTGTTTTGATTATCTTAATTCTAGTCATTAGATTAGTTTATTGTAAAGTATGTAAAAATTCAAGTGTAAGGGGAATGTTTATTCCCTATGATGTATTATTTTGGATGGTAGGGTAAGAGTGTATGCAGCAAAAAAAAATCGAAAAAATTAAGAAAAAGAAAAAAAAATATAGAAAAAGAAAAGAGAAAAAACATATGGACTACCATCCCGTTTCATTCTATGTTTATTTTATGTTTTTGTTATTTTTCATTTATTAGCTTAAGTCGAGTCTAGTCTTGGCTTAGCAACGCCATATTGTACATGTAATTAACCAAGATGATTAACTCGCCACCAGTAAAGATTGCCTATATCCAACAAAAACGTGTATTCCATATCCCTACACCTAACGTTACAACCCTTTAAAAGACCTCTTTGATAGTTTATCCTAGGTGCTTACACCATGTGGTGGAGGTTTGATCCTTTCCCAAGCCTATGGTAATCTATTTTGCTATGACAGGTAGTGAGAGATGTTTTCCATTTCCATTTTGTGATATATACATTATTACACCCGAGAGATGTGAGTATCTAAACACTATTTGTGAGGTGCTAGTATATGACCTCCGTGCTTGTCTTTGGTCTTTAGTGGAACGATTATTTGTTGTAATTACTTTTATATTAGTGTTAAACGACCCCTAACTTGTATTTTGACTAGAATAAAAGCGCATTTGCTTGAGGACAAGAAAATCTCAAGTGTAAGGGTATATGATGAGGCAAAAAATGCACCGTTTTTAGGGGGTCATTTAAGCCGGAATTGGAATTTATTTGATCAAATATTGCCCTAAATCGTTCCTTTTGTGATTTTAGGTACTTTGGGAGTGAATTCTGGAAAAGGAAGCATTTTGGACGTTTTTGGAGCATAAAAGTGAAGAAAACGGCAAAGTCTTAATTTTCCTTGCTGGGAACAGTACCTGACGGCGTCAAGAAGAATTTTATGATGGCGTCAAGAGCAAAATGGATGACGGCCCAGAGAAAACGTGACGGCGTCAGCACAAGGGCGTCAAGAGTAAATGTGGTGACGGCCCAGAGCAGAATCATACATGACGGCGTCAGATACAGATCTAGGCAGTCCGAGAAATTTATTGGCGGCGAGATGACGGCGTCAGATTTTTCCTCTTGACGCCGTCACCTCACAAAATCTATATATACTTTTCTAATTTTCATTCATTAAAGAGGAACTTGTGTGGAGAATTCTAGGGCCGAAATTTATAAACCCTAGCTCGTTTGTAACAGTATTTTCAAGGGTTTTCACCCCTTGAAACCCTTCATGTTCAATTTAGATAAGTTTTCCTTCAATTCATTCAATATGTCTATGTGTTGTTTGAATACATCTTATGCTTGTCTTGCTTTTAACATGCTAGGCTAGATCTATTGTGTGTTTGCTTAGATGTAATGAAACCTAGATGTTGATTATAGGTTGATTGCTTGTTTATAGTTGTAATGGATGAATGATTTCAATGTTAGGCTTAAGAAAACTGGCAGATCTCCATTGTGTAACTTGCTTGAACGTCTTAAGAAACATGAACCGATGTGTACTAGGTTTTTATGGTTGTATTTAATGCATGAGCGAATTCTAGTGATCCCATGTTAGGAGCTTTTTAGCCGGCTCGACATAGGAGTGAAGTAGGAGCTTATAGGATTGGGGAAGTAAGTACGCCACCCCATGATTGGTATTAAGGAATACAATCCGTCATCCACACAACTATAACAAGTAATTAACCTGTAAAAGATATCTAGGGAGTAGTGAAATCTAAGTAAACACAATTCTCCCATATATTGTTCACACCACTAGTTAAATTTGTTTATTTTCATTGTTATTTTATTTTGATTGCATCTTAGTTTTTGGGTTAGTTGATTAGCAACTAATTCTGCCACTCTTCCAAAACCCGAGAATTTTATTTGCTTTCATAAAATATAAAAATAAAAAAAAGAATCATTCCTCACCTCTAGACTTAGTTTTTAGGCTTTCTAATCCTAGCGACACTATTCCTGAGTTGAACGATCAATCCCCCGGTACTTGTCACTATACTATACTATAACGATCAGGTACACTGCCTGGTGGGGGTTGTAAGCTTCTCGAGATCCCTCGAGAGGTAAAGCCTGGTACAATACCCACGCATCAGTTTTAATGTTTTATTGTTTTGTTGAGATATTTTGACGTTTATTGTATGTTGAAATGTGAATTCCTTCGGATTTTGGGATTTATCCCGTGTTTTAATGAGAAGCCTTGGGCAAGTTTGAATATTTTGGTGTGTATATTATGTGTATTATGGGAGTATAGTTTGGATGGTATTGATTGTGTGTTATTTGATATAAAATGTTACTATTGTTAGGTGTGGCTTTGGAAGTAAGTACACATGTGGAAGGATACATCTAAAATTGTCGGTGGCCAACACAATTATAAATGTATCACGATATATGTGGACTTACAGCCAATGTTACATTGAATCAATGGTGATATGCTTATGTGTGGTAGAGATTGAGTTATTTTGTTATGAGACTGAGAGTGTTCCATGTGATGGGAGGTAGATGATTAAGTAGGATTATGGAAATTGTGAAATCTTGTGAATGGTCTCTAATGGTTCTATTGTCCTGCGTGTTTAGGAAATGGCGCCAAGGAAACCAAGACGATCTATCACTAAGTCACCTATGAGTGGAGCTTACCGGACACCGAAGAAGTCCAAGAAGTCGACACCCATTATTGGGGATAGCAATCCTATCTTTCAGCAAATGATCAATCAGCAGCTAGAAGCTTTAATGCCTGAACTTGTGACTCAATTGAGTGAGCAGTTAGGCAGTGGAGCTCATCTCGATGGTGCTGGAAGTGGAGGAGGTGGAAATAATGGGTGTACTTAAAAGGAGTTCATGGCCTGTAAGGCTAAGGTATTTGATGGAAAGGGTGGTGCAATTGCACTCACTCGATGGATAGAGAAAATGGAGTCTGTGATGGATATAAATGGATGTAGTGAGGGCTAGAAAGTTAAGTATGCAGTTAGTTCTTTGGTTAACAAGGCGTTGACCTGGTGGAACACGCAACTTCAGGCTAGATGACGAGTTGCGGCTTTGGGTATGACTTGGGAGGACTTCAAAGCCTTAAGGTGGAGGAGTTTTGCCGAGTCAATGAGATGCATAAATTGGAAGAAGAGTTGTGGAATCATACTATGGTTGGAGCTAATCATATGGGGTACACTGATAGGTTTCATGAGTTAGCTAGGATGGTTCCTCATCTAGTAACTCCTGAATCGAAGCGTATTGAGAGGTATATCCGTGGATTGGTTCCACATATTCCCTCGATGGTTAGGGCGTGATGAGGCGAAAAATGAACCACTTTTAGGGGGTCATTTAAGCCCGGAATTGAGTTTAATTGATCAAATATTACCCTAAATCGTTCCTTTTGTGATTTTAGGTACTTTGGGAGTGAATTCTAGAAAAAGAAGCAATTCGGACATTTTTGGAGCATAAAAGTGAAGAAAACGCCAAAGACTTAATTTTCCATGCTGAGAACAGTACCTGACGGTGTCAAGAGGAAGACCCTGACGGCGTCAGGAGTAAAATCCATGACGACCCAGTGCAAACCTGACAGCGTCACAACAAGGGCGTCAAGAGTTAAATTGGTGACGGCTTGCATAAGGAGAATACATGACGGCGTCAGACCCAGATCTAGGCAGTCCGAGAAACTATTTGGCGGCGAAATGACGGCGTCAGACATTTGTTCTTGACGCCGTCACCTATCAAACTCTATATATAGCTTTCTATTTTTCATTCATTAAAGAGGAACTTGTGTGGAGAAAACTAGGGCCGAACTTTGTAAACCCTAGGTCATATTTTACAGTGTTTTCAAGGGTTTTCACCCCTTGAATCCTTTCATGTTCAATTGAGATAAGTCTTCTCTTAATTCAATCGATATGTCTATGTGTTGGTTGATTATATCTTATGCTTGTATTGATTTCAACATGCTAGGCTAGATCTATCTTGTGTTTGCTTAGATCTAATGAAACCTAGATGTTAATTATGTGTTGATTACTTGTTTATGGTTGTATTGGATGAATGATTTCAATGTTAGGCTTAAGAAAACTGGTAGATCTCCATTATGTAACATGCTTGAACGTCTTAGGAAACATGAACCGATGTGTACTAGGTTTTATTGGTTGTATTTAATGCATGAGTAAATTCTAATGATCCCATGTTAGGAGCTTCTTAGCCGGCTCGACATAGGAGTGAAGTAGGCGCTCATAGGATTGGGCAAGTAAGTACGCCACCCCATGAATGGTATTAAGGAATACAATCCATCATCCACGCAACTATAACAAGTAATTAACGTGTAAAAGATATCTAGGGAGTAGTGAAATCTAAGTAAACACAATTCTCCCACATATTGCTCACAACTTTAGTTTAATATAGTTTATTTTCATTTCTAGTATTTTATTTTGATTGCATCTTTAGTATTGGGTTAGTTGAATAACAACTAATTCCGCCCAAATCCTTCAAACCCGATATTTTTAGTTGCTTTCTAAAAAATATAAAAATACAAAAAGAATCATCCCTCATCTCTAGACCTAGTCTTTAGGTTTTCTAATCCTAGCGACACTATTCCTAGCTGAACGATCAATCCCCCGGTACTTGTCATTATACTATACGACATCGATCAGGTACACTGCCTGGTGGGGGTTGTAAGCTTCTCGAGATCCCTCGAGAGGTAAAGCCTGGTGCAATCCCTACGCATCAAGTTTTTGGCGCCGCAGCCCGGGGAATAGTTATTGTCTAGGTTAGAATCTCTTTTTATTAGGTATACTTGCTAGATTCCTTTCTAGTAAGATTTTATTTTTATTTTTAGGTTCTCTTTAGTCTATCTTATTTCTTCGTGTTTTTGTTCGTGACTTTTACCATCCGCCATTATGGCAACCGACGAACTCTCTAACCTTAGGATCACTAGGAGTCGTAGTTCCGCTAGAGACCTTGTCTTGCCTTATGAATAACCCGATAGAGAAATGCGTAGGTTAAGACGATCTCACTCAACACCTGAACCATCTAGCATAGCCATCGATTTTGATGCACCCCTTTCTGAAGAAAATTCGGAAAATCACCTTACAACCCCTAGCTCCCAACCCAACAACGAGATGAGTACCCCCCGCAACTCCCACTCCTAAGTGCCTTAAGGATTAATCATCCCCAAACCCTCTTGGCTTCTCAAATGCCATTGTCTACCAAAACGAACACACCAATGAGGTCTTGCATGCGACCGATGTTTGGCTTGTCCAAAGTGTGTGCAAGTTTTGTGGATTAGATGATGAAGACCCGATTCAACACATTAAAGACTTCTTGAAAATAGTAGACACCCTCCATACGGATGGGGCTACTAGAGACACGTCCCGATTGCGATTCTTCCCTTTCACCCTCTATGAAAAAGCCCAAGAGTGGTATGATAAACTTCCTTCTGAATCTATTTTCACATGGGAACAACTCATATCCAAGTTCTATGAGAAGTTCTTTCCACCTGGGAAAACTTCAGCGTTTAGAGATAGGATCCTCCGTTTCTGAAAAGGGAAGGACGAACCATTCCATAAATCGTGGATTAGATTCAAGAGTTTAATAAGACAAGTTCCCCATCATGGCATCGAACTTTGGCTTTTGGTCCAAATCTTCTACGACAATGTCTCCTCAAATGATCGGAACAAAATCAACAATTCTAGAAAAGGGAGATTAGCCAATCTTAGTGCCGAAGAAGGATGAGATAGGATTGAAGAATATGCTCAAGACCAGGATGACACTTGGGATGAACCTGAGTCGGCTGTCAGCATTTCTGAAATCACTTCAACATCTTCAGATCGGTTAAGAAAAATTAACAAAAGAATGGAGTACCTAGCTGGGTCGCAGTTACCTAAACAACTTTCAAATCCTTACTTGATCTGCGACTACTGTAGGAGCCCGCATGAGGTGGAGGAATGCGGAGGAGAAACCACGACTGAACATGCATGCTTGTCAGGAGGTGACATCTATGCTGAACCCTCCCTTTTGCCAGTTTACCAAAATGACGATTACACCCTTTGAGGGAATCTGGTAAAAAGAAAAGAAGGAGAGGAAGGTCCTGAATTCGAAATCAGGAGCACTTTCGAAGATGACCTTGGTCACTTCACTCAAGAAAAAGGCTTACAATTAAAAGGTCTCAATGAACTTGTTGATGAGCAGCAGAATGACATTGGAGAATGGTTCAACAAGCTTAACTCCACCCTCGATAACCTTGAAATGCCGTCAGTAAGCCAAAAAGACCCCATGCTCGCGATAACCACTCGAGCTGGAACAACAACCAAGGACCCCCCTTACCCGATCTCGTCCCCCATCACTCCTGATCCAAACAAGCCTCGCGAAGAGGAGGAGGATGTGGGCAGCGAGGCTCCCAACCAACCTCTCTTGGCGACCCCTTCCCCATCAACCCCACCTAACCAACCTGTGAGAATCCCATCCCCATCCCGATTAAAAAACCAGAAAACTGAGAATGATAATAAAAGATTCCTGTCATATCTAAAAGACTCAGTAGTCACCATACCCCTCCTTGATGCTTGTTATCACATGCCGAAGTGTAGCGCATACTTTAAAAAATTACTCGCTAACCGAAAGAAACTCGAGGGTCTTGTGACCCTGGGGGAAGAATGTTCGGTGGTGACCCATCGAGGGCTACCAAAGAAGGTAGACGATCCAGGCAGCTTCACCTTGCCTTGTTCCATAGGATCTCTATCAATAAAGAAAGCTCTTGCCGATTTGGGAGCAAGTATCAACCTCATGCCTCACTCTATGTTCCTTAAACTAGGATACTCTGGATTAAAGCCTACCCGTATGAACATCCAACTAGCCGATAGATCAGTCAAATACCCCGTAGGGATATGCGAGAATGTGCTAGTCAAGGTTTTCTTGGGGCACGCCGGGTTTTACCGGAGATTCATCAAAGACTTCTCCAAAATAGCTCGGCCAATGACTCAATTACTAATGAAGGATGCTCCTTTCGATTTCTCCCAAGAATGCAAGGATGCATTCGATCTCTTAAAAAAAGAGCTCACTCAAGCTCCAATCATGATTACACCCAACTGGGAGTTACTGTTTGAAATCATGTGTGACGCTAGCGATTTCGCTGTCGGGGCTGTATTAGGCCAACGGCATGACAAGCTGTTCCAACCTATTTACTACGCTAGCAAAACCATGAATCCCGCTCAAGATAATTACTCTACCACCGAAAAAGAATTGTTAGCCGTAGTATTCGCATTCGACAAATTCCGGCAATATCTTGTCCTTTCAAAGACAGTCGTTTTCACTGATCATTCGGCTCTTTGATATCTTTTTGCTAAGCAGGATGCTAAGCCACGACTAATTCGGTGGATCTTATTGTTACAAGAATTTGATGTTGAGATTCATGATAAGAGGGGGGCAGAAAATCTGGCCGCAGACCATCTATCTCGTCTTGAAAACCCCTTGGATGAGCACGATAGAAGTGAGATTCGGGATTCATTTCCTGACGAACAACTCGTGTCAATAACTGTTTCGGAGCCTTGGTACGCCGATTTTGCCAACTACCTCGCAAGCAGACTCGTTCCAGAACACCTGACTAGGCACGAAAGAAAAAGGTTCTTTTCTCAGTTAAAATACTACTTCTGGGATGAACCATTTTTATTCCGAAGGTGTCCTGACCAAATAATAAGATGTTGTGTTTCAGAAAGTGAGGCAGTAAAGATTATGAGGGAATGTCACTCTGGTCCCTCTGTAGGGCATCATGGGATAAGCACCACCGCCCGAAAGATTTTCGACGCGGGATTCTATTGGCCCACAATTTTCCGTGATGTCAAAGAAATGGTACAGGCATGCGATGCATGTCAACGGGCCGGGAACATATCATATAGGGATGAAGCACCTCAGAATTTTATACAAGTATGTGAAGTCTTCGATGTCTGGGGAATTGACTTCATGGGACCCTTTCCATCTTCAGGGGGGAACTAATACATTTTAGTTGCCATCGATTATGTTTCAAAATGGGTAGAGGCACAAGCCCTTAGGACCAACGATGCCAGGGTGGTTATTCATTTCCTGAAAAAGCTTTTCGCTAGATTCGGGATTCCTAAATCCCTCATCAGTGATAGGGGAACCCACTTTTGCAATGCGCAAATGGAAAAGGTCATGAGGAGGTATGGGGTGTCCCATCGATTTTCCACCGCCTATCATCCACAAACCAATGGCCAGGTCGAAAACACAAACAGGGCTATTAAAAGAATATTAGAAAAAACAGTTAGTCAGAATAGAAAAGACTGGTCATTTAAACTCGACGAGGCCTTATGGGCATTCCGAACCGCCTACAAGACACCTATTGGAAGGACCCCGTTTCGCATGGTGTATGGTAAGGCATGTCACTTTCCAGTGGAGTTAGAACATAAGGCTTATTGGGCGCTTAAGGCATGTAACTTAGATTATATAATTGCCGGAACCAATAGGTTCTTGCAATTACACGAGCTTGATGAGCTTAGATTAGAAGCCTATGAGTCCTCCATTACGTATAAAGAAAGAGCAAAAAGATGGCATGACCAAAGAATTAAGAAACCCAAAGAATTTTCAGATGGAGACAAAGTCCTATTGTACAACTCTCGGTTAAGATTATTTCCAGGGAAACTCAAGTCCAGATGGTATGGACCATTTACGGTGAAAAGTTCCTCTAAAACTGGAGCCGTTGTGTTATTAGACGATGAAGGTAGATAATTTACTGTTAACATACAACGTGTAAAACATTATCAAGAAAATAATAATGAAATGATTAGTGAGGAGGATGTAACGTTTGATGATGAGGTCACGTAGTAACCCATGACCTTGAGTCTAGCTACAAAACTCGTAAATAAAGAAAAGCGTTTCTTGGGAGGCAACCCATGATTGTGTGTGATTTTTATTTTGTTTATTTGTTATTTGCTTCCGTATGCATGCTTTATTTTTATTGTTGGTAGATCATGTTTCTAAATTAAAATAGTGAAAATACTTTACTTTGTTGTTTGGCTTAGTCTTAACTTCACCCAAATGTATTTTTGCAAAAGATAAGTGTAAGGGGAAACCCCAAATATGCTTTTAAGAAACAAAACCGATCATGATTCTCCACAATATTAAGTGAACATGCATATTCGTATTTGTTAAAGTCAAATGCTTGTATCGAGTCATAATGATGTTTTGCAGGATTTTCCAGGAAGTAGGACGAAGTTTTTCTAGAAATATTCCGGAAACTTAACATAAGAATTTCTGCCGGTCACTTCTGACGGCGTCACGAGTTTACTCTTGACGGCGTCACATGTAAAAATCTGGAAATTTTACCAGTTTTGTTTTTCTAACGGAGTCTTAAAGTTTTTGTTGAATTATTAGTTTTATAATCTCCAGGAAATCTGCAAACATCATTCCACAAGCATTATATCTTATTTTGTTTTCTAGGATTTATTAGCATATGTAGATTGCCGCCGATTTTATGCGAGGTTGCCTTGTCTGTTTTCTCAGGTTTTACAGGTTATGTATGACAAGAAGATGATTATTATTCTGGAAGGGAAGCTTTGATTGTTCATTTTCTTGGAGGAAGATCTAACCTGGCCACCTTATTATCCATACCGAGCGAATCAGGGGAGTATTTGCTTTCATTCGTTTTACTTATTTCACTTTTACATTCTTTACTTGAACATTGGGGACAATGTTCATCCTAAGTGTAAGGTGAGGGTAAAATGATGATACCTTACAAATACACTTTCGCTTGAGTTTGTTTGTTTAATAGTAGATGTGTAATAAAACTATGAGAAATACTTGTTAGTGCAATTTTAGCGCCAAATTTAAAATTTTCTACAACATTTAGGAGTGAAACTTTAGCCATAGCAAGCGTCTCATGGATAGGAGATTGTATGACTAGCACAAAACCGTACATTTCAGAAAAATTTTCCACCCAAATATGTGAGGTTCGCCTTTAGATTTGATAGGAAAAGCATTTACTATTAGTGCTTATGAGTGTACCGGTAGCATTTAGATTCTAGAACTTGCGTTAGTGATGCATCCCGAGACCGCTAGTGAGACTACATTCGTGTAGTAGGATTTATTACATGATAAGAGGCATTAGGATCACCCTTGTGTTAAATCCGTATCAGAATTACTTGACCATTTAAGTCATATTACTTGGCTAGTTAAGTCAACTAATTTTTTCCCACACCTTAGCTTTGTACTCATTTTTAGTACACGAAACCCCTAGTACACCCCTCCGAGCCTATCTTTTCGTTTCTAACTTTAAGCATCTTACTTAAAGGAAGAATTTGTTACACCCCACTTAAATGTACACCCAAATCGCCTTAGCCTTCCGTGTATGCACTCATCTTTAGTGCATTATTGTTATATGTTAAACCCTAAGTTAATTATCTAATTGATTACATGGTTGCTAAGTCGATTCATATCCTTGTACATATTGTTTTGGGACGATTGGGACTCATGGGTAAAGTACTTATTTTATGGAGTAATGGGGAAGAACATCATTTATTACCCCCATATGTGCGTTAATCTTGAAAGTACTCCAAGTGTTTTGATTATCTTAATTCGAGTCATTAGAATAGTTATTTGTAAAGTATGTAAAAATTTAAGTGTAAGGGGAATTTACATTCCCTATGATGGATTATTTCGGATGATAGGGTAAGAGTGTATGAAAAAAAAAATCAAAAAATCAAGAAAAAAAATAGAAAAAGAGAAAAGAAAAACATACGGACTACCATCCCGTTTCATTCTATGTTTATTTTTTGTTTTTCTTATTTTCCATTTATTAGCTTAAGTCGAGTCTAGGCTTGGCTTAGCAATGCCATATTGTACATGTAATTAACCAAGATTGTTAACTCCCCACCAGTAAAGACTACCTATATCCAACAAAACCGTGTATTCCATATCCCTACACCTAACGTTACAACCCTTTTAAAAGACCTCTTTGATAGTTTATCCTAGGTGCTTACGCCATGTGGTGGAGGTTTGATCCTTTCCCAAGCCTATGGTAATCTATTTTGCTATGACATGTAGTGAGAGATATTTTCCGTTTCCATATTGTGATATTACTTTATTACACCCGAGAGATGTGAGTATCTAAACACTATTTGTGAGGTGCTAGTGTATGACCTCCGTACTTGTCTTTGGTCTTTAGTGAAATGATTATTTGTTGTAATTACTTTTATATTAGTGTTAAATGACCCCTAACTCGTATTTTGATTAGAATAAAAGCGCATTTGCTTGAGGACAAGCAAATCTCAAGTGTAAGGGTATATGATGAGGCAAAAAATGAACCACTTTTAGGGGGTCATTTGAGCCCGAAATTGAGTTTAATTGATCAAATATTACCCTAAATCGTTCCTTTTGTGATTTTAGGTACTTTGGGAGTGAATTCTGGAAAAAGAAGCAATTCGGACATTTTTGGAGCATAAAAGTGAAGAAAACGCCAAAGACTTAATTTTCCATGCTGAGAAGAGTACCTGACGGCGTCAAGAGGAAGACCCTGACGGCGTCAGGAGTAAAATCCATGACGACCCAGTGCAAACCTGACGGCGTCACAACAAGGGCCTCAAGAGTTAAATTAGTGACGGCCTGCATAAGGAGAATACATGACGGCATCAGACCCAGATCTAGGCACTCCGAGAAACTATTTGGCGGCGAGATGATGGCGTCAGACATTTGTTCTTGATGTCGTCACCTATCAAACTCTATATATAGTTGTCTATTTTTCATTCATTAAAGAGGAACTTGTGTGGAGAAAACTAGGGCCAAATTTTGTAAACCCTAGGTCATATTTTACAGTGTTTTCAAGGGTTTTCACCCCTTGAATCCTTTCATGTTCAATTGAGATAAGTCTTCTCTTAATTCAATCGATATGTCTATGTGTTGGTTGATTATATCTTATGCTTGTCTTGATTTCAACATGTTAGGCTAGATCTATCTTGTGTTTGCTTAGATCTAATGAAACCTAGATATTAATTACGTGTTGATTACTTGTTTATGGTTGTATAATTGGATGAATGATTTCAATGTTAGGCTTAAGAAAACTGGCAGATATCCATTGTGTAACATGCTTGAACGTCTTAGGAAACATGAACCGATGTGTACTAGGTTTTATTGGTTGTATTTAATGCATGAGTAAATTCTAATGATCCCATGTTAGGAGCTTCTTAGCCGGCTCGACATAGGAGTGAAGTAGGCGCTCATAGGATTGGGGAAGTAAGTACGCCACCCCATGAATGGTATTAAGGAATACAATCCGTCATCCACGCAACTATAACAAGTAATTAACGTGTAAAAGATATCTAGGGAGTAGTGAAATCTAAGTAAACACAATTCTCCCACATATTGCTCACAACTTTAGTTTAATATAGTTTATTTTCATTTCTAGTATTTTATTTTGATTGCATCTTTAGTATTGGGTTAGTTGAATAACAACTAATTCCGCCCAAATCCTTCAAACCCGAGATTTTTACTTGCTTTCTAAAAAATATAAAAATACAAAAAGAATCATCCCTCATCTCTAGACCTAGTCTTTAGGTTTTCTAATCCTAGAGACACTATTCCTAGCTGAACGATCAATCCCCCGATACTTGTCATTATACTACACTACATCGATCAGGTACACTGCCTGGTGGGGGTTGTAAGCTTCTCGAGATCCCTCGAGAGGTAAAGCCTGGTGCAATCCCTACGCATCAGGGCGACTGAGCCGACAACACTTCTAAGTGCTATTCAAAAGGCTGGGGCACTGACAGATGAAGCGGTTAGGAGTGGAACACTGGAAAAGTCGGGAGAGAAGAAGTGAGAGGAGGTTGATGCTACTAAGACAACTGGTTTTAGTGGTGACAATAAGAAAGCAAGAAAAGAGAAGGGGTTCGTAGCAACGGATCCTATGATGGCAGCAGGTTATGTGGGAACAGTTTCTATGGCTATGGCTGGTAATAATGAGAACAGGGGATATATGGGTAGTGCCCTTAGATGTGTTAAGTGTGGTTACTATCATCTTGAGAACACTCCATGTTGTGTGTGTTTCAGGTGTGGCAAACCTGGACACTTTGCTAAGGACTGCCGTATGGTGATTACTCAAGCGACTCCAATCAACTCGGTTGGGGCAGGGGTTAATCGCAGGGCATGTTATGAGTGTGGTAGTACTGATCATCTGTGAAACGGGTGTCCCAAACTTGTTGGAATGTTTGGACGGCCTGGGAATCAACTGGATATTGAAGGAGGACAAGGACAAGGGTTTAATAGAAATGCAGCTAAGGGAAAGGCATTTACAATGGATGCAAGCGAGGCGCGCCAAGACCCGAACGTTGTTACTGGTACGTTCTCTCTCAATGGTCATTATGCTACTACGTTATTTGATACGGGTGCGGATTATTGTTTTGCTACTACTGAATTTGCTAGAATATTGGGTGTTGAGTTAAGTGAACTTAGACCTAGTATTTTGATTGAAATAGCTAGTGGTATAGAAATAGAGGTTGATAAGGTTATTCGTGAGTGTGTTATCGTGTTAGAGGGTGTTGCGTTTAAGATTGACTTAATACCCTTAGGATATGATAGCTTTGATGTGGTAATAGGGATGAATTGGTTGGCTAGGCATAAAGCTGAAGTTATATGCCATGAAAAGGTTGTTCGAATTCCATTAGAGGGTAGTGGTGTGCTGCGAGTACAAGGAGAAAGTGTGGAGAAGAATTCGAAATCCCTTATGAGTGCGAAGTCTAGGGAACTCAAAGTGGGGGATATTCCAGTAGTGTGTGAGTTTTCAGGTGTTTTTCCTGAGGATTTGTCCGGATTACCGCCGATACGACAGGTGAAGTTTCGTATTGAGTTAATTCCTGGAGTGACGCCGGTAGCGAAAGCTCCTTATCGATTGGCATCTACGGAGATGCAGGAGTTCGACTTAGTCATTCTCTGTGGGGAGCACCTGTTTTGTTTGTTAAGAAGAAGGATGGTTCGTTTAGAATATGTATTGATTACCGAGAGTTGAATAAGTTGACGGTGAAGAATCAGTATCCTCTACCTAAAATTGATGATCTTTTCGACCAGTTGCAGGGTGCTAGATTTTTCTCAAAGATAGATCTGCGATTTGGTTATCATCAGTTAAGAATGCATGAGGAGGTCATTCCCAAGACAGCTTTTAGAACTCGTTATGGACAATTTGAGTTTACGGTTATGCCATTTGGGTTGACTAATGCACCAGCGGTATTCATGGATTTGATGAATCGTGTGGGTAGGCCCTATTTGGATAAATTCGTAATTGTGTTCATTGACGACATTCTGATTTACTCCAAGTCGAAGGAAGAGCATGGGGAACACCTGAGGTCAATACTTGGCTTGTTGGAGAATGAGAGATTGTACGCTAAGTTCTCTAAATGTGAATTTTGGTTGCAAGAGGTGCAATTTATTGGTCATATAGTGAATAGTGAATGTATACATGTAGATCCTAGTAAGATAGAAGCCGTCAAGAATTGGAAGGCTCCTACGACACCTTCTGAGATACGCTCTTTCTTAGGACTGGCAGGATACTACAGGAGATTTATAAAAAAAATTTCAAATATTACTAAGCCTCTCACTATGTTGACTCAGAAGAATAAAAAATATGAGTGGGGAGATGAGCAAGAAGTGGCTTTTCAGACACTAAATGATAGTTTGTGTAATGCACCTATTCTGACGTTACCTGACGGGCCAAATGATTTTGTGGTATATTGTGATGCGTCAAATCAAGGTTTTGGATATGTGTTAATGCAAAGGGGGAAGGTGATAGCTTATGCATCACGACAACTCAAGGTTCATAAAAAGAATTATACCACTCACAACCTAGAGCTGGGTGCGGTGGTATTTGCTCTCAAGAATTGGAGACATTATTAGTATGGTACAAAGAGTACGGTCTATACCGATCATAAGAGTCTTCAGCATATTTTTAATCAGAAAGAGTTGAATATGCGTCAAAGAAGATGGATGGAGCTGTTAAGTGATTATGACTGCGACATTCGTTATCATCCTGGAAAAGCGAATGTGGTGGCCGATGCGTTGAGTAGAAAAGAAAGAATTAAGCCAAGACGTGTGTGAGCTATGAGCATAACATTGTAGTCAGGAATTAAGAGTAAGATATTGGCAGCACAAGAGGAGGCTCTCAAGGATGAGAACCTTGTGGCTGAAATGTTGCGTGGTTTAGATCAGCAGATGGAGAGAAAGGAAGATGGTGGACTATATTTCTTATATCGAATATGGGTTCCACTAGTGGGAGATGTGAGAAAGGTGATCATGGATGAGGCTCATAAGACGAGATACTCGATTCATCCAGGGTCTGATAAGATGTACTATGATCTTAGAGATGCTTATTGGTGGCCGGGAATGAAGAGGGAGATAGCTGAGTATGTTAGTCGATGTTTAACTTGTTTGAAGGTTAAGGCTGAACATCAGAAACCCTCTGGATTGTTGCAGCAGCCGCAAATTCCTGAATGGAAGTGGGATAATATAACTATGGATTTCATTACTAAATTACCTCGCATAAGTAATGGACATGACACGATATGGGTCATTGTGGACAGATTGAAGAAGTCTGCACATTTTCTGGCCATTCGTGAGGATTACAAGATGGAGAAGTTGGCAAGGATCTATGTTAATGAGATTGTGGCAAGGCATGGTGTGCCTGTGTCTATCATTTCAGATCGGGATAGTAGGTTCACTTTGCAGTTCTGGCAGTCGTTGCAAAAGGCTTTGAATACATGGTTGGATATGAGTACTGCTTATCATCCACAGACCGATGGGCAAAGTGAGTGAACGATTCAGACATTGGAGGATTTGCTTCGTGCTTGTGTTATTGATTTTGGAGGAAGCTGGGATACTCACTTGCCTTTGGCCGAGTTTTCCTATAATAATAGCTATCATTCAAGCATTAGATGTGCACCGTTTGAGATGTTGTACGGAAGGAAGTGTAGATCACCGGTGTTATGGGCAGAGGTTGGAATGAGTCAGTTAATTGGACCTGAATTAGTACAAGAGACTACATATATGGTCTTTCGGATTAAAGAAAGACTGCGAGAGATCATCAAAAGAGTTATGCGGATAATCGCCGCTAACCTTTGGAGTTTAGTGTTGGGGATTTTCTGATGTTGAAGGGTGTTGTGCGTTTCGGTAAGAAAGGCAAGTTAGCACCTAGTTATGTTGGGCCATTTAAGATTACGGAGAGGATTGGACTTGTGGCATATCGTTTGAGATTGCCTGAGGAATTAAGTGGTGTGCATGATACGTTTCACGTGTCTAATTTGAAGAAGTGTTTGGCGGATGCTAGTTTGCATGTGCCACTAGATGAGATTAAGGTTGATAGAACACTTCACTTTGTGGAGGAACCTGTTGAGATTATGGACCGAGAAGTTAAGAGTATGAAGCGTAGTAAGATTGCATTGGTAAAGGTACGATGGAATTCCAAACGTCCTGAGTTTACTTGGGAGCGTGAGGATCAAATGAGAGCTAAGTATCCTAAGTTGTTTGCTGAGAAGTCTGATGATACGAGCTGTTAAATCTCGGGACGAGCTTTCCCTAAGTGGGGGATGATGTAACAACCGTGATTTTAGCAGGTTAGTTACACTTTTAGCCTTGAGTTAATCTAACTTTGTTTGGTGTGGTTTGAGTAGTTATATGGGTATATGTGTGTTATTGTGTGTTATAGTGTGATTAGTATTTGAGTTAGCACTAAATCCCTTCGCGTTGTGGTTGTCATTGTGATTTTTGGTGATGTTGATTTTGGGAAAGTTCATTTTGATCACCCATGTGGTGTAGAAATGGCTTGTGTATATTTGGTGTTTTGAGGTTTTGCGTAACGAGTCTTCGTTCAAGTAATTGAGCGTTAGTAAGTTACAGGAATGTTGTTTTTGTGAGAAATGTTTATGGAGTGTGTAAAAATCTATTTTTGGAAACTTTATTTTGAAAATGAATATTTTCCGGTTAGTCGTAAAATTTAGGTTTATCGCGAAAGACGTTAGGTTTTGTTATGGGAATGCATAAAATATGAAAAGTATGAGGTTTTGAGTGTAATAAATAAATTTAGTAAAAAAAATAAAAAATATATATAAGTATAGGGGGGCGGCCGATTATGGGGATAAAGGGAAAAGGGAAACAAAATTTGATACCAAATACAACTCTAAGCCTTAAGGGTTATCCAATATAATTATAAATACAAAATTAAAACCTCCCTACCCCTTTTTCCTGCAATTAGAAGTCGACACAAGGAGAAACAAGAAGAAAAAAAATTAGGGTTTCATAGTTGCAAGCAATAATCAAGAATCAAGGTAAAATCCTTAACCCTTATGTGTAATTAATTAATTATTATTACGATTCATGTAATATTTAATATGATGGAATTTATGGTTTATATAATTCTGTAAATTAATGAAGTAAAACATGTTAGGATCATTAGTTGTTAATAATATGGTTATTGGATAAGAGAATTGAGTGTAAAATGCTTTAGATTATGTGTTAGGGTTTGGACAGAAAACTATGGTTGTAAAGATGTGAGTGTAAATAATAGATGGTAAAGAGTTAAGTCACGAATTTTAGGTCTAAATTGAATTTTAATGAAAGAGCTTTCCAAAAAGTCCAACCACGATTGATTTTAAGGTCGGGAAGTTTGTCTTTTGATTTTTCTTTGTTAAGGTGTCAAAGCTGTCAAACCGGGACAGATTTTGGGTAAAGGTTTGAGGGTCTTTTGTGGTTGTACAAGTGGTATTTTGACGAGGCCTTCTGGAATAGTTAATTATTAGGTTATATTAGACTACCACGAAAATGATTCGCGATAAAAACTTGTGGAAGTATTTTGTGTTGATCAAAACTTTTTGGTGTGCGTTCAGATCCGAATTTGAGTAGTTGACAAGTTTGATTTTCTTTTGAGTACTTGTGTGTGTTATTGGTCCAGGGCCTTCTGGGATTAGCTTCTATGCTTATGAGAGACCATGGTGAATTTTTGGTGTGAGTTGTTGAGCTTTATTTGTCGTGATTTTATGTGGGCGAATGTACCCAAAAATTCTGCATTTTCTGATTTTAAGAGTGCAAGGGATTTAGTGAGTGTTAAGTTATGGTAGTGGTTAGTATGGTGTCTAGGAGATCCATGGTGGGTCATATGAGTCTTAGACATCCATCATATGTGTATTACATGGGTTGTAGCTTTTAGCTTGACCTTGTGTAATGTGGATTATTTGTGTGTGCTATAGATTGTGAGTTGTTTTTGTGGAAGCTGCGGAGTTTAAGGTGAGTTCATAGTCCCATATTTTTACCTTGTTTTAAACTTGGGTTGGGAATGATGCTTGTCCTAAATGATTTGAATTACTATGATTATGTGTATGTGTGTTAAAGAGCTCGGACTTTTAATGTTATCGTATTTATGCTATATGTGAACGGTAATGATATGATGCGTGATTCTGTGTGGTCCAATTGGGAGGGTGCTTACCCTGTTGCTCGTGCATACGACCTAATTGGAGAGTAGCAGCCCTACTCACTTTTATTCTATGTGATCCGATCGGAGGGTATTAATTTACCCATTTTTTTGGAGCGGGGGTCACGTTCTGGCCCGGTATGTTGTGAATTTGGATCGGTGGGCACGTTCCGCCCGATGGTTGCCTTATGTGTGATGTTGCCTTGTGAATGCATGTAGCTTATATGATAACAGTAATTATTTGTCCAGCTATATTTTATAATCATAGTGATTTTGGTTGCCTAGTGTGTTTGAGTCTTAAACCTATGAATCTCACCAACGTTATGTTGACATTTTAAGCATCATTTTCAGGTGAGCATTCTAAGGCCAAAGTTGAGGGCAGCAATTAGGCGAGACTTAGTTGCGTATGGAGACTTTGTTATGTTTTGGGATTTGACTTTATTTGGATTTGGTTTTGATACATTTATGTTTTCCGTTTGGTACTTTCATATCTATTGAAGATACCTTTTGGATTTTGTTTTGGTTATTTATTTTATCTTGGGGTATTGTTACAACACTGTGTGTTGGTACATTGCTCTATGTATGTGCATGTAGTTGTTCTCTATGTTGACACCAGGTGTTGTGATGATATCCATGAAGATACACCCGCGCGTTTCCGCCGTGGCGGGGTGTGACATTTAAGCCCTGTTAGGGTTTTCATTTTCTGGTGGGTAATATGATTTCTATTTTATTTGTTATTGTTGTTTTTGTTACTTTGTTGTTGTTATGATCTTGAGATATGTTATGGTGTGTTTGGCTGCGTTCTTCTCTTTAGTCCTGAAATTATTCTTGTAGTTTTTCAGCAACAGTTCTGTTTAAGTTTCTAGCTCTACTGCTGGCTCTTTTTTCTTGCCATCTGTATTTCTGCTAAAATACCAGACAAGCCATTTCATTGATCGTCATATCTGTTCCATGTTTCTTTTATTAAAGCACCAATTATTTGGCTTAGTTAGTCTATGTTGCTCAGTTTTGCTACAATACATTTTTTGCTGCTTGCCATGTTTCGGTAACATTTACTATAGTTGCTAATAAGAGTCTTTTGTATGTCTAGGGTGAGCAAAAGTCACCTGATATTATTCTTTTGGTTGTAAAAAAAAATTATAAAAAAGGTATTTCATTCACCATTCCTTTAAAAGTAACATTCATTTGAAACCTGGGACATGTTTGTATGACTAATACACTCTATAAACACTGTATTGCATCAGACAGTGGACGGGTTTTTTCTGCTTTGTGTATCTTATCTGGAGATCTATAATGAGGTTTGCACCTTTTTTCCTTGAACCTTTGTATTCAGAATTTTAATTAAAATGTTCTTTTTCAAAGTTCACCCAAGTCTTCACCTTTAATTTGCTACTCAACAAAGGCAAAGAAGGATGGCTTAGAACCAAAAGTCTGCAGCTGCAAGGACCAGAGAACGCAAGCAGGTCTCTTTTTCATCAATCACCATTTGATAAAACTCTGCATTTTTCTTACCAATATTTGTTCAGGTGTACCAAGCTGAACTTGAATCTTTAGCTTTGAAATTAGAAAATGAGGACCATACATTGATGAGTAAAGCAGTTTGTTTTTCTAATCTTTCTTTTTAGCCGATCAAAATGTACCAAACATTCATATGCCTATTATCAATTTCAGTTATATATGTCATGTTCTCACTTTTGTAAAGCAATGCTCAAAGTTTTCTTTTTCTTTTTTCTTTTCGAAAGGCAATGCTAAAAAATTTCTATGTAACGATTCCCGCACAATTAAATGTTATGACCCAAAAACCTTGCCTTTTCATTTTGATTTTAAAACTTTCTTAAAGGTTGATAGGCGGAAATGAGCACCTACTTTTGGAGTGGCTGAACTTCTTTGTTGACGAATTGACATAACTCATTTCTGCTTTAAAGTATAGATATGAAACTTATATTAGTGAACTAAATTTATTAGTCTGAAATTCTATTTATTTGCAACACAAGTACAATATTTAATATTATACGGAAGGAAGCTTCTTGGAAGTTAAAATCATGAACCATGAAGCTTCTTGGAACCTTTTCTTTTAATCTTAAGAATTTCGATCATCATGGCAGAACTTGCTCCGCCAAATCATGTGCTACCGGAAGAATTTCCCGCACTCCCAGATTACGCAAATATGGAGTTGGAAAACTTCGAAATGAACTTTGGAGACAAAATGTTGAAACAAAACGAAGAAAGGTTTGGGTTCCAACGACACCACCTATCTATTCACCACCACCCTTTATTCTCTAGCTTTGAAATTAGAAGAGGAGGACTGATTGATGCTAAACCACTAACTTATATTGACCAAAGAATGGTCAACAAAGTCAAATAGCCTAGATCAATGCTCCGGGTAATATAAGGTATCACCGGGTCGTTAAATCCCGTTGAGGTGTGAATTGTAACTTTAGCGTGCTTTGTGATCGGGTGATTATTCACAGAAAGGGTTTCTTGTGAGAATTATTTGGAGATTATTAACAGAAATAGCTTAGGAGAGCTATGTGAATGATTACGGGAATTGAGGTTCAGAAGAAATCACTTAAAACTTAAAACCCGTACGTTTGCTGAAAACGTGAACAAACGTACGAAAAAGTGAATAATGTGATCTGGAAAGGCTACTGGTATGAAAATTAACTTTTTACAAATTTAATGATGAGAGAAAATTTTTGGAAATTTAAAATTAATTTTTACACTAAGTTTATAATTACTATTAATTAAATACTAATTTTCTAATTATTTTTAATTACTAAATTAACCTAAATTATAAATAAATATGAAATTAACTTGGAAAAATAAAAATTAAACTTAGAAAACTCTAAAATACTATAAAACTAATTTTAGAATTGAAAATATATTTTTAAGACTATTTAATTAATTATTACTAATTATTAACTAATTATTAATTACTTTTTAATTATTTAAATTAACCTAAATTCTAATTAATTATTAAAATACACTAGAAAAGTGAAAATAAAATTTGGAAAATTCAAAAATAACTAAAAACTAATTTTAAAATTTAATTTATATTTTTCTGATTTTCTAATTAATTATTATTAATTAATAACTATTTAATAATTACTAAAAACTATTTTAAATTAAGAAAAATACTAAATGATGCAAGAAAAATCTGAAAAAATAACAAAAATTATTTTTACACACCAGAAGCCTAGGAAAATTATAAAAATGAGAATTGCTTATTAATAAGCTGAAGAATAAGCCAATTGGCTTAAATAGAAGCTATCACTTCTATTAAGCTGGGCTTATTTGAGATTTTCTTTTTCAAAACTGCTTATTATAAGTTTTTAAGCAACTTTTGTGAAGTGGGTTTGACTGTGGTCAAGAAAATAAGCACTTCAAGTGCTTATACCCTTGACAGTTGACTTTCTTTGACCAAGAGTGGAAATAAGCTCAAATGAGCTAATGTGGGGTCCACCTTGGTGAAAACTGATGAAAATAAGTACAATGAACAAGTCTAGACAAATATCATACAAATAAGCTGACAAAATAAGCTAAAAACTCAGAATAAGCACTTTGGGTGCTTGGTTCTGAGACAGAAAAGGGACAGACTTTGGGTGCAATTCTAGGTGGGGTCTACAAGTCTAATGGTCAAACAAAGGGTCAAAACACCAACCCTGGTAGGAGGGGGGTTGAATGGCACCAAGTTGGGTCAGTGGGACCCACTGAGGTGGAAACAATGAGCCACCAAAGTTGGTGGTGTGGCTGAGTGGTCTGTGCATAGGGCAAGGCCTTGCCCTGCAGCTCAGTTTGAGCTTAAGCACAAGCTTGAGAGAAAATCACTAAATTAAGACAACCATGGGGACTTGTAGTTCTACTGATAGACTATGATCACAACAAGTTTCAGATCCTAAAATCACCCACAAAATTCACAAAAATTCATCCCATTTTGGGAAAAATCCAACACTTGTACTTTTGACTTTTTGAAATACTTTGGGTTTTGACTTTTATGAACTTTGCATGCTGATTTAATGATCAAATATGTTTAGTTAAGATATAATATGACCAAATTAAGATGTAATACAAACTTATGAAAGGATTTGATTTGTTTTGGAGCTCAATTGTCACCAAAGTTAACTGTGGTGATAAATCTCTTGTGATTTTGACTTTGGTTGTATTTGTAAGCAAGAAAATTGTTTCCCTAAGCTTTTATCCACCCAAACAACTAAATGAAAAACAGAGTTGCACAAATAAACAAGTAGAGTAGCACAAACAGACTACAACCAAACACTCCTTAAAAAGCAGCTTATGATGAAAACTTGATTCAGACAAACATTAAACACAACCAATTGATTACAACAAATCTAGTTACTAATAATTAACCAAGATAAAAACAATTAAACTGTTAATACTACTTATTACTAAAGAAAGGAAATTTTGAGCTTACAAAGCCTTCCAAGCTAACTGTCAAGTACCAAAGAACCACAATCACCAATCCTATGTGACTTCCACAAGTCCCTAACCCACAGCCATCCTTTATTAACTGTGCTCCAAGCTTATTCAACCATTGATCACCAATTTTTTATTTTATTTTTATTTTTTTCTGATTTATTGCTATTTAATTTAATTTTGATTATGAGCAAACTACAAACTTGTGAAACCTTTAAAAATCTTTCTAAATGAGTTACTAAGGGTGTATGATTACTGAGAATCACTTGTGGAACTAAGATGAGTGTTTAGAATTCTTAACTTAAACTTGAAAATTGAAAATGAGATAGAAACTTTAAAACAGAACTTTCATTGATAAAAAAGTTTACAATACATTAAAATAAACTGAAAAACACTAAAACTAAGGATATTACACACTAACTAATGCTCATATGAGCTCAATATATAATACGAGCTAAAAATAAACCCTATGTCTTCCCACATCGCACCTTTTTGAATTCTGAGAGTCCCACAAGCTTCATGTTGACTCCTTGACCAAATCCCTACCATTCAATTGCTTTAAAATTAATCTAAACCCTTGATTGCCATTTTTGGCGCCAAAACTTACACGGGGTAATATGAGTGGAACTGGTGGGGGTTGGTTTGGGAATTTATTGTGGTGGGTTAGTTTGGTGTGGTGCATTAATTGTGGGGGGCTGAGGTAAAAAAGGTGAGGAGGGGGGGGGGAAGTTTCCCTGGTTTTACGCTGGGGTGTTGGGAGGTTAGGGGTGAGTCAAAGGGTCGTTTGACCGGGGGGTTTTATATTTAAAAAGGGAAACGGGCTAGGGGTTTGGGCCTGGGTGGACGGGGCTTGGGGATAGGTTGGATAGGTTTTGGTTTTGGTTTTGGGAAATAATAAATAAGGGTCCGGTTTGGTTTGTTTAGTCACAAGGACCATTCTTGCAATTAGACCAAAGATGAGGGCTGAATTTGCACACTTTACAAAGCTATCCAAAGGACCAATGTTGCCAAGTTTATAATTTCCAAGGACCAAATTTGCATTTTTCCATTTTTCAAAATTCCCAGGGACCTATTTTGCCATTTTTGGATTCTCAGGGACCAAACTTGTAATTTTGGAAAACTTATTACCCAAGTGTAATTTTTATGATTTTTGACTTTTAAAACCTTGGGTTGACTTTTCAAAATAAATGCATAGGGACTAAATTTGACAAGTTTTGAAACTTGGGGGACTGAAACTGCCAATATTGCAAACTTTGTACGTTTTTTCTTTGTTTTTGCATATTTTGCATTTAAAACACATAAAACACAATCCCTGTGATAATTTAAGTATTTTGATATCTTTTTGATTGTTTTTGTGTGTTTTGGCAGTTTAAATATGTCAAAAATGATGAGTGTTTGAGCACTCATCAAGGACCATACATTGATGAAAGCCAAGGTTCAATTTCAGTTATATATGTCATGTTATCACTTTTGTAAAGCAATGGAAACTTTTTTTTCGAAAGGCAATGCTAAAACTTTTCTATGTAAGGATTCTCGCACAATTAAATTTTGTACTAGCACATAAACCTTTTCTTTTCCTATTTGATTTTGAAACTTTCCTTAAAGGTTGATAGGCGGAAAAGAGCACCTATTTTTGGTGTTGCTGGACTTCTTTGTTGACGACTTGACATAACTCATTTATATCTTTGGAATAGATCTTATATTCCTTTGTTGTTAATGTTTATATTGTTTTATTTGGAATCACAGAAAATGAAGCCGATGCTCGAAACACTAAACCACCTTCATTGTGGAGACCGTTGTGTGGTTTGATCAAGAGACGAATTTGTTGGGTCAGTACTATATTATTCATACAATGCATGGAATTTCTGTTTATATCTTACGTAAAAAGGTAACAAATTTAGTGGGTTGGGCAATAGGTTGAAACATGACTGAATTGGTAAGCTTGACATACTAACATTTTGATGTCCTTTTCCCAATAATTATAGCACATATAGTTAAAGAAATCCGTTCTTCGTTAATTACACGCTGTCAATCTCATGTTCTTTATCTTTTATATAATTCACTTATTCTGAAACAGGTATCTGGCACATGGTACCACAACAAATTACATGTTTGATATGGCGAGGGTTCCCATGTCTTTCACTTTTGATGTTTGTGTGTACACATAATGCTAATTTTCAGCTCATATGATTATCTTCAGCTCAATTTCTTGACACTTGACTTTTCAGATATATGGAAACGAAATAGCGACTGCTTCAAAATGTTCAACCCTGTCAACCATCCCACCTTCAATGTACGTGATACATATCCCTATTATTTTTTCCACGTCGTTTCTACTTTTCTATGTGTTAAAGTCTGTCAAAGGGTGACCTTATTGGCATCAAGTTCATTTGCTAATTCCCCATTAAAGATGTGAGGTGGCATATCACACTTAATCTCATCGGGTCTCCAGCAGAAAGAGTGGAAAAAACTACAGCTTTGATAATATCTCTTACAAAAGTAGTTACAATGTGTCGTGATTTATTTTTATACTTGCAGGAAGTGTTAATATACTGAGATGGTTAAACATTGCTATTCAACCATGAAGTCTGTGTAAGCGAGACAAATTGTTGAGAGCATGGGTAATCCAACTGTTGAATTGAGGCGCTGGAATTGCGAGATGAGGATAAGAATGTTTATGGTGGGAAAGGTGTTTTGAATTCTGTTAGGAATATTAATCAAACCATGATAAAGTTGAATTCAGTCTATGTGATACGACCCGGTTAGGGTTGTATCGGGATAGGGCACCACTTTTAGCGTGTGCGAGCTCCTTAAGTAAATAGAGAGAAGAACTAGAGAATTATTGATTTTAAAACTTGATTGATTGCTTCATTCATAATAATGATTCGGTATATATAACCGAATAACCTTAGCTTGTAAAACAAGCCAAACATAAATACATATCTAAAAAATGACACATTCCTAATACGACACAAAGACATATCCTAAATAAACATAACATGACATAAAGCCCAGGGCGTATCATTCCCTACTCCTTCAAAATAACCTTATCCTCAAGGTGTGCTCTTGAATTTTTTTTTCTTGATTCCGGGATCCCATATCCTAAACCTAATCCTAGTCCTATCTTCCACTCCCGTAGTTCTTATGCATTCCACAATCGCAACCAACACCTTTTTGCTCTTCCGCCTTCCACTACCTTTGACAAAGCACAACACCATTCTTCCGCCTTCCGCTACCCATGCCGTAACACTCCCCACTCCTTCAAAAATCACCTTGCCCTTAAGGTGATACGAAAAATATGCAGATTGAGAGTCCGCTAATTCATCGCTTAAATTCAAATTTATTTTATCCACACGACTATCAAATTCACGACCACCAACAACAATCTCTTCCATACTTTTCTTATTTTCTGAAAATTCTTCAAACTTGCTATGAACTTAATTACTCTTGCCAATATCGAAAGCATCGTCTATCGCGTTATTAACCAGATCAACACCAGTATATTCATCAGCATCTAACGACCTTTTAATCTCAGGTGAAGCGAATTCGCTTTGTAATGATGGAATGATATCTGATTTCTTTTAAATTATATGTTTTTTCTCCTTCTCTTCAATTGCCTCAAAACGAGCCTCGACTATATGGGCTAAGGAAAAGGCTTCTCCTAAAGTCGTAGGCCTTGCCCTCAACAGTTATATTTGTAACTTTAGTTTAAGTTCGGAGATATAAAATGATATAAGTAAAGATTCAGAGATCCTTGTTATTTGATTTGCAAGTACCACAATGAAAACCCTCTCAACGAGAGCTCTCAATGAAAGCACCAATTGATACGACCCGGTTAGGGTTGTATCGGGATAGGGCACAACTTTTAGCGTGTTTGAGCTCCTTAAGAAAATAGAGAGAAGAACTAGAGAATTATTGATCTTAAAACTTGATTGATTGCTCCATTCATAATAATGATTCGGTATATATAACCGAATAACCCTAGCTTGTAAAACAAGCCAAACATAAAGACATATCTAAACAATGACACTTTCCTAATACGACATAAAGACATATCCTAAATAAACATAACATGACATAAAGCCTGGGGCGTATCATTATGTGTACAAACATACATTCTTAGACAATATTTTGACCATTGTGATCATAATCAGGAATTTAGCTGTTATTGACCATTGTGCTAATCATTGTTGGACCATAAATAACATTGAACGAGAATGGCGGCAACCGGCCGCATTACGGCCGGGCGGGGTTTTTTTCAACCCATTTATGCATATATTGAAACATGACTTATGTGGTACTCTGTAACTCATTCAACTATTTATGCATATATTGAACCATAGCTAATACATTGCTTGCATTAATTTAATTTTGTAATAATTCTTGAGAAAGAAAAAAGTATGATCGATACACATCATGTTTTTTTCATTTTAAGATATTCCTTTATTATCAAATGAGTTGTTGATGACATTTTAAAGCAATATAGGAACAGTTTACTGGAAAGTCAAAGCATAGTTTTTCGTACAGTAATAGATATCAAAAGGAAAAATTATAATGAAAAATGTATTATCTAGGTCCTTCAAGAAACCAACATAGTGATGAAGTTTATTAACTTTGTTCTAGTCAAGCCATTGCGTAAATGTTGTAAATCTCTTTAGTGAACTTTTCCATTTTCAAATTTGTGCCAATTGCATCATAGTCAAATTCTTTCATCACTTGTTCATAGACAAATTCTTTCATAACCTGTTCAATGTGCAAGCTCCGGAATCTCAACTAATCTTTTAATCCACCTTCAAACATAAATAGAAGAACAAATAGTAAGCTTGTGTTGATAGAAACTTAAAAACTAAATGTTAATTCAAGAGAAACTGAAAAAGACAATTTACGGTTCCATGTACAAAACAAAGAAGATGTTTCGCTGACAAAGTCGCTATGCCCATGTCTATTGTGTGACAAAACTCTAAAATTGACTAACGTAAAACTGTGAGGAACTCCAGTATGTCGTCAGTTGGGTTATGCTAGAAATAGGTCTTTCGTTCTTGATAAGCTAGAAATAGGTCTGCTACACTAAAGCACAGAAAACCAATATCGAATATATAGTTCAAAGTATTAACAAAGCTTTAACCAGAAAAGAACTATTTATCATTCGTATTATAAGGCTATCAAATAAGCTAAGAGACAAAGACCCTCTTACTAATCTGATATAATCAGCTAAGAGTCTAATACAAACAAACTTAACTACTCTGATATAATACTTTATACGCAATGCATAAGTCTATCAAATAATCTAAGAATCTAAGACAAACGCCCCTCACTAATCTGATATAATACTTGATATGCAATTCTAACCAAAACAATTATGAAATTTGGCAGCACATGACATACTTTTAGAGAAAATTGGTAGTTATAAAGGTTTATTTAAACATTTACTACCCAACAATCAAACAGTCCCGCTAAACTAAACAAAGAGTCACATAGTGAAAAAAATTAAGACTTTTAAATATCTTGCATCCAATATCGCTAGATGTTACGTACCTTAAAGTTGTAAAAATACTTTTCGTTCCCTTTGCAAAATGGAGTTCTGAATATATAACCATTTGTAGTAACAACAAATGATCGATATCGATCAACATGGCTGCATTAGCAAATGACAACATCAGTTTTATAAGAAGTCAAGTAAATTCTAAAAAACCCATTGAAGCAAAAAAAAAGTAGAGAAATTTACCTTTATATTAAATTTCATACCATTTAATTTCTAAGTAACTGGTTTCCAGCAACAAATTGCTTTATCAGCATGACACAAGTTAAGTGGTTGGATTATTGATCTCATATGCATTGTATTCCACAGTCTTGTACCTGTGAGTCGCATATGGAAGTCCCTCGTTGATGGTTGCAAAAAATAAAGTCTTCCTCCCCTACCTCAAGACATTTCCCAAACAGTGGTTACTTGGTCCATAACATCCTATAGCGGACAACACTCAAAGAATTCGTAACTGTGTTCCAACTGCAATTCATAGTCTCAAAATACTTACAAATCTGAAATTATATAATGCAACTAACAAATCTTGTTAGAAATACAGATATTTTTGCACAAATAAACAAAAAGCTATACACAAACGCTTATGGCTGTTTAATCAACGTTTCCCACCAAAGGGAGCCTCTAATTAAGCAAAAAAGGATTTCTTTAAATGAAGTATGCTAACAGGAGCAGCTCATACTCATTCACATAAAAATTCGTTACTTATCATGCAAATACTTATCTTCTTTTCATGTAATTGTGGCTTCTCATACTTAAACTTATGTAGTAGCTACAAATAAAAGTGGCTTATGTCCATGTAGCATTGTGCAATCCCAATTATGACATAGTATGATAGGATACTATAAAAGTATAAACCAATTATGCCATAGTATGATAGGATACTATAAAAGTATAAACCATTGACTAACTTAGCTCATTAACATCATTTTGCTTTCTAAATTGGTCAATAAATGGAAAGAGGGGGTTAGTTAATTATGAGGTGATTCAATAAAATCATATACACAAAATACCTTTTAATATAATAAAATTTTACATAATTTTCAGCCTTTTTCCATAAAGGTTGCATCAAGAATGAGCAAGTTATGTCGAACAACCCTAAACCCGATAATGCTCAATAATTTATTTTAAAGGCAAACAAAAGAACAGTCTATTTTATAATAAGTTTATCCAAATTCAATTACATTGAAAAAAAGAACATATTTAAGGCATACTTACTGGACATGGAATCCCAAAAAGAAGCACGATCTGTTATTGTTGTTGTTGCCAAGTCATAAGTAAACTTATGCAAAATAACCTCTATTTTACCTTGTTCAAATATGATCACTCTAAGGCAGCTTATAAGTGCCTATTTATACTTATCGATATAGCCGAACAGTAACCTCATGAAAGAAAATCGAGCTTTCTTTCTTAGGTTTCCTATTACGTCAAGTGGTGCACCATTTGGAATCTGCACATACATTGTTTAAGGTAAGAAATTAGCAGCCTTAACTGACAGAAAGTAAACATTAAAACATCCAACAATATAGTCGTTTGTGTATATAGTGATTGTCTAATAAGTTCTTTCAATATAGTCGTTTGTGTATATAGTGATTCTACACCATTTGGAATCTGTACATACGCTGTGTTTTGTAAACCACCTTTAAGATTTGCAGGAAAAAAGAAAATCAACATTGTTTTTGCAAACCACCTTTAAGATTTGCAGGCAAAAAGAAAATGAGCATTGTTTTTGCAAACCACCCGTATGATTTTTTTTCCTGCAAATCATACTACTAATGGAGCAAAATACTAATACATTTACTTTGATTTCAAAGGCTACAACAAAAACTACCTTATTATAGGATAGGTGATTACCTATTATCATGAGGTGTAACGTAGGCAGAGCAAAATCCGCAATCATGGCTCAAGCTGACTGACAACATCCTGAAAATCAAAATTGTAGTGGAAAAATCAAGAAAAATAGCTCACTTTTTTCAAAAAATGTTGCAAAACTTTTAGCATAAGTAAATACAAACCCAAATAAACTTAACAGAATCCATGGCCATCTCGTTTTTAGCGCTGAAATCGCAACAATGCTACTATCTTCTTCTCGTTCATATGGACTACACCAAAAAAGAAAATTTGAATATAGTGTTAGAAATAAGTTTATTCATGTGAAGACTCGGTCACCCCGAGTATAGTTTAGCATGTTGTAGCTCGTAGTATTTATCATATTAGTTAGAACGTAGTTTAGTATTAGTTAGTATTTGTGGAGTCGGGTCGGGTCTTTACCCACTGTCAGCCCGCTCCACAGCCCGTTTCAGGGGGCATTTTATTGTAACTATAAATACCCCTTCCCTAGCTTGGAAGGGGTTGGACCTTCACATTCAATCTAACATTTCACTTGTTTTCTCTCAAGGTTCCATCTCTTTCTCTCTCTAACTTCTCACTAGAAAACATTACATAAAATCATCCTAAACACAAAACCATCCATGTTCTTACATTAGAGTATATTACAATTGGTATCAAGAGCCATGGTTCTATCCTAGGATTCGTGGTATGCTCAAATTTATAGTTTGGTTTTTTGTGTTCTTGGATGGTTCGAACCTAGTTAGTGGTTTTCTCACTTGATTGATCTCGTTTGGTGTTGTTATTGGCATTTCTCTTGTACTTTCTTGATTAGTTGAGTTATATGTTCTTTGGTTTGCCTTTGGAGTGGTTGAATCATTCATTTGTTAGGTGAAAAGTGAAATTCGTGGTAATTTTCTTGCCAGCGAGTTGACAATTCATCGTAGAGAGTTGACAGAAGCTTCAGCGGTGAGTTGGGAGTAGAGGGTTGGCGTTTTGCTATTTTGGGACATAAAGCCAAAACGCTAGACAGTGACATTTCTGTCCTATTGTCCCAGCGAGTTGATTAAACTAGCGAGTTGTTCTGGTGTGTAGCGAGTTAATCAGTTTCAGAGAGTTGACAGAGTTAGCGGTTTGAGCAGACTAGCGAGTTGACTATTTCAGCGAGTTGGTGTGGTCAGAGGGTTGATACGTTATAGCGATTTGATCAATTTCTAGCGAGTTGATAAATAGCGAGTTGGTAACTTCAGAGATTTGGTGTGTCTAGCGAGTTGAGGACTTAGCGAGTTGGGGATTTCAGAGAGTTGGCAAATCTAGCAAGTTGCTTGAGTTAGCGAGTTGTTGAACTAGCTTTCTTGAAATTCTAGTGTGTTGGTGGTTTTAGAGACTTGTCTTATTTAGCGAGTTGGCCTATTTTTAGCGTGTTGATCTATTTTGTCACAAGTTGTGGAGTGGTGTTAGTGACTTGGTTCAGTAACGTTAGTGAAACTTGTGCGCTGTTGCGACTTAAGTTGTTACGACTAACTCGACAGTAACTTGACGTTGTGAGGCTACACTTACCACTTGACTTGTTATTTGTTGAGCGGTTGTAATTTGACTTGATGCGACCAAACACGAATTACACTTGTGTTTAAAACTTGGTACTAAGACTTACTCACTCACCTCAAACATGGCAAGCAATCAATCAAACGATGTTCTGAATTCAACTGGGCTACCACAAATATCTGAAAGTTGTGCCGAATGCTTCAAGCTGCTTTACACCCACATTGAAAGACTGTTTGAAAAATTTTTTCTACTCTGGAGGATATAGACGTGTATTCGTGACACTCTTTGGTTATGACATTGATTCGTTTACCGTCACAATGACCTTGTACCTGGATCAACTGAAACAACAAATGGACAAAGCTGATTTCTCTAAAAACTGCTGTACTGCAGCATACGGGGTGATTCTCAAACAACTCCAAGCATTCATTGACTCAAGATTCACAATGGAATATGACTATGATTCTCAAATGACGAGTAAACAGTTTGCTGATCATACTGGACTAGAGGTGGATGCCTTCAGAGTCACTTTACTCCAGATCACTGGGAATGTTAAGGAGTTCATTAAGGCACGTGCACATATCCTACCAACAAGTGTGACTGTCGCTGCTGAAAGGACTCGTAGTGAATCCTCTGCAGGCTTCTCTATACATGAAAAGGATGATTCACACCAACATGTCACAAAGCAACATCAATCTCCAGAGGTTCATGTTTCTGATTATGACAAGCATCCTGATCAGGATCTTCCCATTTATGATTCATGCTCATTGGAAGAGACTGGTAGTGATGTGAAGTCTAGTGCAATCTACATGAATCCTATTTGGGAGAAATGTGACTAGGATGCTTCTAATGGTGATATGTCAGATTCTTTGGTTTCAAATAAACTCACAAAATCTAATGAAACGGTTGATATGCACATTTTTAAAGAACTTTCTAACAGATTTTCTCAATTGGAAAAGCACTGCATTTCACTTGAAATTGCAATGCAACAAAATAAAGAACAGTTTCTAATCAACCAACCACGCAAGAACTCGGAACTTCCTGAGCTCCGCGAATATTTCATCATAAATGAGTTAAAGGCTCAAATTGAAACCAAAGACTTGACAATCAACCACCTTAAACACCATATTAATGAGATGAATGATATGTGTTGTAACCTTAAGGCCAAGGCTACACATGACAACAACATTGACTCTACAACCGTTACTAAATTAGTGCACAAGGTTACTGTGTTGCATAATGAAAACGAAACTTTGAAAAGATACAGAAAAACCCTAAATGAATTTATCAAAGAAGAGAGATCAAAAATTTCCAAACACACGAAGTCCTTGATTGCACACAATGATGAGCTCAAAACTAAGCTTCAAAAGAAAGACTTCGAAATCACAACATTAAAGAATGAATCGGTAAACTTGACCAGGAAAGATGTGAACACTAAGTTTGATAAATCTTCTGTCTTGGGAGCACCTCCGTCCGTGCCACATAGAAAACCTAGGGCCACTAGACAATTGTCTGCCTTTAATGCGAATCGACCAAAGTTTTCTAAATCGAGGTGTGCCCCCCAAGTAGGTACTAATCTGGAATTATCAAAACCTGTCACTTCGCAATGCCATCATAAGGTTGTGCAGTCTCTCGAGAATCTCATCAGGAAAGACTGTGAAGTGAATGTAGGTATCACAAACAGGGGTAGAATTCCATCACTTAAGAACAAATATCCCATAAGGCTCAGTTCACCATCTATAAGGCAGTCCTCCATTGGACTAGGAAGGTCAGATTATAAGCTCTCCAAAACTTGCCTTAAGTGGGTCCCTACGGGTAGAATTTTTAAGTTAATTGGTCCTAATTGGATACCAATGAAGTCTATTGAAAACTCCAAAGTTAACTGTATGACCCCCACTGTACGGGACTCTAACAATACTAACTCATATCAAGACAAGCAAAATCTTCATGTTGGTGCAGGGTCTTCTGTCTTATGTGCAGGATTTCCTACAGAGAAACTCAAAGTTTGGCGACCTAAAAGACCTCTCTCTACTGTAATAGGGACTCAGGTGAACAGACAATGTTGAACGTTGGATGATGACTCCTGGTAATTTTCCTATCAGGACTCGGACTTCAGTGATGGTGATGTGTATGAACGTCTGAGATCGTTCATCCAGTATCCTTTGTGTGTATATATATATATATATATATATATATATATATATATATATATATATATATATATATATATATATATATATATATGCAGTTATATGTTGAATTAGCTAACTCATAAAATTTTAGCTATCATAATTTTTTTGTTTTGGCAAGTCTCCTAGCATCGATAACCTTTATGGTCCTAGAAATGTCATTCAATAATGGCACGGGACTTTAAATGAAGTTCGAACATAAGTTTAAAACTTGCCATTATGGCTTGCTATTATCTCTGATAGCAACCCACTCATTCTCTTCTTATTCATGCATATCTCGAGTCAATCAACAACCTTTATTTTTTTTTGGATTCTTAAAAACTCTGGCCATTGATTGAGGGGGAGAGTGTATTCTGATATATGCATCTTTGGTGTATCTCTGTTTGATGGTTTATGAGTAGGATTCAGGAATGTTGATTCTGTCGGTGTATTTTGTCATAGGCTTCTGGGTGCTTTCTATGTGATTCGGTTGTGTGGGATACTAGTATGTGGAATATGACAGTCTTTTATGCTAAATGTGTAATATCTCTTATATGCCAAATGTGAAATATCTATTTTGTAATTAAAGAGAGGGACTGTTTGGTCATTCTTCAAAAGTGTAATAGGGAGTACTAAATAGAGGGACTAATTGGTCACTTTACAAAAGTGCAAATTAGATATATATAGTCTTTGTACAGCGAGTTGACTACTAAATTTTTTTCAAATCAAAACCCCAACTCGCTGCTCCAATCTCTTTGTTTCCCGGTGCTCACTTGCTCCATCCTAACAATCCGGGTTTTAATATAACGTTTGCTTTATGATGATCGTTACTTGGTCTGGTTTACTTCCTGTTATACTAGGCTTAGTCATTGTTTGATTTTGTCTAGGTCGTGCTACTATATTGCTTGTGGATTAGTGTGTAGTGTTTGTTGGTGCGTTACATTTATTGGACTTTGATCTGTTGAATGGTATGTTGTTATCCCACCTTTGCTTTCTATTATCTCTTCATTTGTGAGAATCGTTGATTTTAGCGCCTCACGTGTAATCAAAGTTTGACTTCTTTGTGTATCAATGTAGTGAGTCTCCCATGATATATGGTGGGGTTATAATGTTTTGATTGTTTTGAGTGTTATGTGGTGTCTGTTGATTGTTTGATTGTCTCGGGAAGGATATTATGGTGTATTCTTGATAGCGAGTTGAGTATATTCGTGATAGCGAGTTGGATGCAATTCATATTAGCGAGTTGGTTGAAATCCTTGTTAGTGAATTGGTTGAAACTATTGTTAGCGAGATGATTAAAACTTTTGTTAGCGAGATAATTTGCTAAGGTGTATTCATGATAGAGTGTTGATAACATTCTTAATAGCGAGTTGACTGATATTCTTGTTAGCGAATTGATGGAAGTTCTTGTTAGTGTGTTGACTGATGTTCTTGTTAGCTAGTTGATTGAAATTCCCGATAGCGAGTTGATTGAAGTTCTTGGTAGCGAGTTGATCGAAATCCCTGTCAGCGTGTTGATTAAAACTTCTGTTAGCGAGTTGATCTAAATACCTTATAGCGAGTTGATTAAAACTTCTGTTACCGAGTTGATCAAAACTCCTGTTAGAGGGATTGTTTAGGTATGTTAGAATGTTGTATCTGATTATCTGGTTAGCGAGTTGACCTACATATATGCTAGCGAGTTGACATATTTGCTAATATAGCGAGTTGTAATTTATACTGATAGCGAGCTGTCCTCCTGTATACCAGCGGGTTGATTACTTATAGCTAGCGAGTTGTCCATGATCATGGGTAGCGACCTGTTTCGGCTATATGTGGGTTTTATCACTTGTTGGCTTACTTGTATATGTCTCATTGATGTGTGGTTATACCTTGTGCGCATAAGCTGTATTGGCTTATTATGTGTTGTTTCTTGGTATAAATGTAGGCTCGAGTGTTTTCATTCTCATTTGTATGTATACTTTCATCATTTTTTTGGTACACTTGCAAGACACTGTTGTGTATGCCTATTGATTGGTGCAAAAGCAGTCAACTAAAGTCAACCACGGATGTGGTCAATATAGTCCAACTCCTTAGGCTCAATCTCCGCGGAATACAGGGTTTCCCCGGGTCGTTATGTCCCAACGAGGTGTGATGGTATAAAAACGGGTTTGTGATCGGGTGAATATGAATGGGAAGTAACCAGATAATGATTTGAATTTGTTTTACACTACTGGAATGATTAGGAATAACAATATTAATAATTACGGGAAACAGATGTGTATAAACGTAAATCAAATTAAAATCAGACACGATTGCGTGCTGGGAAAAAGATGAGTTTTAAGCAAATATAAACTACAGGGGGTAAAAATGAAAATTTTACAAACTTAATATTAAAAAAAATTAAATTAAAAAGAAAATTATTTTTTTGATTATTTAATTATTTATTATTAAATTAAAACTATTTAATTACTTATTATTAATATTTAACTTATACTAAATATAAGTTAATATTAAATTAAAACTAAGGAAATGAAAATTGATTTTTAAAAATTCTAAAATAACTTAAAAATAATATAAAAACTAAAAATATGTCTTTTTGTCTTTTTGTTATTTTAATACTAATTAATTACTAATTATATTAATTAAACTAATTAACTAATTTATATTACTAATAATACTAAAAATGACTTAGAAAATTGAGAAATATTTTATAAAACTAATTAACCATCACAGGAATCCTAAAAAAATATAAAAAGTTTATATTATATATTTTTAAATTATTTTACTAATTATTATCCTAATTATTAATTAATTACTACTTAAACTAATTAAATTAAAAAAAATAGAAAATGAATAGTAAAAATTATGATCAAATTCATAAAATTATTTTATAACATATAAAATCTAGGAAAAATATAAAAACTAGGTATTACTTGATAAAAACTAACTTTGCTATTTAATACTTAAATATTAATTAGTTATTACTTAAACTATATTTGATTCTAATAAATACTAAATTACAAGAGACAAATCTAGAAAAATTCCTAAAAATACTTTAATATAAAAAAAAAATTAAGAAAAACATAAAAATGCAAATTACTTAATAAAAAGCTAAAAAGGAAAATTAAAAAGATAAATAATATTAAATAGAAGCTATCACTTAAAATTATTTTGGATTTTTCTGATTTTTCTTATGGAAATCTATTTAACTACTAAAAATAAGAAACTTTTGTGAAAACAACTTTTACAAAGCTTAAAAATAAGCAAAATGGCCACTAAAAGCTCTAACAGTTGACTTTTTGTTGACTTAAGCTAGAAATGAGCCTCTGTGGGGTCCACAGTGGTATCTTTGGGTGCAAATAAGTGAGATGGACTGATATGAAGCTAAAACAACAAAATAACACCACTGATAAGCAATAAGCGCACAAAATAAGCACATGAAACCTTGATTCAACACAGAAATGGGACAACTTTTGATGGCCAATATATGTGGGTCCCAGTGAGCTTAAGCTTCAACAAAAGCTTGAAATGGGTAGACGGCCAGCTTGTGAGTCTAAGGAACCAAGGGGGAGGCACTGGGGTCCACTGTGGTGGTCCGTGGGACCCACAGAAGGTGAGACAGTAGGGTGGTGCTGATGGTGCAGCTGGGGCCTGCAGCCCTGTTTGGGTAAGTGTGGGGCCCACAATAAAAATCACAAAAATATACGGATGTTTAAGTAAAACTGATTTAAAGACTTCAAGAGCTTATACAAGCTTAATGATAAGCTAAAATGATTCAAGAGAACAGAAAGCAACAACTTTCATCAACATAGGAGGCAAAATGAAATTTTGCCTGAAAATTGCAAATTCTTCAATTACTAAAGAAAACTTGATTGTTTAATTGACAAAGCTTAAAATTACACTGAGGATGATAAAGGTACAAGTTTTGAACTGAAATTAACAAAAGAAAAGCTTAAATTATCTAATTCGACAATGCATTACACTAAGCTACACTAATACTAGTTAACTACTATCTTCTTCTTCTTCTTTTTTTCTTCACTTTTATAGACCAAGGGGGTTTTCTCTCTCTTTCCCATCAATAATCTTGACCTATGGATGCTTGTGGATTGATCTTGACCCTTGAAATTACTTTTGGCGGGAAAAGGCTTTTAAGCCAATTGGACTGTGATGGCAGGCTAGGGGTTAGAGGGGTGGTGGAGGTGATGGGTTATCAGAGGAGGTGATGGGTGAGCAAGTGTAGGTCAAGTGGGGGTGGTGATACCAGGTGGTATTGGCTGAGAAACCAGGGAGGGGGTGAGAGTGGTTTTGGGAGGGAGATGGCTGTTTGGTCAAAGTGTCGTTTGACCCTGGTAATATTAGACGTGAAAGGGAATGGGCCTTGGGGTGTTGTGGGCTTAGGATTAGGACTGGATCAGGTTTTGTATTTGGTTTTGGATTTTGGGTTAATATAACTAGGGGATCCGTTTGGTTTGTAATAGCAAAACACAGGGACCAAAAGTGTAATTTTGGATTTTTGAGAGGTGGAAAGTGAAACTGTTACAAAGTTTATCAAAGGACCATTCATGCCAAGTTTCAATAATACAAGGACCACAAAAGCATTTTCTAATATTTAAAACCCTAGGGACCAAAATTGTCATTTTTCAAAGTTGAGGGGTTAAAAGTGAAACTTTCCCAAAGTTATAAAAAAGGACTTGATTTGTCAGGATAAATAGTACAAGGGCTATATCTGTAAGTTTTTCCAATTTAAAATGCCCAGGGACTGTTTTTGCCATTTTTGAAACTTCAGGGACCAAAACTATAATTTCCTCAAACTTTTTATCCAAGGGTCAAACTTGATAACTTGTGATTTCCCAAGGACCAATGTTGACTTTTCTTTCAAAATAAATTCTTAGGGACTAATTTTGACAAGTTTTGAAAGTTGAGGGACTGAAACTGCCAATTATGCAAACTTTGTTCATTTTTCATATGTTTTTAATCATTTTGCATCTGAAACATATACAACACAAGTTTGGGATATTTTCTGTATTTTGATGCATTTCTGAGTATTTTTTTAAATGTTTTTGCAGTTCAGATTGACCAAAAATGATGAGTATTTACACACTCATCAATCCCCCACACTAAACTATTGCTAGTCCCTAGTAATATAGAATCCAAAAATAACTTGTTTTGAAAATTTAATGGATTTGATGTCTCTTTACCAAAAGCCATTACTTCTGGAGTAGCCAAATGTTCAGTTCAAGTAAGAATTATGGTACACTGATAACCATATGATTTTGAGCAAACCATAAGCTGTCAACGGATTTGATTTGTCTTTACCAGAATCCGTTTGCTTCTGGACTAGCCAACTCTTGATGCAACTATTATCATCTTGGTGAGTTGATTACCGATTATGGTTTTCCACTGCCTTTACCACAAGCCATAACCTTGCGGGCTAGCCAACTCTTTACTTTTTAGGATATGGTGAGTTGAATACCATACAATTTTAGGCAAATTGTCAGCCATCAACGGATTTGAGATATCTTTACCGGGAGCCGTTTGCTCCTAGATGAGCCAGTCCTTATGTGGTTTAGACATGGTGGACTGATAACCATAAAATATTTGAAGTAAAGTGATTTTTTTTTTTTTTTTTGGGCCAAAAACCGGGGTATTAGAAGGTATAATGTGATAAAATTCGCTAGAATTTCCCCCCACATTTAGAATTGAATATTGTCCTCAATATTCAAAGTCCCGGCTATTATGCCGACTCTTTGAACGTAAAAAGGCAACATTACAAGCTAAGTGTGGGAACACCATTTTTTCACTTTATTTCTATACATACATTTTTATTTATTTATTTATTTATTTTTGTGGTAACAACAGCAGGGGCAACACCGCCACACTTAGGGTGAAAACCCCGTATACATGCTACTTTTTTTGTTTACCGAGTCGCTAGCTTGACTCGACCCCGAATTCATTGGTTCATGGGGAAGTATCATGTGGAAGAGACAATCTCCATCGGGCTTTCATTCAAGATGTTTGGAAAAACATTTGAAGCACGTGAAAGTTCCACACCGATAAGATAAGTACCCGGCTTTACCTAGAATGGTAAATGGAAATGCCAGGGTCAAAAATAGTGTCTTCATTCCCGAAGGAGTGAAGAACAGGAGAAGCCACGGGATATGTGTAGAAGAGAAAGAAAGTCATGATAAAAATCATGACTAACTCATCGTCACCCACAGGAGAATTCATAATATCATGAATCTCATCTTTTAAGCTCGTTTGATCAAGACATATCCTGGGTGTGTCTAGATCAAAGTAGAAATTATCATACTCCGGCGGAGATATGATATGAGTAAGTTCATCATAGAACTCCTCAAAGGTGAATGAATCATATTCTGGATTGATGTGAGTGAGTTCACAGGAGAACTCATCGAAGGTAAATGATTCATATTTGGAGAGAGAATATGAGACTGAGAAGTGAGACTGCCACTAATCTTCTCTCCCATAGGATCAAAATGGAAGGTTTCAAATTCCGGTATCGAATCATCGAAAAGAATGTCACTATCCTTAATGGGCATAGTAGATGACATAGGTTTCTTATTGAAAGCCTCGATTTTAGAAATGAGGAGACTGACATTCAATAGTGTTGCACGGAGTGCTTCATCTTTGATTTCAGTGTCAGTTTCATCATTCTCTTCTTCTAAGCTGACTAGCTCAGAAGGTAATCCTTCCACATGACTGATGTCTCCAGAAGATAAAGAATTTTCATCAGCATGTGAAGTACTAAGCTCGATGTTGGGATTAGAGTTTAAAAGATTTTCAATTTCTCCCAGATCGGCTTCTAAGTCAAACAGATCATCATTACTTCCTAATGGAAGTGGATTGATGTGAGTAAGTTCATCTGTGAACTCCTCAAAAAGAGGGTCAACATCAGAATGAGGCAGGGGTGCCTCTACATACTCAACTTCTCCATAAGATGTACAACCATCATTAAAATCGGAGAAAGCCTCAAAATGATCTTTTGGATTTTCAGGTAGATCACACATATGATCAAAAGTTTCTTGTGACTTTCTTCGGATTGGGACAAGGTCCTCAACACTAGACTTTATGAATTCGTCCAATTTCTTTTCAGGAACAGTGCTAAGATGCTCGTCCCCCATGTTCAGAGAGTGAGTGGGAACTTCGGGTGTGATAACAGCAGACTAAGGGAGTTGAGAAGGACTAGCAGTCATGGATTCTACAAGTTCCATTATTTCTACTGCTAGTGATTCAGTCATATTCTTTTCTCCCATTATTTCTACTGATGTAGTTGCAACTGAAGTCGAATCAAAAGGTTTCTCAGATACCTTTGGGATTGGAACCAGGTCATCAATTTCCTCAAGAGGATTGACTTTGATTTCTTTGTCCCCCATTATCAAGATATCTGAAGGTTCCTTAGAGTTTTCTTCTTTAAATGGTTCATCCTCATCACTTTCATCCTCAAGATAAAATGAGGCAACAGGAGGTTTTTGTTTCCTAAGAATCAGATCCTGAAGACAGTTTATTCCATTTTGAATGTTCTTGTTGAAATGAGTTTGAGCAATAATTATTTAAGTAATCAATTCAGCTCTAGCTAATTCGTCTTGAGGAAGTGGTTGAGGGATTGTGTACTGTGAAGGCTGGTTAAAACCAAATTCATGATTGTTACAAAGAACCTGTTCATAGACAAACTGATTCCTAGTTTGACAATCAGAGCTATAGTGAGGGCCTCCACAATACTCACAACAGTAAAACTGCTAGGTCTCATGGTGTGGAAGCTAATGGAATGAATTAGTCGTGTCATGGTAGGAATAGGGATTTTGGTTATAGACAGACCCGTTTCCTAGCTCTACTATGCCACAACTAGGGCAATTACCACCATTATAAAGACTACCACACCATCGACAAACAAAAAGGTGAGGATGATACATAGAAAGAATCAAAGGGTTTTGGATGGTGAGAAATGAAGAATCAAAAAGGTAGGAGGGTAAAGATGGATATTTTTTATAAACATTTTATAAAAATAAGAAAGAAAATCTTTTTGGGTTTTTGTGTTCGTTGAAAACTAATTTTAAAATGTTTTCGGGAACTGCTTTGTTTTTATATGATAATAATATGAACAAGGATGGATAAATATACAAAGGAATGAATTCCAAAATCACTAATATGCAAAACCGTTTAGAATACGCGCACAACCTCCCCGGCAGCGGCGCCAAATTTTGATTGGTGCAAAAGTAGTCAACTAAAGTCAACCACGGATGCGGTCAATATAGTCAAACTCCTTAGGCTCAATCTCCGCGGAATACAGGGTTTCCCCGGGTCGTTATGTCCCAACGAGGTGTGATTGTATAAAAATGGGTTTGTCATCAGGTGAATTTGAATGGGAAGTAACCAGATAATGATTTGAATTTGTTTTACACTACTGGAATGATTAGGAATAACAGTATTAACAATTACGGGAAACAGATGTGTATAAACGTAAATCAAATTAAAATCAGACACGATTGCGTGCTGGAAAAAAGGTGAGTTTTAAGCAAATATAAACTACAGGGGGTAAAAATGAAACTTTTACAAACTTAATATTAAAAGAAAATTTAATTAAAAAGAAAATTTATTTTTTGATTATTTTATTATTTATTATTAATTAAAACTATTTAATTACTTATTATTAATATTTAACTTATACTAAATATAAGTTAATATTAAATTAAAACTAAGGAAATGAAAGTTTATTTTTAAAAATTCTAAAATAACTTAAAAATAATATAAAAACTAAAAATATGTCTTTTTGTCTTTTTTTGATTTTAATATTAATTAATTACTAATTATATTAATTAAACTAATTAACTAATTCAAATTACTAATAATACTACAAATGACTTAGAAAATTAAGAAATATTTTATTAAACTAATTAAGCATCACAGGAATCCTAAAAAAATATTAAAAGTTTATATTATGTATTTTTAAATTATTTTACTAATTATTATCCTAATTATTAATTAATTACTACTTAAACTAATTAACTTCAAAAAAATAGAAAATGAACAGTAAAAATTATGAGAAAATTCTTAAAATTATTTTATAACATATAAAAGCTAGGAAAAAATATAAAAACTAAGTATTACTTGATAAAAACTAATTTTGCTATTTAATACTTAAATATTAATTAATTATTACTTAAACTATATTTGATTCTAATAAATACTAAATGACAAGAGAAAAATCTAGAAAAATTCCTAAAAATACTTTAATATAAAAGAAAATTAAGAAAAATATAAAAATTCAAATTACTTAATAAAAAGCTAAAAAGGAAAATTAAAAAGATAAATAATATTAAATAGAAGCTATCACTTAAAATTATTTTGGATTTTTCTGGTTTTTCTTTTGGAAATCAATTTAACTACTAAAAATAAGAAACTTTTCTGAAAAAAACTTTTACAAAGCTTAAAATAAGCAAAATGGCCACTAAAAGCTCCAACAGTTGACTTTTTGTTGACTTAAGCTAGAAATGAGCCTCTGTGGGGTCCACAGTGGTATCTTTGGGTGCAAATAAGTGAGATGGACTGATATGAAGCCAAAACAACAAAATAACACCACTGATAAGCAATAAGCACACAAAATAAGCACATGAAACCTTGATTCAACACAGAAACGGGACAACTTTTGATGGCCAATATATGTGGGTCCCAGTGAGCTTAAGCTTCAACAAAAGCTTGAAATGGGTAGAGGGGCAGCTTGTAAGTCCAAGGAACCAAGGGGGAGGCAGTGGGGTCCACTGTGGTGGTCTGTGGGACCCACAGAAGGTGAGACAGTAGGGTGGTGCTGATGGTGCAGCAGGGGCCTGCAGCCCTGTTTGGGTGAGTGTGGGGCCCACAATAAAAATCACAAAAATATAATGATTGTCGGATGCTAAAGATTAGGTGGGAGACTCTATCTTGTAAAAGTTTCAAGGCCTGAATCCAAGCACAAAATTCTAAACAATTCTTGCAATATTTGGATTTTCTACCTATGTATGCAATTTTGACTTTTTACATTAAACACCTACTTTGACTTTTGTGAGGTTACAATGATCCTAGGTGACTATAAATGATGTTATATGATATTATTAGGCTAATTTAAGCTAAATAACCAACTTGTGTAATGATATGGTGAGATTTGAGGTTCTACATTCCAACAGATATCAATTTAAATGGCTCAAAGAGTGATTTTGACTATTTTCTATATGACCTATGTATTTTATGGTTTAAGTGGTCTAATATTACCTAATGGGAGTTGACTAGACCTAAAAATACCACTGAAACACTATCAAACCCAATGGAATCCCCTGAACCAAACACCCCTTAACAAGGCTGATTGGTCAATTTCAAAAGGAATTGAACTTTTAAGCTTTAAAAAGTGAAGGTTAAGGACTCACTGAGATGTGACTTGCCAAATTAAGCAAATATCAATCAAAGATAACCAATATACATGAAGCAATAAGCAAAGCTAATGTGAGCTAAAATAAGGGCAGTTACATAGGAAACATGCATAAATGATTAACAAGCTTTAACTAAACCATCTAACATCTGTCACTAACCATTTTAAACATGACAATCATGAAAATGACACAACATAAGCAAATAAGCTATTATTAAGCTAATGCTACAGTAGAAAAAAGGAAAAAGGTCTTACAAGGTGCTATACACTCAAACCAATGACCAAGATAGTTCACATTACCACCCTATGGCTTCCCATTAAGCTCTAAACCATATCTATCTAGAGTATCCCTTGCTCCATGCTCTTCTTCTTCTTCAATTTTTTATTTATTTTTATTTTTTTATTATTATTATTATTATTATTATTATTATTATATTTTTATTTCCTAATGTTTAAGTAAAACTGATTTAAAGACTTCAAGAGCTTATACAAGCTTAATGATAAGCTAAAATGATTCAAGAGAACACAAAGCAACAACTTTCATCAACATACTTAAAATTACACTGAGGATGATAAAGGTACAAGTTTAATTGACAAAGCTTAAAATTACACTGAGGATGATAAAGGTACAAGTTTTGAACTCAAATTAACAAAAGAAAAGCTTAAATTATCTAATTCGACATTACATTACACTAAGCTACACTAATACTAGTTAACTACTATCTTCTTCTTCTTCTTTTTTTCTTCACTTTTATAGACCAAGGGGGTTTTCTCTCTCTTTCCCATCAATAATCTTGACCTTTGGATGCCTGTGGATTGATCTTGACCCTTGAAATTACTTTTGGCGGGAAAAGGCTTTTAAGCCAATTGGACTGTGATGGCAGGCTAGGGGTTAGAGGGGTGGTGGAGGTGATGGGTTATCATAGGAGGTGATGGGTGAGCAACTGGAGGTCAAGTGGGGGTGGTGATACCAGGTGGTATTGGCAGAGAAACCAGGGAGGGGGTGAGAGTGGTTTTGGGAGGGAGATGGCTGTTTGGTCAAAGGGTCGTTTGACCCTGGTAATATTAGACGTGAAAGGGAATGGGCCTTGGGGTGTTGTGGGCTTAGGAATAGGACTGGATCAGGTTTTGTATTTGGTTTTAGATTTTGGGTTAATATAACTAGGGGATCCATTTGGTTTGTAATAACAAAACACAAGGACCAAAAGTGTAATTTTGGATTTTTGAGGGGTGAAAAGTGAAACTGTTACAAAGTTTATCAAAGGACCATTCATGCCAAGTTTCAATAATACAAGGACCATAAAGCACTTTCCAATATTTAAAACCCCAGGGACCAAAATTGTCATTTTTCAAAGTTGAGGGGTTAAAAGTGAAACTTTCCCAAAGTTATCAAAAAGGACTTGATTTGTCAGGATAAATAGTACAAGGGCTATATATGTAAGTTTTTCCAATTTAAAAAGCCCAGGGACTGTTTTTGCCATTTTTGAAACTTCAGAGACCAAAACTGTAATTTCCTCAAACTTTTTATCCAAGGGTCAACCTTGATAACTTGTGATTTCCCAAGGACCAATGTTGACTTTTCTTTCAAAATAAATGCTTAGGGACCAATTTTGACAAGTTTTGAAAGTTGGGGGACTGAAATTGCCAATTATACAAACTTTGTTGGTTTTTCATCAGTTTTAATCATTTTGCATCTGAAACATATAAAACACAAGTTTGGGATATTTTCTGTATTTTGATGCATTTCTGAGTGTGTTTTTAAATGTTTTTGCAGTTCAGATTGACCAAAAATGATGAGTATTTACACACTCATCACTATCTAGAGATCTAACTAACCTCTAAACATTCATGTGTACCTATCGTGGTGTGTTATTGTGATCATGCAGTTAAATGGCAGACGTTAATGTTCCAGCTCAATTGGGTCTAGTATCACCTCCACCCTCACGATCGGATGATGAAATCTTACCTTACAACGAATGGGTCACCATTGGCAAAAGTAACCTCTACATAGACGCTGATAAACCTCAGAATAATCCCATATACAAGATTGCTATGGATATTTTGAAGAACACTTCTTTCTTCAGGGCTTTCACAGTATCATCATCAATTCCGTCTATTTACATCCAGCAATTTTAGAACACCATGACCCACAACAAGGACAACAACACATACCGTTGTCAACTCGATGAACAATGGTTTGAGATCTCTAAAGAAACACTCAGGGATGTACTCCAGATCAACCCGATCCTTCCTGACAAACCATTTTCATCCCCTCCAAATCCTGACAAACCATTTTCACCACACTATCCTCTATGTTCACAAATGAAATGCACCAACCCTGGAGAGTGATCATCACACTCATCAACCTTTGTCTCACTGGGAAGACATCAGGACATGAGAGACTGCGTGCCCCAGCACTACAGATACTGTGGGGTATTGTTAAAGGGAAAAATATTGATTTTGTTGAACGAATCTGGGAAGAATTCGCTCACTCAATTAATACCTTCTTAGATGACAAGATGAAGCTAGAAACTCACAAAGAAAGCAAGAAGTGGAAATCCAAGTCTCTAATCCCCAGTGTCAGATTCACAAAGCTCATTATACTTCACATTCAACAAACTCATAATCTACACCCTAGAACCGGATCCTCTGTGCACTTGGCATCCGATGAACACTGTGTGGGAAACCTCAAGTTTGGTACTAAGGGTACGGATCAGGAAGTATTTGGAATGGGTATTGCCGAAGCTCTTATCTCCAGTAATATCCTTGACGCACCTTATACAAGAGTTATCTGAACAAGGTTGCTGCTTTTCGCAAACAATCAACCGTCAAGTCCACAACAATCAAACCAACATCAAAGAAACGCAAATATGTCTCAACTACTGAGGTGACGTCAAGTGGTACTAAGAAACACAAAAGAAGCAAACTGCCAATAAACCCGGGTCCAAGAAAAGCAAGAAAGCACAAGCTACAGATATTGATGCCAATCCATATGAGATACTATCACCAACAAAAGCTGCTGACATTCAGAAGGCCGTGGAAGAAAGCCTCAAACCAAGTGTGACACATTCTGGTCATCCTATGACAGGGATCAGCATTAAAGAGCCGGAGTCTGGAAAACTAAAGCAACAACCGGAGACTATTGGGAAAGGTAAGAGTGTTGCTACCGAGGAACAAGCTGCACATACACTCCTTCACATCTCATCACCTGCCTCAAAAACAAAAGATCTTCAGTACGAATTCAAGAAAAGATCCCAAGAATCATCAAAGTCTAATGTGGCACTCACTGAAGATACACAGGAGCAGTCTCAAAGTCAAGAACTCTTCATTGAATCAAGTGACTCAGAGTCAGAGTTAAAAGCATCCAATGATGAAGAAAAGTCTCCCATCACAGTCGTGTCAGATACAATCCTGGATAAGTCTACTAGGGACTCACCCCCACATGACTTAGCCCATACCACTGAACACCATACTTCCTTGCAAGATGATTTTGTGGCATCCATCTATCCAAGTGTTCAAGTGAACCTTAAACTCAAATCTGATGAACAAGAGCTGACCATTGAACCTGATTCCTCAACGGGAACACTTTCTTCATTCAAGCAACTAGATCATGAGTTTACCTTTGGGGATCTTGATATTGATGACAAACATGATGGGAAAGAAACCGAGAAACCAAGCAATGAGCCTGAAGTGATCTCAATGGTAAGCGTTCCCATCAAGCAAGACATGTTTATCATCCCCACAATGACCATACCTATCCCTGCCACCACATCACCAAGTGTTACCACCACCACGGCTATTGTGACTACCACCACACATACTCCCACTTCACCAAGCATCCATGAAAGCCTTACTTCTCGTGTCGTTAAGGCCCTCTCTACAGCTGAAAGAGCAATACATGAGAACCAGGTCATCAGGACCACGCTCGAAAAGCACAGGGACGTACTTAAAGATCTACTGAAACTCGATCTAAGCCAATTCATCAAACATCATGGGTCTAGAATTACTAAGCTTGAAAACCTCAACACCGACTCACTAGTGCGTGATGCCATTGACGAACAAGTGTCTGTTGCAGTGAAATTTACCATGGAAGCACCGCTCAAAGCTCGCTTTAGAGACTTGTCCACCTTTGATATGAAAGACCTGCTGCATCAAAGAATGTTTGAAACTGATCAACACAAAGCACATGAGGCACATCAACAGCTGTATGAGTCGTTGGAACATTCTATGAAGGTTGACAATGCCGATAAGCTTGAGAAAGATTTGGCTGAAGGACGAAGAAGAAAGAAACGTAAAAAGAACATCCCGAAACCACCATCAGGGGCACCTCCTCAACCACCACCTTCAGGATCTGCTGGAACGCCTGGGTCGTTTGGTGGAGCTGGTACACACCAATCTATGCCACCACCTCACGCACCTCAATCATCTTCTCAGAAGGATCAGCCTGACCCTACAACTGAATCCAGTCATCCCAAGTCTTCCCAACATGTCACATACGAAGCATGGACGACCACTGAAACCCGACATATGCCATCAGTTTCTGTAGAACATGATCTGGGCTATGATACTGGATTACCGGACGAAGACCCTTCGTCTGCTGATGATGATGATAAAACGGCTCCTCTCAAACCGAAACGAGATCAATGGTGGAAATCATACACAAGAAGTGATTGCTCTCCCTCTATTGCAGTCACCAGCACTGAGGAAACAATGAGCACATGGTGGAAACCCGACAATGTCGAAAAGAGATCCGATACACCTGAACCGGAATGGATGATTACCTCTGTGGATCAGTTTCCCCTGACAATAACTGGGCAAATGCTGTTGCTGATAATTATGTTCCTCCACCTGCCAACTCTTTACTTGCTCAGACAGGAGACATGGGAGCATTCATCCATTGGTACTGCAAGAAAAGAGGACTGTCAAAACTCACCAAAAAGGACTTGGAGGGACCTGCTTACGAAATCGTCAAAGCCTTCCATCCTGACGTGGTGCATCTATAGTATCAAATGGAAGAATGTCACAAGATGATGACTGACCAAGTCGATGAAGAAATCAGCGACTACAATCTTGGGAAACCACTTCCTTTAGGAGGATCTCCAGGTCGAATCATGTTTCAAGCTGACTTCTTCTTCAACAAGGACCTTGAGTACCTTCGTTCCGGCAACAAACATGCACTATCCATCACCAAGATGAAAGCTACTCGCTATACAAATGCCGGTTTTGAACAAATGATACCGGATCAAATGTGGTGTGATGAAGAGTGCAAATATGATATAGCTACATCCTTTGGTATCTCCCACTGGTGGTTCAAGAAGCGTGAGTTCTATATTGCAAGACACACTGCTGCTGGTGATCCCAAAGCTGTTGATGAGTGTGTAAATACTCATCATTTTTACCTAAACTGAGCTGCCAAAACATCCAAAAACACTCAAATATGCATCATAATACTAAAAATATCCCCGAAGTGTGTTTTATATGTTTCAGATGCAAAATAATCAAAAACAAATGAAATATAAACAAAGTTTGCATAATTGGCAGTTTCAATCCCTCAACCTTCAAAACTTGTCAAATCTAGTCCTTGGTTATTCTAAAAACATGAAAAAGTCACCAAAGGTCCTTTTGAATCACAAATAAACATTATTAGTCCTTTGGTGCAAAGTTTCACAAAATTAGAAGTTTAGTCCCTCAACTTTGCAAAATTGACAAAAATGGTCCCTGGGATATTAAAACTTTGAGAAAATGAATTTTTGGTCCGTGTACTATTCTTCTATGACAAAAAGGGTTCTTGGATGGAAAGATTGGTGAAAGTACATGTTTGGTCCCTGAAGTTTACAAGATTGGCAGAAAATACCCCTGGAATTGGAAAAATGCAAAAATGGTCCTTGGGTTATTCATACTTGGCAGGTTTGGTCCTTTTGAGAACTATGGGAAAATCACAAGTTCAGCCCCTCAACAATCGGCAAATTACAAAATTGGTCCTTGTGCTAGTTACTAAACCAAACCGGACCCTTAATATTACAACACCCCAACACCAAATCCAACCCAACACCATATAGATTCCACCAGCCCACCTTTTCCCGAAGCCCAATCCTAAGCCCAACTCCCACTTAAAAACTGTTCCAAATAATAAGCAGGGTCAAAACCGGTCAAACCAAACTACTATTCATCTCCTACCTCACACCACCACCTCTGCAAAATCACCCCTGGTATTCATCACCCCACTCCCACTTGCCTTTCACTTCACCACCACCCTCTGCTACCCTCCTTTCACCTCACATTAAATGCTCCCACCCCAATTGCACCTAAAAAGAGAGATACGGCCAAAACTATATTTCCCGCCAAAATTGCATCAACGGCTAGGATGCATTTCAAGGATCCAATGGTGATGGGATTTGCTCAGAGGGTGTCCACAAACCCTAATATGAGCCTATAAATAGAAGAGAAGCATGAAGGAAGAAGTATTAGTCTAATTTAGTTAAATGTATGTCGTATAAGTAAATTTTAAATTTCTAGTGTGTAATTTAGCTTTCAAATCCTGTATTAAGCATTTTTAGTGTAACCTTAACTTTTTTTAATAATCAAGATCAAGTTTCAGTTCCTATCTTAGTTTGTGCTATTTTCACCTTTATTTCAAAATTTTACTTAAGTTGTATTGTTGTTACTGCTTGATCATATGGACTCCTAGGCTCACATAGGCTCCTAGAAAGCTTAAATAAGCTTTAAGAAACCCTAAAACACAGTCTAGTATCAAAAAATCAGAAAAAATACATAAAAGTCAACAAAAGTCAAAGTTTCATGTTTAATGGTGATTCAAGCTGGAGCATAGTAAAATCTGGATGGCTATGGGTTAGTGGTTCTGTGGAGAACCTATAGGTGTGGTATCTTGATCCTTGGTTCATGAAAGATTGCTTGGAAGGCTTTTGTAAGCAATTTCCTTAAATTTTTAAGTCTCCTGTCATTATTGCTTACTTATAGTTAATCACTGCTTAAATTGCTCTATTATAGCTTGTTAATTAGTTTCTGATCAATAGATTAAGTTGTAGTATTAGTTTATTCAGTTTCCTTTAAATTCCCATTATATAAGTAGTGTTTGGATTGGACTGTTTCCCTGTGATTTGGACTGCTCTTGTTGTTGTTTCTTGTTCATACAAGTTCCTTAGTGTCATATTAACTTAGAACATCACTCAAACACACGCCTTATTCATAAAAAGTCAAAATCACACACTATTAGGCCTAATTAACCCTCTGTGTTGGATTTACAGTGGCTTATGCCCCATTTCCATTCACAACTGAGTGGTGTAGCTTATTTTAGTCTTAACATAGCTTATTAAACCATTTTCAGTCATAAAATTCAGATCTAAGTTCATAAAAGTCAACTTGGTTCATAAGTTCAAAAAGTCAAAAATACTCTTGTCTCAGAAAACCAAAAATAGGAAGAATTGTTTTGATTTTTGTGATTGGATTGAGACCCTGAGCTTTTCACAAGTCATAGTCTATCAGCTCATCTTTTGAAACCTATGGTCAGCTTATTTTTGTGAATTTTATTCAAGCTTGTGCAAGTGCTTCTTTAAGCCTGCAGGGCAATTTTCACTTTTGCACCAAGGCACTTTGTGCAATTGGTCAAATTTTCAAACCCCCCTCCAGGGTGCAAATCAAAACATTAGAACTTGATTTTTAGTTTTTTGAAAAGCTCAACAGCTTATCTTTTTAGATAATCAATAATATTGGATCTCAGTTCACTGTAGCATAGCTTATTTTGTTCTTTAAGTTTGCTTATCATATACTGAGTCATCAGTATAAGTGACCAATATTCCCAAGACCATAGCTGACTCATTAGTGGGCCTCACCCCTAGCTTTTTGGCTTTTTAGAAACCCCATAAGCCCAGCTTGAAGGTTCTCAGCTTAATTGCTTAATCTTGGCTTATTTGGTTGGGCTGCAAGCAGCTTAAACCTTGTCCCATATCACTGAGTACACTGAGTACTCAGTGTTTGACCACAAGTTCCAAGTACCACCCAGTGCTAAAAAATAAGCCATAAGCTTAGCTTATTGGCTTATTCTAGAGTTGACCAGGTCAACTTCATAGTTCAAAGCCTAGTTTGGACCCCCCCCCCATTGACTTCTGTGGACCCCACAGAGGTCCAAAAGTCACTGTTTGAGGCCTGTCTTGGCCTAGTGTTTTGCTAAGTGCTTATTTGGTTCATAACAGCTTAACCAAAGTGCTTATTTGTTCCTTTTGTCATATTTCAAGTTGATAGACACCTGTTTGAGCTTATTTGTTCATTTGATAGCTTTTTCACAAAATCACAAGTCCTAATAAGCTATTGAGTCAACTGTTAAGCACAACGGGGTGCACATAGCTTATTAATAAGCTATTTCAAAAGTGGTTTCATAAAAGTTACTTATTTTTAGTTTATAATCATTTGTCAATAAGAAAAACCAACAAAAACCAAATTTAAAAATGGTGATAGCTTCTATTTAATAGGATTTATCTTTTTAATTTTTCTTTTCAGCTTATTAATAAGCATTTCATCATTTTTATATTTTTCTTAATTTTCTTTTACCTTTAAGTATTTTCAGTAATTTTTCTAGATTTTTCTCTTCTCATTTAGTAATTATTAGAATTAAAATCAGTTTAATTAAATAATTAAGTAATATTAGTAATTAAATAGTTTTATTAATTTTTAGTTAACAACAGTACCTTTTCATATTTTTCCTAAGTTTTATAAATCATTTAGAATTTTAGAAAATAGTTTCTTAAATTCTACTGTTCATTTTCTAATTTTCTTAATTAATTTAGTTAAATTAGATTTTAATTAATTAATAAGTAAATAATTAGTAAAATAGTCTAAATATAATTTTTATAAACTTTTTATAATTTTTTAGGATTCCTGTGATGGTTAATTAGATTTATAAATTTTTCTTTAATTTTCTAAGTCATTTTTAGTATTATTAGTAATTTAAATTAGTTTAAATAGTTTAATTAATATTATTAGTATTTAATTAATAAAAAATCCACAAAATGGGAAAAATACATATTTTTAATTTTTAATTTTATTTTAAGTTATTTTAGACTTTTAGAAATTAATTTTGCAATTTTCTAGTTTAAATTTGTATTATTAAGTTTTTAAGTTAATTAGTTTTAATTAAATAGATAAATAGTTTTATTTAAATAACTAATATTAAATAATAAAATAATAAAATAATCAAAAAAATAATTTTCTTTTTAATTTCATTTTCTTTTATAATTAAGTTTGTAAAATTTTCACTTGCACCCCCTGTAGTTGTAAATTGTTTAAAAACTCACATTTTCTTCAGTCTGCAATCATTTCTGATTTCGAATTTGCATACGTGTAATTATATCTGTGTATCTGTTATTGTTAATACTGTTTCAATTGTTCAAATACCAAGCAATCAGTAGCATAATCAATTCACAATTATCTTTGGTTACTGTCCTCAGTGCCACTCATTCCCACAAACGTTTTCAAGCACCATTGCAATCTCGTCGGGATATAACGATCCGGGGAAAAACTATACTATCCACGGAGCATTGACTCTAGGCAGTTTGACTTTGTTGACCAAATCACTTGGTCAATAATACCTGACTGTTCCGAGCCAATCAAAATTTGGCGCCGCTGCCGAGAAGTTGTTGCGTGTTTTAAAATTGTTTTAAGTTTAGTGGTTTTCAAAACCCTCCCTGTACAAATTTCACCACTTTTGTAAAAATATCAATCATATCAAAAAGTTCATTAACACTTTTCCTAAAGTGTTAACAATACCAAAAAAATCAAAAACAACAAAACAATCGTGAAGTTAAATTACTTCGGTTTCTTTAAGATTACAACCTACACAGGTGGAATACGGAAGTTCTGACATTAAATTGCGAACTGAAGAGAGATCCATTCTTCTCTCCCGCCACCCTACGAGTAATTTTAAAGAGAACGATTTCGGTTAACGAATTGATAACAAAAATATTTCCAAAAGTTTTCTGCACACACACCCGAAAAGCCCAAAAACAATTTTTTTTTTTAATAATAAACACGTAAAATCTTACCACCGCAAACCAAGGCAGAACACCTACCAACTAGGGGTGTGAACATAATAAGTTCCCAAACATAAGATTAAAACTTGCCATTGTATCCCTGTGAGTGGTGTACCTTTTTCAAAGAAGCCATTAACTTGTGATTATTGGTTTAAGTTCCCTGTTGTTTTGCCTCGAATTTGTTTTGAAAAATTGTTTTTAGTGCATGCGCACTCGTTCACAAACAAACCATATGATGAGGCGAAAAATGATCCATTTTTAGGGGTCATTTAAGCCAGGAATTGAATTTATTTGATCAAATATTGCCCTAAATCGTTTCTTTTGTGATTTTAGGTACTTTTGGAGTGAATTCTGGAAAAGGAAGCATTTTGGACGATTTTGGAGCATAAAAGTGAAGAAAACGGCAAAGTCTTAATTTTCCTTGCTGGGAACAGTACCTGACGGCGTCAAGAGGCTTCATATGACGGCGTCAAGAGTTGGAAGTGATGACGGTCCAGAGAAAACGTGACGGCGTCACGTATGGCCGTCAAGGTTCAAGATAGGGTGACGGCCCAGAGTAATATTACACATGACGGCGTCAAACTTGGATCTAGGAAATCCGATCTCATTATGGGCGGCGAGTCGACGGCGTCAAACATTTCTTCTTGACGCCGTCACCTTGTAAAATCTATATATAGTTTTGCAATTTTCATTCATTATATGTAACTTAATTGGGATAACTTTGGAGAAACCCTAGCACGAATTTTACTGCTCTTTCAATGGTTTTTACCCTTTGAAACCTTTCATGTTCAATTAAGATAAGTATCCTTTCAATTCATTCAATATGTCTATGTGTTGTTTGAATATATCTTACGCTTGTCTTGATTTTAACATGCCAGGCTAGATCTCTTGTGTGTTTATTTAGATATAGTGAAACCTAGATGTTGATTGCTTGTTTATAGTTGTTACGGATGAATGATTTCGATGTTAGGCTTAAGAAAACTGGCAGACTTCCATAGGGTAACATGCTTGAACGTCTTAAGAAACATGAACCAATGCATACTAGGTTATTATGGTTGTATTTAATGCATGAGCGAATTCTAATGATCCCATGTTAGGAGCTTCTTGCAGGCTCGACATAGGAGTGAAGTAGGAGCTTATAGAATTGGGGAAATACGTACGCCACCCCACGAATGGTATTAAGGAATATAACCCGTCATAAACGCAATTGTAACAAACTATCAACCTGTAAATGATATCTAGGGAGTAATGAAATCTAAGTAAACACAATTCTCCCCATTATTGTTCACACCACTAGTTTAATTAGCTTTATTTTCATTTCTGTTATTTTATTTTGATTGCATCTTAGTTATTGGGTTAGTTGATTAGCAACTAATTCCGCCCACTCTTCCTAAAACCCGAGATTTTAATTGCTTTAATAAAAATATAAAAATACAAAAAAGAATCATCCCTCACCTCTAGACCTAGTTTTTAGGCTTTCTAATCCTAGCGACAATATTCCTGAGTTGAACGATCAATCCCTCGGTACTTATCACTATACTATACTACAACGATCAGGTACACTTCCTGGTGGGGGTTGTAAGCTTCTCGAGATCCCTCGAGAGTTAAAGCCTAGTGCAATTCCCACGCATCAAGTTTTTGGCGCCGCAGCCCGGGGAATAGTTATTGTCTAGGTTAGGATTTCTTTTTATTAGGTCTACTTGCTAGATTCCTTTCTAGTAAGATTTTATTTTTATTTTTAGGTTTTCTTTAGTCTATCTATTTCTTCGTGTCTTTGTTCATAACCTTTACCATCCGACATCATGGAAGGTGGTAACATCTTTGAACCCATCAACCCACCACAACAAAACCACCCACAAAACCCACCACTAGCAAACCAACCTCTTAGGCCCCGAACCCTAGGAGAGTATTCCCGTCCTAGCAACCAAGGCTATCAAAACACTATTGAGCTCACCCAAGGAGCCAATGTGTCCCCCTTGCGATCCGACACCATCCGGTTGGTGCAAAGCGGATGTGCATTCCATGGACTTCGTTCCGAAGATCCTAATCAACATCTCAAGGATTTCCTTAAAATCGTAGATTCTATAGACCTAGATGTTACAACTAGAGAGTCAACCCGATTACGCCTATTCCAATTCTCTCTACGTGATCAAGCTAGTCAATGGCTTGGACGTTTACCCGCGGGATCCATCACCTCATGGGATGATCTCACCACTCGTTTCCTTGCTCAATTTTTCCCACCGGGGAGAACTACCAAGCTTAGAAATGATATCTTGATGTTCCAACAACGTCAAGGTGAAACTCTATATGAAGCATGGACTCGTTTCAAGGACTTACTCCAAAAAGTCCCTCATCATGGCATAGATCTTTGGCTCCAAGTCCAAATCTTCTATGACCATATCGATCTCTCCACAAGGCGAACCATTGACCAATCGGCCGGTGGTAAGCTACGTGATCTAAGTGCAGAAGAATCATGGGAACTCATAGAAGATCTTGCTCTCTATGACAACGAAAGTTGGAATGATCCCCGTGATTTGAACAAAACGGTCAAGGCAATATCTTTGCCTTCGAACAATTCTAGCACTCCCGACCGTAGGATCATGGAACTTGAAGACCAAGTCAAGTTTCTCATGAAATCTTACGAAGCTCCTAAGCCTTCAAGCCAAGTGAACAAAATCACTTCTTCATGCGAATTATGTAGTGGTCCCCATGACACTCGTGATTGCGTGGAATTCCCCGGAACAGCTTTTGCGGACTGCGCATCCTTGCGTACCGACGAAGCGGGAGACAAGTGGTACACTTTCAAACCCGAGCCAAACCCTTATGGTGATTCCTACAATCCTTCTTGGAAAAATCACCCGAACCTTAGGTGGAAACAAAACAAAAACAATTCTTCCAATCCGCCTAATCGTTACCAACCAAACGGTCAACCCTCCAACCGTACTTTCAACAACAATCCTTCTAATAACTATGGTAGTACCAATAATCTTAAAGGATTGATGTCTAAGTTCATGGCATCTCAAGAGGCTCGCATAGCTAAGTTTGAAACCGAATTCAATCAACAACAAACGGAGATGACCAATAAGATTGACAACTTGTTGAAAGCCCTCAACAACCAAGCGCTAACTACACCTAGAAAGGACACTAGGGACACCAATAGCGGAATCCAAAATAAGGACCCCTCGTCATCCAAACACGTCCACATTGTCAATGTCGTCACTATTAAGCCAGAAGATAAAGATATAGAAGAAAGTGACAAGGATGAAGTTGGAGTAGAAACCGAGACTAGGGATGAAATTAAGGAAGTTGAGGTTAATAAGGGAGAAAAGTTAGAGGCAGTAGAAAACGTAGAAGAGTACTTTGATAAGTTGCCCACCAAGGAAGAACGGGAATATCACAAGGATTTATTCTATGATCCCGAGACACCATATATCCTTGGTTCACCCCTTATTAAGGTAGGTGATCCCTCTAACATCAACATACCATGCAACATTGGGCATATGCATGTATGGAAAGCTTATATCGATCCTAGGTCTCCTATAAACATCATGACTAGGACTTATTATAATTGGGTAATGAAGAAGCAACTTGGTTATAGGATGATGCCCAGCGAGAATTTGATAAGTAATTTTGTTGGAAGAGTGAAAGGATTGCATGTAATTGTAGGAAACTTCACTTATGTGACAGACTTTGTGATAGTGGAAGATACTCTTCTGGTAATAGATGATTGCCTAAGTCAAGTAGTGTTCGGAAAACCGTTCGTTGAGGCCTCTAAGATGAGTTATGATCCCACCCTAGGGATAGTTAGATTCAAGGAAGAGAATGATGAGATGCTTACCAAATGCCCTATAAGATTGAACAATACCGCCTCTTATCAAACATAGAAAAGGAACACAAACAAGCGGTTTACTATAGGAATGATGAGGATAGACGTAGAGGAGTAGAATATGTTATGAATAGAATACTTGGTTTCTATAAAGAATGCATGAACTAGGTCCGGAATACAAAACTAATATAGGAGATGACCTAGAGAATGAGACCAACGATGAGGTCACGTAATAGCCCATGACCTTGAGTCTATCTACAAGACTCGTAAATAAAGAAAAGCGCTCCTTAGGAGGCAACCCATGTTTTGTATGATTTTTAATTGTTTGATTGTTATTTGCTTCCGTATGCATGCTTTATTTTATTGATGGTAGATCATGTTTCAAACTAAAATTGTGAAAATACTTTATTTTGTCGTTTAAATTCATCCTAACTTCATACAAAGGTATTTCACAAAAGATAAGTGTAAGGGGAACCCCCAAATTTGTTTCTAAGAACGATATTGATCATGATTCTTCACAATATTAAATGGACATGTATATTCGTAATTGTTAGAGTCAAATGCTTGTATCGAGTCATAATGATGTTTTGCAGGATTTTCCAGGAAGTAGGACATAAGTTTTTCCAAATTTTTTTTGAAAACTTAACGTAAAGATTTCTGCAGGTCACTTCTGACGGTGTCATGAGTTAGATCCTGACGGCGTCATGTGTAAAATTCTGGAAATTTTGCTAATTTTGTTTCTCTAACGGAGTCTTGAAGTTTTTGTTAATTCTTTAGTTTTATAAACTCCAGGAAATCTGCAAACATTCATTCCACAAGCATTATATCTTACATTGTTTTCTAGGACTTATTAGTATATATAGATTGCCGCCGATTTTACGCGAGATTGCCTTGTTTGTTTTCTCAGGTTTAACAGGTTATGTATGACAAGAAGATGATTTATATTTCTGGAAGGGAAGCTTTGATTGTTTATTTTCTTGAAGGAAGATCTAACCTTGTTACTTTTACCTGTTTTACTTTTACATTCTTTAATTGAACATTGGGGACAATGTTCATCCTAAGTGTAAGGGGAGGGTAAATGATGATACCTTATAGGATACACTTTCACTAGAGTTTGTTTGTTTGATGGTAGGTGTGTAATAAAACTAAGAGAAATACTTGTTAGTGTAATTTTAGTGCCAAATTTAAAATTTTTTACAACATTTAGGAGTGAAACTTTAGCCATAGCAAACGTCTCATGGATAGGAGATTGTATGACTAGCACAAAACCGTATCATTCAGAAAAATTTTCCACCCAAATATGTGAGGTCCGCCTTTAGATTTGATAGGAAAAGCATTTACTATTAGTGCTTATGAGTGTACCGGTAGCATTTAGATTCTAGAACTTACGTTAGTGATGCATCCCGAGACCGCTAGTGAGACTACATTCGTGTAGTAGGATTTACTACATGATAAGAGGCATTAGGATCACCCTTGTGTTAAACCCGTATCATAATTACTTGACCATTCAAGTCATATTACTTGGCTAATAAAGTCAACTAATTTTTCCCACACCTTAGCGTTGTACTCGTTTTTAGTACACGAAACCCCTAGTACACCCCTCCGAGCCTATCTTTTCGTTTCTAACGAAGAATTTGTTACAACCCACTTAAATGTACACCCAAATCGCCTTAGCCTTCCGTGTATGCACTCATATTTAGTGCATTATTGTTACATGTTTAAACCCTTAGTTAATTATCTAATTGATTACATGGTTGCTAAGTCGAGTCATATCCTTGTACATATTGTTTTGGGACGATTGGGACTCATGGGTAAAGTACTTGTGTTATGGAGTAATGGGGAAGAACATCATATTATTACCCCCATATGTACATTAATCTTAAAAGTACTCCAAGTGTTTTGATTATCTTGATTCGAGTCATTATGTTAGTTTGTTGTAAAGTATGTAAAAATTCAAGTGTAAGGGGAATGTTCATTCCCTATGATGTATTATTTTGGATGGTAGGGTAAGAGTGTATGCAAAAAAAAAATAAAAATAAAAAAAAATAAAAAAATAAAAAAAAAACCGAAAAAATTAAGAAAAAAAAATAGAAAAAGAAAAGAAAAAACCATACGGACTACCATCCCGTTTCATTCTATGTTTTTGTTATTTTTTATTTATTAGCTTAAGTCGAGTCTAGTATTGGCTTAGCAACGCCATATTATACATGTAATTAACCAAGATGATTAACTCGCCACCAGTAGAGATTGCCTATATCCAACAAAACCGTGTATTCCATATCCCTACACCTAACATTATAACCCTTTTAAAAGACCTCTTTGATAGTTTATCCTAGGTGCTTACACCATGTGGTGGAGCTTTGATCCTTTCCCAAGCCTATGGTAATCTATTTTGCTATGACGGGTAGTGAGAGATGTTTCCCATTTCCATATTGTGATATATACTTTATTACACCCGAGAGATGTGAGTATCTAAACACTATTTGTGAGGTGCTAGTGTATGACCTCCGTGCTTGTCTTTGGTCTTTAGTGGAACGATTATTTGTTGTAATTACTTTTATATTAGTGTTAAATGACCCCTAACTTGTATTTTGACTAGAATAAAAGCGCATTTGCTTGAGGACAAGCAAATCTCAAGTGTAAGGGTATATGATGAGGCGAAAAATTATCCGTTTTTAGGGGGTCATTTCAGCCCGGAATTGAATTTATTTGATCAAATATTTCCCTAAATCGTTCCTTTTGTGATTTTAGGTACTTTTGGAGTGAATTCTGGAAAAAGAAGCATTTTGGACGTTTTTGGAGCATAAAAGTGAAAAAAACGGCAAAGTCTTAATTTTCCTTGCTGGGAACAATACCTGACAGAGTCAAGAGGCTTCATATGACGGCGTCAAGAGTTAGAAGTGATGACGGTCCAGAGAAAACGTGACGGCGTCACGTATGGCCGTCAAGGTTCAAGATATGGTGACGGCCCAGAGTAATATTACACATGACGGCGTCAAACTTGGATCTAGGCAATCCGATCTCATTATGGGCGGCGAGTTGACGGCGTCAGACATTTCTTCTTGACGTCGTCACCTTGTAAAATCTATATATAGTTTTGCAATTTTCATTCATTATATGTAACTTAATTGGGATAACTTTGGAGAAACCCTAGCACGAATTTTACTGCTCTTTCAAGGGTTTTTACCCTTTGAAACCTTTTATGTTCAATTAAGATAAGTATCCTTTCAATTCATTCAATATGTCTATGTGTTGTTTGAATATATCATACGCTTGTCTTGATTTTAACATGCTAGGCTAGATCTCTTGTGTGTTTGCTTAGATGTAGTGAAACCTAGATGTTGATTATAGGTTGATTGCTTGTTTATAGTTGTTACGGATGAATGATTTCGATGTTAGGCTTAAGAAAACTGGCAGACTTCCATAGGGTAACATGCTTGAACGTCTTAAGAAACATGAACCAATGTGTACTCGGTTATTATGGTTGTATTTAATGCATGAGCGAATTCTAATGATCCCATATTAGGAGCTTCTTGTAGGCTCGACATAGGAGTGAAGTAGGAGCTTATAGAGTTGGGGAAGTACGTACGCCACCCCACGAATGGTATTAAGGAATATAATCCGTCATCCACGCAATTGTAACAAACTATCAACCTGTAAAAGATATCTAGGGAGTAATGAATCTAAGTAAACACAATTCTCCCCATTATTGTTCACACCACTAGTTTAATTAGCTTTATTTTCATTTCTGTTATTTTATTTTGATTGCATCTTAGTTATTGGGTTAGTTGATTAGCAACTAATTCCACCCACTCTTCCTAAAACCCGAGATTTTAATTGCTTTAATAAAAATATAAAAATACAAAAAGAATCATCCCTCACCTCTAGACCTAGTTTTTTGGCTTTCTAATCCTATCGACACTATTCCTGAGTTGAACGATCAATCCCCCAGTACTTATCACTATACTATACTACAACGATCAGGTACACTGCCTGGTGGGGGTTGTAAGCTTCTCGAGATCCCTCGAGAGGTAAAGCCTGGTGCAATTCCCACGCATCAGCGTAAAAATCAGAAAAACGTACCCGAGCTACGTACTGTTATTGAAGAACCAAAAACAGAAATGGACGACGGGCCACCACCACCCCCTCACCATCCCATGGATGAACCAGCCTACCATGCAAGGGAGGGGCGGACCTATTGCACCACTCACCATTGAGGCTACGGACTTTGGCCTCAAGCACCACATGATCCAACAAGTCCAGAATTCGTGTCAATTTCATGGATTACTGGGTGATGATGCTAACAAGCATCTTGACAAATACCTTACCGTCACCCAAAGCATGAAACAACATGGTGTCACCGATAATGCCCTTCGTCTGTATCTCTTCCCCTATTCTCTCACCCATCATGCCACTGCTTGGTTTGACCGACTCCCCAAGAATTATATTCGTACGTTTGATGAAATGGTAACCAAGTTTTTAGCCAAATATTTTCCACCTTCCATGGTTACCAAGTTACGAAATGATATCAGCAACTTCCGGCAGCGTCCCGATGAGTCTCTATTCGAGGCTTGGGAACGTTATAAGCTCGCAATTGATCGGTGCCCTAACCACAATATGTTACAAGTTACCATCATAGATACCTTCTATAATGGTCTAACATTGAGACACCGAGATATTCTCAATGCTGCTGCTGGTGGGACCTTCATGAAAAGGCGTCCCGAAGAATGCTATGATCTAATTGAAAACATGACTGCCCACCATAACTTTTGGGATTCCTCTGCTGAGAGGGATGAGTCATATAAATCAGTCATTCCTTCATCATCATCTCCTGCTATCGCGTTTCTCACTAAAAAGATGGATGACTTTGCTACGGCTATGTTGAGGATGAATCAAACCCTCCAAAATCAACAAGTGATAGCCGTGGCCCGAAATTGTGAAACTTGTGGAGGCCCACATCTGTATTCTGAGTGTCCAGCTACTGTTGGTTATCCTCAAGAGAACGTTTATGCTACTCAAGGTTCCTACAACATGGGGGGTAATTCTTACCAACCACAAGGGGACCGTAATCTCTTAAGCTATCCTTCTAACAATTTTCTCGGACCTCCCGGTTTTAATCAAAATCAAAACCATAACTCGAATCAAAATCAGAATCAAGGAGATTTTAACCAAGGTCAAAACCCAAATTTCCAAAACCCGAACCAAAATCAAGGTCATTTTAATCAAAACAATTTTCAAAATGGCAATCAAAATCAAGGTTTTCAAGGAAATTTTCAAAGAAACCAAGGTCAAGGGAATTACAATCAGGGTAATTTCAATCAAAGAAACAATTTTCAGGGTAACAACAACCAAAACCAAGGAAATTTTCAAAACAATCGTGTTCAAAATTTTCCAAACCAAAATCAAAACGTTGTTCAACCCCAGCCTTCCTCCGATGAAGTTTTAAAACAATTCATGAAAGCACAAGAGGAAACAAATTGGTTATTGGTCAGCAAGATCTCTGAACTTCAGAAGTCTTTAAATGATCGACCCTCGGGCTCAGGTACACTACCGAGCAACACGATCGCTAACCCGAGGGGCGATGTTAAGGCGATCACTACCCGAAGTGGAGTATCATACAATGGACCCATGGCTCCCTCTACCTCTTCTAATCCTCCTACCAAAGTAGTGGAACGTGAATCTGAGGTTACCACGGACACGGTACTTCGTACTAATAACGGAGGTACCAACAACGTCCACCCTCAAGTTGTCCTGGTCCCGATTCCCAAGTCAAAAGTTGTATTTGATCCTCCGGAAATTCCTGATGAAATTCCAAAGAATAATCCCAAGACTTCAATTCCATATCCTTCACGTTTGGATGATCAAAAGAACCGCGAAAAAGCTAATCATCAGATGGAAAAATTCTACCAAATTTTCCAAGAATTACATTTCGATATCAGCTTCGATGATGCTCTTCTTCTGATGCCTAAATTTGCATCAACAATCAAAAGTTTGTTAAGTAATATGGAAAAACTCTGTGAGATGGCTAAAACTCTACTGAATGAGCACTGCTCAGCAGTACTCTTGAAAAAGCTTCCCGAAAATCTTGGAGATCCCGGGACATTTCTCATTCCTTGCATTTTCCCGGGGATGGTTGAATGCTTTGCCTTGGCCGATCTTGGTGCAAGCATTAACCGTATGCCTCACTCAGTCTGGAAGAAACTCTCTCTTCCTGAGCTCACTCCTACCTGCATGACTCTCGAGCTTGCAGACCGTACTATATCTCGTCCCCTCGACATTGCTGACGATATCTTCATGAAAGTAGGAAAGTTCCATTTTCCAGCAGATTTCGTGATTGTTGATTTTGATGCTGACCCAAGAGTCCCTCTCATTCTCGGGAGGGGATTCTTAAGAACGGGTCGTGCTCTAATCAATGTTTTCAAAGAAGAAATCACTTTGCGTGTTGGTAATGAAGCCATCACATTCAACCTTGATCAGACTTCAAGATACTCCTCCAACTATGACTCTGAATCGGTAAACCGAATTGACATCATCGATGTTGCTTCAGAGGAGTATTCTCAAGAGGTTCACGGTTTCTCACCAAGTGGCAGTGCCACTCTTTCTTCTGAGCCTATCATATCTGACTCTTCCCCTTCTCTCACTCCGTTTGAGGGAAGTGACTTCCTTTTGGAAGAGGTCGAGGCTTTTCTTGATCAAGATAGCTCAATCTCAAATGAGATTGATGAAAACTATCTTGACCCGGAGGGGGATATTCTTCTTCTTGAAAGATTGTTAAATGACGATCCTTCACCCTCTCCATCTCCAAAAGAACTTCATAAAGCGGAAATTAAGTCTATTGAAAAATCTGAAGAATTTCCCGAGGTCGAGCTCAAGGACTTGCCTCCTCATCTAGAGTATGCATTTTTGGAGGGTGATGATAAATTACCCGTCATTATTGCTAAAGACTTGAAAAATGAGGAGAAAACTGCACTCATAAAGGTTCTTAAGTCACACAAGCAAGCAATTGCTTGGAAACTCTCCGACATTAAGGGTATTAGCCCGGACTTTTGTACACACAAAATCTTGATGGAGGATGACTTTAAGCCAGCAGTGCAATGTCAGAGGAGGGTAAATCCTAAAATTTACGAAGTTATCAAACAAGAAGTTCTAAAACTTCTTGATGCGGGATTAATTTACCCTATATCTGACAGTCCTTGGGTTAGCCCAATTCATTACGTTCCAAAAAAGGGTGGCATAACCGTTGTCACAAACGAGGAAAACGAGTTGATTCCAACTCGTCTGGTCACGGGTTGGCGAGTATGCATTGACTATCGTAAGTTGAATGAAGCCACCCGTAAAGACCATTTTCCTCTGCCTTTTATGGACCAAATGCTCGAAAGACTAGCGGGGAATGAATACTACTGTTTCCTCGATGGTTTCTCGGGTTACTTCCAAATCCCCATTGATCCACAGGATCAGGAGAAAACTACCTTCACATGACCTTACGGAACTTTTGCCTACAGACGTATGCCTTTCGGCTTATGTAATGCTCCTGGCACGTTCCAAAGGTGCATGATGTCAATATTTTCCGACATGATCGGGAAAACCATGGAGGTATTTATGGATGATTTCTCAGTCATCGGGGATTCATTCCAGTGTTGTCTCTCCCACTTGGAAAAGATACTAAAACGTTGTAAAGAAATGAACTTAAGTCTCAACTAGGAGAAGAGCCATTTTATGGTTAAAGAGGGCATTGTCCTCGGCCAGAAAATTTCAAAAAACGGGATTGAGGTTGACAAAGCCAAAATTGATGTCATAGCTAAATTACCTCATTCCACTACCGTCAAGGGTATTAGGAGCTTTTTGGGTCACGCCGGTTTCTATCGCAGGTTTATTCAAGATTTCTCAAAAATCGCCCGGCCTATGACCCATCTCCTCGATAAGGATGCTCCTTTTATCTTCTCACCTGAGTGCATCGAAGCTTTTGAAACTTTAAAGAAAAAGCTTACTGAGGCACCGATTCTTGTTGCCCCCGATTGGGACCTACCTTTTGAGCTTATGTGCGATGCTAGTGATTTTACCATAGGTGCGGTCTTGGGGCAACGAAAAGCAAAATACTTCCAGCCTATACACTACGCAAGCAAAACTATGATCGAGCCTCAGAATCATAACACTACCACTGAAAAAGAACTATTAGCCGTGGTGTATGCCTTTGAAAAATTATGGCCATACTTGATACTGACTAAATGCGTAGTGTATACGGATCACTCAGCTTTGAAGTACCTCTTTGCAAAACAAGATGCAAAGCCGAGGCTACTCCGTTGGGTTCTCCTCCTGCAAGAATTTGATATCATTATCCGTGATAAAAAAGGAGCCGAGAACCTGGCCGCTGATCATCTCTCACGATTAGAAAACCCTCACCAGGATGTGTCCGAAAAACAGGAAATAAATGAAACACTTCCTCTTGATACACTCAATGTGGTTTATTTTCGTGGTGACTCTTCTACCCCATGGTTTTCCGACTTTGCAAACTACCATGCGGGTAACTTCATCGTAAAGGGGATGTCGTCCCAACAGAAAAACAAATTTTTTAAAGACGTTAAACATTACTTCTGGGATGACCCCTATTTGTTTAAAATATGTGTCGATCAAGTCATCAGGCGATGTGTTTACATACAGGAAGCCGTTGATGGCTGACAATTTTCCAAAATTTGTATGGGATCCAGCTCACCATATCCTTAATCGTGAAGAGTTGGCTAGTCCAGAAGCAAACGGCTTTTGGTAAAGAAAAATCAAATCCGTTTACAGCTTATGATTTGCTCAAAATCATATGGTTATCGGTGTACCATAGTTCTTACTTGAACTGAAACATTTGGCTACTCCAGAAGTAATGGCTTTTGGTAAAGAGACTTCAAATCCATTAAGTTTCCTCAAAAGACTGCTAGGGACTAGCAATGTTTTAGTGTGGGGGATTGATGAGTGTGTAAATACTCATCATTTTTACCTAATCTGAGCTGCCAAAACATCCAAAAACACTCAAATATGCATCATAATACTGAAAATATCCCAGAAGTGTGTTTTATATGTTTCAGATGCAAAATAATCAAAAACAAATGAAATATAAATAAAGTTTGCATAATTGGCAGTTTTAATCCCTCAACTTTCAAAACTTGTCAAATCTAGTCCCTGGTTATTCTAAAACCATGAAAAAGTCACCAAAGGTCCTTTTGAATCACAAATAAACATTATTAGTCCTTTGGTGCAAAGTTTCACAAAATTACAAGTTTAGTCCCTCAACTTTGCAAAATTGACAAAAATGGTCCCTGGGATATTAAAACTTTGAGAAAATGAATTTTGGTCCTTGTACTATTCTTCTATGACAAAAAGGGTTCTTGGATGGAAAGATTGGTGAAAGTACATGTTTGGTCACTGAAGTTTACAAGATTGGCAGAAAATACCCTTGGAATTGGAAAAATGCAAAAATGGTCCTTGGGTTATTCATACTTGGCAGGTTTGGTCCTTTTGAGAACTATGGGAAAATCACAAGTTCAGCCCCTCAACAATTGGCAAATTACAAAATTGGTCCTTGTGATAGTTACTAAACCAAACCGGACCTTTAATATTACAACACCCCAATACCAAATCTAACCCAACACCATATAGATTCCACCAGCCCACCTTTTCCCAAAGCCCAATCCTAAGCCCAACTCACACTTAAAAACCGTTCCAAATAATAAGCAGGGTCAAAACCGGTCAAACCAAACCACTATTCGCCTCCTCCCTCACACCACCACCTCTGCAAAACCACCCCTGGTATTCATCCCCCCACACCCACTTGCCTTTCACTTCACCACCACCCTCTGCTACCCCCTTTCACCTCACATTAAATGCTCCCACCCCAATTGCACCTAAAAAGAGAGAGACGGCCAAAACTATATTTCCCGCCAAAATTACATCAACGGCTAGGATGCATTTCAGGGATCCAATGGTGATGGGATTTGCTCAGAGGGTGTCCAAAAACCCTAATATGAGCCTATAAATAGAAGAGAAGCATGAAGGAAGAAGTATTAGTCTAATTTAGTTAAATGTATGTCGTATAAGTAAATTTTAAATTTCTAGTGTGTAATTTAGCTTTCAAATCCTGTATTAAGCATTTTCAGTGTAACCTTAACTTTTTTTAATAATCAAGATCAAGTTTCAGTTGCTATCTTAGTTTGTGCCATTTTCACCTTTATTTCAAAATTTTACTTAAGTTGTATTGTTGTTACTGCTTGATCATATGGACTCCTAGGCTCACATAGGCTCCTAGAAAGCTTAAATAAGCTTTTAGAAACCCTAAAACATAGTCTAGTATCAAAAAAATCAAAGAAAATACAAAAAGTCAACAAAAGTCAAAGTTTCATGTTTAATGGTGATTCAAGCTGGAGCATAGTAAATTATGGATGGCTATGGGTTAGTGGTTCTGTGGAGAACCTATAGGTGTGATATCTTGATCCTTGGTTCATGAAAGATTGCTTGGAAGGCTTTTGTAAGCAATTTCCTTAAATATTTAAGTCTCCTGTCATTATTGCTTACTTATAGTTAATCACTGCTTAAATTGCTCTATTACAGCTTGTTAATTAGTTTCTGATCAATAGATTAAGTTGTAGTATTAGTTTATTCAGTTTTCTTTAAATTCTCATTATATAAGTACTCTTTGGATTGTTTCCCTGTGATTTGGACTGCTCTTGTTGTTGTTTCTTGTTCATTGATGAGGCAAAAAATGATCCATTTTTAGGGGGTCATTTAAGCCCGAATTCGAATTTATTTGATCAAATATTGCCCCAAATCGTTCCTTTTGTGATTTTAGGTACTTTGGGAGAGAAATCTGGAAAAGGAAGCAATTCGGACGTTTTTGGAGCATAAAAGTAAAGAAAATGCCAAAGTCTTAATTTTCCATGCTGGGAACAATAGGTGACGGCGTCAAGAGTAACTTCCTGACGGCGTCAAGAACAAAATTCCATGACGACCCAGTATAAATTTGACGGCGTCACGAAGGTAAGGCGTCAAGAGTAAAAGTCATGACGGCCTGGAAATGATTAAGTCTTGACGGCGTCAAATGTAGATCAAGGCAGTCCGAGAATAGTTTTGGCGGCGAGGTGACGGCGTCACAATGTTGGTCTTGACGCCGTCAGACCTCTTTTCCTATATATAGTTTTCTAATTTTTACATTAAAAAGAGAGAAGTTTTGGAGAAACCCTAAGTACGATTTTGGTGCGAATTTTACAGGTTTTTCAAGGGTTCCAAACCCTTGATACCTTTCATGTGTAATTAAGATAAGTGTTCTTTTAATTCAATCAATATGTCTATGTGTTGGTTGTCTATATCTTGTTCTTGTCTTAATTCCATCATGCTAGGCTAGATCTATCTTGTGTTTGCTTGGATCTAATGAAACCTAGATGTTAATTATGTGTTGATTACTTGTTTATACTTGTCTTGGATGAATGATTTATATGTTAGGCTTAAGAAAACTGGCAGATCTCCAATTGGTAACATGCTTGAACGTCTTAAGAAACATGAACCGACGCGCACTAGGTCTTTATTGGTTGTATTTAATGCATGAGCCACTGTTTACAATCCCTATAGTTGTGTTGGGCATGGTGTGGGAGGAGATAAGAGCTCATAGAATTGGGGAGTTAAGTGTGCCACCCCATGAATGGTATTAAGGAATACGATCCGTCATCCATGCAATTATAACAAGTAATTAACGTGTAAAAGATGTCTAGGGAGTAGTGAAATCTAAGTAAACACATTTTCTCCACTTATTGCTCATAACTTTAGTATAATTTTGATTTTTGCAACTAATTCCGCCCAAATCCTTCAAACCCAAGATTTTTACTTGCTTTCTAAAAAATATAAAAATACAAAAATAATCATCCCTCACCTTTAGAACTAGTATTTAGGCTTTCTAATCCTAGCGACACTATTCCTAAGCTGAACGATCAATCCCCCGGTACTTGTCACTATACTATACTACAACGATCAGGTACACTGCCTGGTGGGGGTTGTAAGCTTCTCGAGATCCCTCGAGAGGTAAAGCCTGTTGCGATTCCCACGCATCAAGTTTTTGGCGCCGCAGCCCGGGGAATAGTTGTTGTCTAGGTTAGAATTTCTTTTTATTAGGTCTACTTGCTAGATTCCTTTCTAGTAAGATTTTATTTTTATTTTTAGGTTTTCTTTAGTCTATCTTTTTCTTTGTGCCTTTGTTCGAAACCACCCGACATCATGGACAATGGGAACATCTTTGAACCCGTCATCCCACCACAACAAAACCCACCATTAGAACCCCTTAGGCCCCGAACCTTAGGAGAGTATTCCCGACCTAGCCACCAAGGCTACCGAAACACCATTGAGCTCATCGGAGCCAATGTGACCCCCTTGCAATCCGACACCATCCGGTTGGTGCAAAGCGGATGTGCATTCCATGGACTTCGTTCCGAAGATCCAAACCAACATCTTAAGGACTTCCTCAAAATCGTAGATTCCATAGACCTAGATGTTGCAACTAGAGAGACAACCCGATTACGCCTATTCCAATTCTCTCTACGGGATCAAGCTAGTCAATGGCTTGAGCGTTTACCCGCGGGATCCATCACCACATGGGATGATCTCACCACTCGTTTCCTTGCTCAATTTTTCCCACCGGGGAGAACTACTAAGCTTAGAAATGACATCTTGATGTTCCAACAACGTCAAAATGAAACCTTTTATGAAACATAGATTCGATATAAAGACCTGCTCCAAAAAGTCCCTCATCATGGCATCGAACCATGGCTCCAGATCCAAATCTTTTACGATAAAGTTGACTATCAAACAAGGAGAGCCATTGATTACGCAGCCAAGGGCAGACTAAATAGACTTAGCATTGACGAGTGCTGGAAAGTTCTTGAGGGGTTGGCACAATACGAAGAATAAGGATGGGAGGACCCGATGTTCCCAAGCAAGGGAAAACTTGACTACGCATATGCCACCCAAGAACAGTTGTTAGGAAGCATCGAGAAGCAGGTAAAAGAATTAATGAGTATTGAGAAGCTTGCTGCTGAACCCATGTGGAATCCTAATCTACGTAGGAATACGGTTATCGACCACAATTTTCCTGAACGTTCACGACAAGAGGAATTCGAAGGGATAATGGTAACCTTCATGGATAATCAGGAAAAACAAATCCAGCACCTAGAAGCACGCATGGAAAGCACTCATAAAGCTTTTATGAATTTAGCAGACCAATTCATATCAAGGGTCAAAGAAAAGATCAAAGAAAATTCCGTACCTAAAAAAATCGAAAAAGTCTTCGAGGTCTTAACCCCTTTGGTGTTTGACCAAGAAGATAGCGGGAAATTTTCCCCAAGTGCTTCACCATTAACTACCCCCCGTTCTCATGAGCATCCCCATGCAGAGAAGAGTTCGCAATTCCATAACATTTTCGTTGGATGCTTGCGAACCACATTCCCGAACTTATCCAAGAGACGTTCTTTTGGTTTTAAACCCGGTGTAAAGAGGTCGTGCCTCAAAAACACCACTAACTTGAAACCCTCTATGGAACAACATCTCTTCTTACACACCGTTGACCCGTGCACAGGTTACAACTTAGCCAAAACGTCACCCAACCCCTTCTACAACCTTACCTCTTTCCGTGACAGTAATGAAACGTTCGACCCTGGCGGACCTCGTTAACAGGATAGCTACTCACGAGTTTTACTAATGTTTAGCTATTCACACATAGTGTAGGGACTAAACATGGAATTACTCCATTTCTCACCTCATACGGGCATCTGACGGCGTCAGACTTAACTCTTGACGCCGTCAGCTCGATGGATCAGCAATATTAACCCAAAACCAATCACTTTCAACCCATACCCCACAAATCTCACCCAAAGTGTTGCTACTACTCCGAATCTCCACCCTTCAATTCGACGTCTTCCGCATCCAATCTTCACTTGGTAAGTGATTTTTCTTCATTCTTTTTCGATCAATTGTCCTTGGGATCCATCAATTTGGAAAACCCCTTTCGCCCGAAACCCCATTCTCAACCCATTATTAACAAATCGTAATGCCATCTTTTTGGTGATTTGTTAATATGGGGTTACCCGTTGATTATGTTATCCCACTCGAATCATGCATTAGTTTAGGGAAAGCCACTCATGCCACGGATTCTTTGACCCCCCACCCATGTTTTCTGATTAAAGGGGCGTTTGGGTAATGGGTTAAGAGTTTGAAAATTGATTTTTCCCTCGCATTTGCATGATTTGGATTCTGATCAGTCTGACGGCGTCAGATGTGTCTAACAGCATGAAAATCATTAGAATTCTCGTTCTAATCGTTTCCGTTCACTCTACCTTTTTCTAGGAAAATGAGCAAAAGATCTCGTCAACATCGGGGCAGTTCCTCTAGGTCCCAAAGAGTTAATTATGGAGAGTTGGTCCATGGTTGGAGCGAGTTTGACACTATCGGCGCTACCACCAAGTATGCGGAACTTTGTAACCACCATATTGATGTTGGGGCTGTGGTTGATTGGGAGTTTCTTAGGGCCCAAGGGTTGGAAGCTGCGTTTTTGGAGAGGATCCACACTGATGGGTTTGCGGGTCCTCAGTGGGAGAGGTTGTTTAGGATTAGGGAGACGGTGTATAGTGAGCTGGTGAGGGAGTTCTTTGCGACCTTCCGTTTTGATCAGGCTGAGGCTAGGACGGATATGGGGGGCACCACTATCTATTTTAGGCTAGGAGGGGAAGTGAGGTCGTGTTCGGTCACTGAGTTTGGTTGGAGGATTGGGTTGTATACTAGGGAGGAGGTTGATGGGACTCTTATGCAGAGGTTGTTACATGGGGAGACTCAGAGGAGTGAGATGAGGTGTATCACTTTTTGGCCAACCATAGGGAACGGGGTTTATACCTCGACTACTGGGGCAGCATCCATCAGGGACCCCATAGTTAGGTTGGCCCACAGGTGCATCATATACAGCCTGTCAGGACGTCATGGCACCACTCACCGTGTCACTGCTTCAGATCTTTTCTACTTGTACACCATCTTTTCAGCGGATGTCTACTGCAACATCGCTTTTTGGGTGGCCAGTTATTTGAGGACCAGTGTGGGTGAGAGGGATATCGACAAGGTGTATGGGGGGATGTTCGTGACCCGGTTGGCTCGTTCCTATGATCTTCTTACTCCTCCGATCATGGGGTACTTGAGCGACTGTGGGGCATGTAGGGTAGTGAGGGCTAAATCCCTCAGGCAGATGAGCATTGTGATGCTAGAGAGGAATGGGACCTATAACTGGTATGAGGCAGGGGGGCCTGATGTTGAGGAGGATGCTGATGATGAGGTAGATCCCCAGCAGCATCAATTCCAGGGTTATGAGGAGGGGACGGCTGACTACTACCGACACATGGGTCGGGGAGACTGGCAGGCACACCAGGGTGCCTGGATGGGTCAGGTGGACGCATGGCGGACCACCACTGACCAGCGCTTTGACTGGATGTATGATCACACCATCCGCTAGATGCAGCACCTCTCCACCCGAGATCAGCTTGAGCCTCACCTGCAGATTGACCCATTCCCCGGCCGTGAGACTGACTACCCTCCCTACGGGTACACCGGACACCTCCCTCCTGGCTATGACTACCGCTTTGGTCCTCCTCCCCAGTGATTCCTCTTGATTTCTATTGTTTCTGAACAATTTATTGATGGTTGTGTAATTTGAAACATTTGGTATTGTAATAGCTTAGGATGCGGCCTCTGTTGGCCTTGAACAATTTATTTTCATGTTCACGTTTGTTTGAAATAATTAGTGGTTCTCAAGGTGACGTTATTCATTTTGTTTGTTTGTTTATTTGTTTATTTGTTTGTTTGTTACTTGCTTCCGTATGTATGCTTAATTTTTATTGTTGGTAGATCATGTTTCTAAACTAAATAGTGGAAATACTTTACTTTGTTGTTTTGGCTTAGTCTTAACTCCACCTAAAGGTATTTTTGCAAAAGATAAGTGTAAGGGGAAACCCCAAATATGTTTTCAAGAAACAAACCGATCATGATTCTCCACAATATTAAATGAACATGTATATTCGTATTTGTTAGAGTCAAATGCTTGTATTGAGTCATAATGAAGTTTTGCAGGATTTTCCAGGAAGTAGGACCAAGTTTTTCCAGAAATTTTCTGGAAACTTAACATAAGAATTTCTGCAGGTCACTTCTGACGGCGTCAAGAGTTTACTCTTGACGGCGTCAAGTGTAAAAATCTGGAAATTTTACCAGTTTTGTTTTTCTAACGGAGTCTTATGGTTTTTGTGAATTATTAAGTTTTATAATCTCCAGGAGATCTGCAAACTTCATTCCACAAGCATTATATCTTATCTTGTTTTCTAGGATTTAGTAACTTATATAGGATGCCGCCGATTTTACGCGAGGTTGTCTTGTCTATTTTATCAGGTTTTACAGGTTATGTATGACAAGAAGATGATTTATATTCTGGAAGGGAAGCTTTGATTGTTCATTTTCTTGGAGGAAGATTTAACCTGGCCACCCTATTATCCATACCGAGCGAATCAGGGGAGTATTTGATTTCATTCTCTTTACTTTTTCACTTTTACATTCTTTACTTGAACATTGGGGACAATGTTCATCTTAAGTGTAAGGGGAGGGTAAAAAGATGATACCTTACATATGCATTTTCGCTTGAGTTTGTTTTGTTTAATGGTAGATGTGTAATAAAACTACGAAAAATACTTGTTAGTGCAATTTTAGCGCCAAATTTAAAATTTTTTACAACATTTAGGAGTGAAACTTTAGCCACAACAAGCGTCTCATGGATAGGAGATTGTACGACTAGCACATAACCGTATATTCAGAAAAATTTTCCACCCAAATATGTGAGGTTCGCCTTTAGATTTGATAGGAAAAGCATTCATTATTAGTGCTTATGAGTGTACCGGTAGCATTTAGATTCTAGAACTTGCGTTAGTGATGCATCCCGAGACCGCTAGTGAGACTACATTCGTGTAGTACGATTTACTACATGATAAGAGGCATTAGGATCACCCTTGTGTTAAACCCGTATCATAATTACTTGACCATTTAAGTCATATTACTTGGCTAGTTAAGTCAACTAATTTTTCCCACACCCTTAGCGTTGTAGTCATTTTTAGTACACGAAACCCCTAGTACACCCCTCCGAGCCTATCTTTTCGTTTCTAACTTTAAGCATTTTACTTAAAGAAAGAATTTGTTACACCCCACTTAAATGTACACCCAAATCACCTTAGCCTTCCGTGTATGCGCTCATTTTTAGTGCATTATTGTTATTTGTTAAACCCTAAGTTAACTATCTAGTTGATTACATGGTTGCTAAGTCGAGTCATATCCTTGTACATATTGTTTTGGGACGATTGAGACTCATGGGTAAGTACTTATTTTATGGAGTAATGGGGAAGAACATCATTTTATTACCCCCATATGTACGTTAATCTTAAAAGTGCTCCAAGTGTTTTGATTTTCTTAATTCGAGTCATTAGATTAGTTTAATGTAAAGTATGTAAAGATTCAAGTGTAAGGGGAATATTCATCCCCTATGATGTATTATTTTGGATGGTAGGGCAAGAGTGTATGCAAAAAAAAAATAAAAAATAAAAAATAAAAAATAAAAAAAGAAATCAAAAAAATAAAAAAAAAATCAAAAAATCAAGAAAAAAAAATAGAAAAAGGAAAAGAGAAAAAACATACGGACTACCTTCCCTTTTTATTCTATGATTATTTTTTTTTTTATTTTATTTTTTTTTTTTGTTATTCTTCATTTATTAGCTTAAGTCGAGTCTAGTCTTGGCTTAGCAACGCCACATTGTACATGTAATTAACCAAGATTGTTAACTCGCCACCAGTAAAACTTCCTTTATCCAACAAAACCGTGTATTTCATATCCCTATACCTAACGTTACAACTCTTTAAAAGACCTCTTTGATAGTTTATCCTAGGTGCTTACGCCATGTGGTGGAGGTTTGATCCTTTCCCAAGCCTATGGTAATCTATTTTGCTATGACAGGTAGTGAGAGATATCTTCCGTTTACATATTGTAATTTACACTTTATTACACCCGAGATATGTGAGTATCTAAACACTATTTGTGAGGTGCTTGTGTATGACCTCCGTGCTTGTCTATTGGTCTTTAGTGGAACGATTATTTGTTGTAATTACTTTTATATTAGTGTTAAATGACCCCTAACTTGTCTTTTGAGTAGAATAAAAGCGCATTTGCTTGAGGACAAGTAAATCTCAAGTGTAAGGGTATATGATGAGGCAAAAAATGATCCGTTTTTAGGGGGTCATTTAAGCCCGAATTCGAATTTATTTGATCAAATATTGCCCTAAATCGTTCCTTTTGTGATTTTAGGTACTTTGGGAGAGAAATCTGGAAAAGGAAGCAATTCGGATGTTTTTGGAGCATAAAAGTGAAGAAAACGCCAAAGTCTTAATTTTCCATGCTGGGAACAGTAGGTGACGGCGTCAAGAGTAACTTCCTAACGGTGTCAAGAGCAAAATTCCATGACGACCCAGTACAAATTTGACGGCGTCACGAAGGTAGGGCGTCAAGAGTAAAAGTCATGACGGCCTGGAAATGATTAAGTCTTGACGGCGTCAAATGTAGATCAAGGCAGTCCGAGAATAGTTTTGGCGGCGAGGTGACGGCGTCACAATGTTGGTCTTGACGCCGTCAGACTTCTTTTCCTATATATAGTTTTCTAATTTTTACATTAAAAAGAGAGAAGTTTTGGAGAAACCCTAAGTACGATTTTGGTGCGAATTTTACAGGTTTTTCAAGGGTTCCAAACCCTTGATACCTTTCATGTGTAATTAAGATAAGTGTTCTTTTAATTCAATCAATATGTCTATGTGTTGGTTGTCTATATCTTGTTCTTGTCTTAATTCCATCATGCTAGGCTAGATCTATCTTGTGTTTGCTTGGATCTAATGAAACCTAGATGTTAATTATGTGTTGATTACTTGTTTATACTTGTCTTGGATGAATGATTTATATGTTAGGCTTAAGAAAATTGGCAGATCTCCAATTGGTAACATACTTGAACGTCTTAAGAAACATGAACCGACGCGCACTAGGTCTTTATTGGTTGTATTTAATGCATGAGCCACTGTTTACAATCCCTATAATTGTGCTGGGCATGGTGTAGGAGGAGATAAGAGCTCATATAATTGGGGAGTTAAGTGTGCCACCCCATGAATGGTATTAAGGAATACAATCCGTCATCCATGCAATTATAACAAGTAATTAATGTGTAAAAGATGTCTAGGGAGTAGTGAAATCTAAGTAAACACATTTTCTCCACTTATTGCTCATAACTTTAGTATAATTTAGTTTATTTTCATTTCTAGTATTTTATTTTGATTGCATCTTTAGTATTGGGTTAGTTGATTAGCAACTAATTCCGCTCAAATCCTTCAAACCCGAGATTTTTACTTGCTTTATAAAAAATATAAAAATACAAAAATAATCATCCCTCACCTTTAGAACTAGTATTTAGGCTTTCTAATCCTAGCGACACTATTTCTAAGCTGAACGATCAATCCCCCGGTACTTGTCACTATACTATACTACAACGATCAGGTACACTGCCTGGTGGGGGTTGTAAGCTTCTCGAGATCCCTCGAGAGGTAAAGCCTGTTGCGATTCCCACGCATCATTCATACAAGTTCCTTAGTCTCACATTAACTTAGAACATCACTCAAACACAGGCCTTATTCATAAAAGTCAAAATCACACACTATTAGGACTAATTAACCCTCTGTGTTGGATTTAGAGTGGCTTATGCCCCATTTCCATTCACAAGTGAGTGGTGTAGCTTATTTTAGTCTTAACATAGCTTATTAAACCATTTTTAGTCATAAAATTTAGATCTAAGTTCATAAAAGTCAACTTGGTTCATAAGTTCAAAAACTCAAAAATACTCTTGTCTCAGAAAACCAAAAATAGGAAGAATTGTTTTGATTTTTGTGATTGGATTGAGACCCTGAGCTTTTCACAAGTCATAGTCTATCAGCTCATCTTTCAAAACCTATGGTCAGCTTATTTTTGTGAATTTTATTCAAGCTTGTGCAAGTGCTTCTTTAAGCCTGCAGGGCAATTTTCACTTTTGCACCAGGACACTTTGTGCAATTGGTCAAATTTTCAAACCCCCCTCCAGGGTGCAAATCAAAACATTAGAACTTGATTTTTAGTTTTTTGAAAAGCTCTACAGCTTATCTTTTTAGATCATCAATAATATTGGATCTCAGTTCACTGTAGCATAGCTTATTTTGGTTTTAAGTTTGCTTATTTCACAATCATATACTGAGTCATCAGTATAAGTGACCAATATTCCCAAGACCATAGCTGACTCATTAGTGGGCCCCACCCCTAGATTTTTGGCTTTTTGGAAACCCCATAAGCCCAGCTTTAAGGTTCTGAGCTTAATTGCTTAATCTTGGCTTATTTGGTAGTGCTGCAAGCAACTTAAACCTTGTCCCATATCACTGAGTACACTGAGTACTCAGTGTTTGACTACAAGTTCCAAGCACCACCCAGTGCTAAAAAATAAGCCATAAGCTTAGCTTGTTGGCTTATTCCATAGTTGACCAGGTCAACTTCATAGTTCAAAGCCTAGTTTGGACCCCCCCTGACTTCTGTCGACCCCACAGAGGTCCAAAAGTCACTGTTTGAGGCTTGTCTTGGCCTAGTGTTTTGCTAAGTGCTTATTTGGTTCATAAAAGCTTAACCAAAGTGCTTATTTGTTCCTTTTGTCTTATTTCAAGTTGATATACACCTGTTTGAGCTTATTTGTTCATTTGATAGCTTTTTCACAAAATCACAAGTCCTAATAAGCTATTGAGTCAACTGTTAAGCACAAGGGGGTGCACATAGCTTATTAATAAGCTATTTCAAAAGTGGTTTCATAAAAGTTACTTATTTTTAGCTTATAATCATCTGTCAATAAGAAAACCCAACAAAAAACCAAATTTAAAAATAGTGATAGCTTCTATTTAATAGGATTTATCTTTTTAATTTTTCTTTTCAGCTTATTAATAAGCATTTCATCATTTTTATATTTTTCTTAATTTTCTTTTACCTTTAAGTATTTTCGGAAATTTTTCTAGATTTTTCTCTTCTCATTTAGTAATTATTAGAATTAAAATCAGTTTAATTAAATAATTAAGTAATATTAGTAATTAAATAGTTTTATTATTTTTTAGTTAACAACAGTACCTTTTCATATTTTTCCTAAGTTTCATAAATCATTTAGAATTTTAAAAAATAGTTTCTTAAATTCTACTATTCATTTTCTAATTTTCTTAATTAATTTAGTTAAATTAGATTTTAATTAATTAATAAGTAAATAATTAGTAAAATAGTCTAAATATAATTTTTAGAAACTTTTTATAATTTTTTAGGATTCCTGTGATGGTTAATTAGATTTATAAATTTTTTTTTAATTTTCTAATTCATTTTTAGTATTATTAGTAATTTAAATTACTTTAAATAGTTTAATTAATATTATTAGTATTTAATTAATAAAAAATCCACAAAAATACAAAAATACATATTTTTAATTTTTAATTTTATTTTAAGTTATTTTAGACTTTTAGAAATTAATTTTGCAATTTTCTAGTTTAAATTTGTATTATTAAGTTTTTAAGTTAATTAGTTTTAATTAAATAGATAAATAATTTTATTTAAATAACTAATATTAAATAATAAAATAATAAAATAATCAAAAAAAATAATTTTCTTTTTAATTTCATTTTCTTTTATAATTAAGTTTGTAAAATTTTCACTTGCACCCCCTGTAGTTGTAAATTGTTTAAAAACTCACCTTTTCTTCAGTCTGCAATCAATTTTGATTTCCAATTTGCATACGTGTAATTATATCTGTGTATCTGTTATTGTTAATACTGTTTCAATTGTTCAAATACCAAGTAATCAGTAGCATAATCAATTCCCAATCATCTTTGGTTACTGTCCTCAGTGTCACTCATTCCCACAAACGTTTTCAAGCACCATTGCAATCTCGTCGGGACATAACGTCCCGGGGAAAAACTATACTATCAACGGAGCATTGACTCTGGGCAGTTTGACTTTGTTGACCAAATCACTTGGTCAATAATACCTGACTGTTCCGAGCCAATCAGCTGCCTACTCGAAGAAAAGAATTCTGAGTGTAATCCGAGTTGAGATCTTTCCCACCTGTGGCTACAGTTACATGAAAATGATTGTTCTTCGACGGTAACGCTATTGGGAGCATGTCATATCTGAGGGTGATTTCAAGCATCTACATCTTAACGATTTTAAAGATCTCTACCTGTTACATCTCTAAGGAAAGCTGGATCATCTTCCTGCACTTGAAAGAAAGACTCTCGTCTCTGCTGTCACTCAGTGGATCCGTGGGCTTGTTATCAGGCAAAGAGTAAAGGACTTCCAACTTGGAATCGAAAGCTATCAGACTCAGCTCAATATCACAAGACCTCGATGGGAAGCAAGAGACATGGAATTCAGGAAAGATTACACAGTCATTAAGACTCCTAGAGCTGTGGTCTTTACTGATTGTTTCAACACTCGAATGCTAATGAGAATTGAAGAGATTCACCACTTCAGTGATGGAACGCTCGAACAGGTGGAAGCTACTCTGGATCTAAGGATCAAGTAATACCGAATTGCTAAGGATGGGAAGTACACATGATTCTGGACTACCGTGGTGTTCCAAAGAAACAAGCAATTTCTTCAAGCCATCAGAAAACTATTGCTGGAAAGACGAGGTTTCCGAAGTCTGAAATGTTTTGTTGGTGGTAGAATTCGTGAAGGGGACTACAGGCTTATGCAGCGTACCATCTGAGTTGTGCTTCATTATGTTATGTAATAATTGAATTTATCGTTTGATGACTTGTAACTATGTAATCATGTGAATTTGTCCTGCACTGATGCATAAATGTAGTGTGTGTGGTTACATTCTTGATTATGTACCTTTCATTATGGTTTGCTATTACTTCAGATAGCAACCCGGTCTTATTATTGGGGAAAGTTCGTCGCCAAAAAGACGACTGTTCCTAACAAACTCATGAATTACTTTATATTCGTGCCTTTCCGATCTGATGTACACTTAAGTGCATCATTTCTGGTAAAAGAAGAGAAGTCTTCTTTACATCTCAAATACTTTTCCTTCAAAGATTCTTCGGGAAAGTATTTGCTCCAAACTTGGTGGTACCATGGTTTTTGAAGATCAAACGAAACTTGAAACTTTGTTTACAAATTTGCCACCCAATCGATGATAACGGATTATTCTTTTGTGTAAAATGATAAATTGAACATGCGTCATCGATTGAGGGGGAGTATGATTTCAAAAACTATATATCATCAAAACAAGATCTTTGTGCATAGATACAGTGTATTAAGTGTCATTGTTATTTGTTAGTATATGAATTTTTCATGAGTTTCTCGCTAAACTCGAAATCATTTACAAACTTATCATTTCTAACACATAACATGCTCCCTCATGGATTGAGGGGGAGCTAATGTATCGTCTCAAAATTATTCATTCTTAAATCTGACACATATTTCTCCCAAAAGCTTTAAACTTATTTAAATCACTTAGGATCACAAATCTCAATTGGTTTGAAATTTTTGATCGGGGGAGAAGATGTGATTTAAAAATGAAAAACTGATTAAAATGTGATGTTTTGAACCCAAATGTATGCTCTCCCTTATGTGCTAAACTCTTTTGTATATCAATGCACATATTAAGGGGGAGCAAATGACTTGTGGAAAAGGATCCTTGCATTTTAAGAGATTGAGACTCAGATTTGACTCATGAATTGACGAAACACAACTGTCTTGAATCGAAAGGACTAGTCCTGGACGTGTAATAACTTCAAGCTGGTCTAACCAGAGATGTAAGCGTGTCTCAAAAAGGACTTGTCTGAGTAGAATGTACCATTTCGAGAATCCTTTGGTGTTAGGTCACCATTTTGTAAACACAAGTATGAGAAATGAGATGAGAATAAGAGATGGTTGATTATAAGATTATGAAGAGTGAAAGAACAAGAGTTTCAATAAGATATTCAAATAACCAACAAGTGTAATGTTTACATAAGCTTGGTATTTATAAGGGAGGAGTAGGGACACACTCCCTTCCTCCCTCTTACACCTTAAACGTGGGCTTTCAAGGCCCATGGACTAGATTACTTAAGCCTAGTAACATACACATAGTGAAATAAATAACTAAGCAACCTATTACAAAAGGTAATGACCGAGACTTGACTAAAATACAAAAGTATGATCCCAACATTTGGTGAATCTGATCGGGCCGGGTAATAACTTCAAGCTAGTCTAACTAGTGATGTAAGCGTGTCTCGAATGCCCATTCATATTCACTTAAGGAGGATCAATTCAAAAAGTGCAACTCTTCCCGTCATGTGCAAATTTTCAAATCAAAACATATGAGCACATGTTAAGGGGGAGCATTTGAAAATGACAAAACTCTCAATGTGTTAACAAAATGTGTTTCTCAATCATAAACACGTTAGAATTTTCAATGATTTGGTAAATGGCAACATAGGATAGTCATGAAGTGTTGGATCGTGAACACCTTGAACTTGTGTTAATATTGATACTTTGAGTGATACCACTAAGTATGCGGAATCTACTTAATGATACTTAGAAGATTGATTGTGAATGAAACAGTTGTATGTATGTAAGAACAATGTATGTAACAAACAAATAGCTCCAATATTATTAATGATAATAATACGAGTGATCTATGATATCACTAGGGTTACACCTTGAAGCTCTAGGAAAAACGTATTAGAAAGATATATTCTAACTATAACCTAGGATCTCCTTTTATACAGCAAGGAGTCCTCTTCTAAAAGATAAGTATAATGCTAATAGAATAAGATATACACAAGATCTTTTCTATGTTTATCTAAGCGTGTTTCTCTAACAGTTATCAAGTAAGCAGTGGTAATATTTGTTCTTGCAGTGGTAATGAGTTTCCACTGCAAGTACAATCTTCTGCAGTTGTAACATCTTCACTAGCCGTGGTAACTGTTAGTATAATCCCAACAATCCTCCCCTAAACTTATGATTTATAGGTAAATCAACAAGTTTCTTCAAGTATACAATAAACCTGAGAATATGGGAATTCTTCCAAACACTTATCTTGTTTTTCTCAACACTTTATCAGCTCTTGCATATTGATCTTGAATCTTCTGAATCAAAGCTCTAATCTTTTCATTATCTGCATAAACTCTTAACTTTGATTTCAACATTGCAGAAAGAGTTTTAGCTCTAAGTGGATATTCCTTCTCAGCAAACATAAACACATCCACTTTATCTGTTGTAGAAACATGATGAACCTCACATTGATCATAATATGTCCATGTAGTATTCAAGTCTGATGAATCAAACTTCCAATACTTATCATTAAGATCTGGTTCATATAGTCTTCTTAAATCAACCCAGAGCTGCATTTCTTTCATATCCTTGAGAGTATCAGCCTTGAATCTTTCATTAACAAGCTTCCAAAGAGTATCAAGATCATCTCTGTCACATGCTTTAAGAAGATCTTCAAACTGAATGAATGATGAAGATTCTCCTCCCAGTCTTATAATTTTCCAAGTAGAAGCAAAATTCTTTGTTGTGTACACTTCCCAATCAATAATTTGATGTTTTGTTTGCAAAGGATCTGGATAGAAATCTTCTTCTTCAACAATAATAATAGCACTTTGTAGATCTTCTGCACATTTTTCAGATTGAGATTCTTTCTCTTGAGGAACTTTCACCCTTTTTGTGACATGATCTTCAACAGTTGAAGCTTTTCTTTTACTTTGTTTAAATCTTTCAACTTCTTCAAAATCAATAGGTCTGAAGGTACTATCTTGCCTTTTAATTCTGTAGTAGATACCTTCAATTCTTTCATGAGACATACCTTTGAAATCAGCCTTCTTCCAAGTTCCAACATGATAGCAAAATACTTTCATCTCATGAATGATCTGTTCTTTTGTAGGTTGTCTTTGTTTCTTTTGACATTGTCTGACTTTTCCAATAACCTCATCCAGTGCTTGTTGATTCTTCATTTGAATGAAATCAGCCAATTGAGCTGTTCTTTGTTCTTCTGTCAAAGTCATGTTAGCAACAAGCTCAATAGCTTTCATCTTTACAACTGGATCATGTTTAATCATATGTTCAATCTCTTCATCTGTTGGCATATATGAGAACATAGGAGGTTTCTCATGTAAGATAGTTGGTGGAATCACTGAGAGTGGTTGTGCCATTACTGCTTCAAGTTTATCTAACCTCTTTGCTTCCATAAAACTAGCAACTTCATCCTCCTTCTGCTTTTTTATATTTTCATTCTCTGCAGCTTCAAATTGTTCTACCAATCTTGCATCAAAATCAATTTGAGCTTGATCTTTCTTGGAAATCTTTCTTGTATGCTCTTGTTCTGAACCAAACACAATTGCTTTACCTTTGACTGATCTTTTTCTGGCAGCTTCTTCCTCTGCAGTGGTAACTAATGGAACATCAGTGGTAACATTTTCACTTGCAGTGGAAATTATTTGATCAGTGGTAACATGTTGAGCTTCAGTGGAAATTTGTTGAGCAGTTCCAAGAACATCTTCAGAGTTAAAACCAGTATCAACAACCATTTCTTCAAGATCCATTTTCCTCCCTTCAATCTCAGCTACATCATCTTTTGCTTGAGCATTTTCAGAATCATTGAGCTCAGCAACCATATCATCAAAATTAGTACTCCTCCCCTTAGTCTCTGCATCTGTTTTCCTCCCCTGTTTGGAAGAAGTTCCCAAACCATAACTAGAACCTGCAGAAAGGGCATCATGAGGTGATGATAATGGAGAAGAAACCATAATTTGAACATGTCTTTTCTTCTTGAGAGTCTCAACTTCATTCTGCAACTTTTGAATCTCAGCCTTCAATAGATTCAACTCTGTGGCATGTTGTTCTTTGGTCTGTGCCAGATCTTTCTCCAGAGTGTGAACCTGCTTGACTAATTTGGTACATAGTGCCATCAATTCATTTAGTGTCACACTGCCCTCAACACTTCCAACTGTGTTACCTGTTGGGAGAGGTGAATCATAGGGCATTGATTCAAGTTCTTCCCTAGTTGGACTAGGAATAGGCCTTGAACCACCACTGCTAGTTCCTAAACCAAAAGATTCAGCAACATGCAATGTTGTCATGGAAGGAGTTGGCTGTTTTTGCCTCCTTTCATATGTGTGAGTTACAGCAGGGGTATATTGAATTTGTGGAACAGAAATAGTGGGTGTGTGATGGGATACAACTGGGATTGTTGCATCTTCACCCTGTACCAGTGAAATCTTTGCAAGCATGTTTGGTAGAAGAGGATGAATCACTCCATTCCAAAGTTCTGAAGCCTTACACATATTTTGAAATACTTTTGGCTTAAGACATGGAGTTTCATAAATCCTATTATGATTTTGCAGTTGAAATTCATTTAACACTGCTTGCACAAACCTTGGATACATCAAAAATTTGTATGAACTCGTTACATTGCCTTTCATGTTATTAAATATAAACCTTGAAAAATTGAAAGTCCTATCAGAAACCAAGCAAACTAAAGGGTAAGCCATGGTTGATCCAAATTGTTCATAAGAAGTTTTCTTAGGACTTAGGCAATGCAACAGAGTGTGTATCAAAAATCTCCAATGGGGACAAAAACATCCTTTCTTAAAAGTTACTTTTTGGTCAGATGTATCATACCCCATCAAAGCAATGTAGTTGAATATGTCTGAATTAGGTAATGTGATGATACCATTTAGATCATCTAATTGGAGAATTCTCCTGAAAGATGACTCAGTAACATCAATAGTTACCCCATCCACTGTGGCTCTAAGAGCTTCCACAGATTCATGTATGTCCCCCTGTTCAAGTGTTATGGACTCCACAAAGTTCCAAAACTGTTTGATTTGAGAAACAAAGATTGTGGGATTCATAGTTAAGGCATACCTTATATGAGTTGTGTTTAGGAAGTCCACAATCTGATGAAAAACGGGTCCACTCTTGTCGTTTGACTTTTGTAGGTAAGCCACTTGATTGTGTTCTTCTGAAAACTTGAGAGTCACCATGATTTTGCGATTTGAGAGATAAAAGTGTTAGTAATCGAGAATAAAAAGCAAGCCGTATAATGATCAATTTATACGAATAGGGTTTTGAGAAAAACGCGTATGGTGAATTATCTATAGAAAGATTTATCTTTAGAAAAGAATAAATAAAGTTTGGTAAGTAGATAATTCCCAAAAATTTTACCCTATTAATAAGGAAAGACAGTTATAGTTGCAACGGCTAGTAAAAATAAGATTACTGACACACAGTTGTAACGGCTAGTTCACCAGTGGTAAAATTTACACTTTCAGTGGAAACGGTGAACTTGCAGTGGTAAAAATCAACAAAACTTCAAAGAGCAGTGGAAAGTAAAACATTTAAAATTAGCTGCTCTTAACATAGTTTTTAGCAAACTATCAGCTATCAACGGATTTGATATGTTTTTACCATGAGCCGTTTGCTATGGACTAGCCAGCTCTTGATCACAAGGATGTATGGTGAGTTGAGAACCTAGTTTTTGGTAAACTATCAACCATGAACGGATTTGATGTGTCTTTACATGTAGCCGTTTGCTCAGGACTAGTTGATTCTTATGTGGATAAGACATGGTGAATCAATAACCATATGTTATGTGTCTTAGTTTACACATCTTATAGCTCCAATCTCCTTAAGCAATACTGGGTTTGGCTGTGTCCAAAGAATAAGAACCAAACTTAACCAATATTAGTTAACCCAAGTAACTTTTTAACTAAGTTACCATACACAAAAATATCTTCTCAAAAGTCAAACAACTGTTACTTCTCCAACCAACCAAAATAGATGGAAGTAAATAACCTTCATTAATTAGCATAACACCTAACCTTGGCTTATTTAATCACCTCCAAACAGCACATCTCAGTCACCAATTTACCCCAAATAATCTTTCAACCCCTAATTTCCCAATCAACCCAATTCTCTTCCAAAACCATGTCATCAAACCCTGAAACCTCTGATCAACACTCTTCTTCTCCAACATCAGAAGAAGATGTACCACCATATCCATGGGGGCTTGAAGATTCTGACTATGAGAGAGAGATGGAGAAACGATGGGATGCACAAGAAAGACAATGGAATGCACATAGGAAAGGTGAATCAAGCCATGTTCCTAATCCAGCTGAGAAAGAACTTGTCTCTCCCTTCATCTGTACCTCTGATGAAGAATCTTTAGAAGAAGAAAATGAAGAACCAACCTTTCTTCCTCCTTCTACACCAGAGAGATCCCAACCAAGATCAAGTAAGAGAGATCCATCTCTCCCAACATCATCAAATTTGGTGTTGGATCTTCCTGCTCTAGAGCCTGGTCTTCTGCATCAAGAACATATTGGAAAGAGCAAGAAGGCTCAGATCATACGTAAGGGAAAGGAGAAGCAGAAGTAGATGACTGAGGAATGTTGCCAAGGAACAAAGTTCTTGAGTATTTTCTTGACTTTGGTACTTGAGCATCTTCACAGTATTTCTTCTCTTCTTTTTCCATTTTCATCTTCAGCTTCTTCATTGTACTTGTCATAGCCTCAAGTATTATGTAATAATGGATAGAAGCTAGTAGTACTCAATTAGCCAAATGTTTAGGAATGGTCTTTGTAATTCAGTTGGAACGTTGAATGTAAGTTGTAACTAGTGTCTTTGAATGAATGAAAAGATCTTCTTTAATTAATCAATTTTGTAAGACCTTCAGCATTATTATCTTTGCAGTAGAAACTATGTTTAGCTTATTTGACCACATTCCCTTGGCTACAACTCTTGGTGACTTTACCATACTACTTGCAATCTCTTAACATTTGCAGAACAGACATATACCAAACAACTTGCAAACATATTAGTGAGTCACAGTAAAACTCAGAATGTAGTATCAAGTCATTCATAATCATTAGTAGTCTTTGACTGTCCCTGCACTCAACATAAAGAAATTAGTTCCTTTTGGGGACCCAAGCCACAAATGACTTGGATCTGCCTCGTGTATCAATATAGTTGTATCTATCAAAGGTCATTGATACACCATTGGGATTGTTTGAGGTTGTTGTTCCTTTTGGTTTCCATTCCCAACGAGCTGAGGCCTTAACAGCATTACCCATGTTCACCCTTTTCTTATTCACATAGACACCAGTGGAAACATTTGGTCTTGCAGTGGTAACTGTAGGCCTAGCAGTGGAAACTGCTGGTTTGGTAAATTTGGGTTTCCACATGTGATTCTTGTGATCATTCTTTTCAAAATAAGTCTTTTTCCCTGTTTGATAAGATTTAACAAAAGTAGTGACAGGGGACTTAGGATAAACTCTGTTTTTACTACTGGCAGTGGCAACTGCTGGTCTAGCAGTGGAAATTGGTTTGATGCCAGTGTGAAGTAAAACAGACCTGGGAACCATCTTGCTTAGGGGGTTTGGATGAGTTATTTTATTAGAATTATGTCCATTCACCCTTGTATTCACAAATACTTCCCTTCTTCCCATGTGGTAGTTACAAGTATAGGAAAGGTGATCAAAGCTACCACAAATATGACAGGCCTTATTGTTGAACACAAAATCACTACCAAACTGCCTAGTTTTAACATGATTCCAACTTCTCATGTTCCCTCTAGGAGATTTAGACCTATCCCTGTACATCTCTGCATATCTAGTAGTAGGCCTAGTGTAATTTGACTGTGTCCTAGGCTTCTCTTTGACTACTTCAGGAATATTTTTTCTTTCCTCTACTTTAACATTTTCAGGAACACTAGATTTAGACTCAACATTCAAACATTCATCTTTAAGAGATGAGTCACTAGCACTATCAAAAGTCTCAACCTCAACCTGAACCTTTTCAGTTTCAACTGGTTTAACAAATTTTGGTCCATAGGTCATAGGTGGATCCTGAAACTCTTCTAAACCTGTGTGAGCTAGGTCAATGCCAGGAGGTGATGGAACACCTCTTAGAGGTGGTGGAACAGATTTGTATCCAAGACCTGATTTAGCTTTGCTCACAACTTGGGCTTCCCAAATTTTGCTAATGCTCTTAGATTGGTGGTCTAGTGTTTGATTAGTTATCTGAATGTTCTCACTAGCCTTCTTAACTTTTTCAATCTCTTCCCTAAGAGCTTTATTCACTTCAACATAAAAATCTAAGTCTCTTTTTAAAACAGCAATGTCATCACTGAACTTAGATTCATTTGCCCTATAATGCTCTATCTGTTTTTCTAAAACACCTAGACCTCTTTTATGATTTGCTAAATTATAATTAGTATGATGTAAATCTAGTATCAGTGCATCATATTGTGTTTTAGAGATCTCTAACTCTTTTAAGGCCTTACAGTTTTTAGAACAAGCATTATCAGTATGTACCTCAGTGTCAGAGAAAGCCATGAGTGCATGCTCAGTAGCAAGCATTGCAGATTCTGAATCATCTTCTCCATCCTGAGTCATAAAGCTCCAATCAAAGCTCACTCCATCAATAGCCAATAGCACCTTTGGCTCTTCTGTTGTAGGTTCTTTGTTCTTATCCTTCTTGTACCAAGTTGACTTGTTATCAGATTTCCTTGGTTTTCTACATTCTCTTGCAAAGTGCCCCATCTTGTGACAATTATAGCACTCCACCTTCTTTTTGTCAAAACCTACAGTCTCATTGCCACTTATATGTATCTTTCTCCCTGTCTTCTTCCAGAACTTCTTTGATCTTAAGCTTAGTAATGCCACCTGCCATTTGATGTCCATCTCCTCCATATCATCTTCATCAATTTGATCCAAATCCTCATGATTGAGAATTGAACCACCCACATGGCTTGATATAAAGGCATAGAAAGTAGCATCACTTAGTCCTGCAACCTGTTTCTTTGAGCTCTTAGTGGAAACACTTCCATTATCAGTGGAAACAATCATGTTACCACTGTCATCATCACTATCACTTTCTTCATCTGAACTATCATTAATTGATGATGATATGAGTGCTACACTTGCAGAACTTGTTCTTAATTTGCCAGCTTTCTTTAATCTTTGTTCAATAACTTTGAAGTTATTGTACACATCATTAAGCTTCATGGTCTCTAGATCTGGCTTATCTTCCCAAATAGCAACATTGGTGTCAAACTCAGAAGGTAGGCTTCTTAGGAATTTAAGATTGAGATCTTCCTTTTCCAGCTCAATTCCAAAAGCAGTGAGTTGAGTAACAATCTTTTGTAGCCTTGTGAATATGCTATCAAGAGATTCATTACTTGTTGAACCAAAGTTTTCATAAGTCTGCTTCAATAAAGTCTTTTGAGTCTTCTTGGTGGAATCATTACCACCAAACACTTCACAGATCTCATCAAAAAGAGTCTTTGCAGACTTGTATTTGCTAAAAGCCAGAACTTGTTCTCTGGGTAGAGCCATCAATAACAAACCTCTAGCCTTCAAATCATTCTTCAGTTGACTTCTTTCTTCATTAGTGACAGGACCAGTGTTAACTTTTGTTACTGTCTTGTCACCAACCTGCTCTACAGTTGTACCAGGTTTGAATGAATTTCCACACATAATGATCTCCCATAATGTGTAGTCTTGTAACATAAAGAATTGTTCTATCATAAGCCTCCACATCTCAAAATCATTTATCTTAAGCTTAGGAAGCTTTGCAGCAATTTTTGATTGGCTTGTTTCTGTCTCCATTGTTTCTTTTGAGTCTGCCATAGGGTCTTCTAAATCAAAATATCAAAGCCTTGCTCTGATACCACTTATTGGATCGTAAACACCTTGAACTTGTGTTAATATTGATACTTTGAGTGATACCACTAAGTATGCGGAATCTACTTAATGATACTTAGAAGATTGATTGTGAATGAAACAGTTGTATGTATGTAAGAACAATGTATGTAACAAACAAATAGCTCCAATATTATTAATGATAATAATACGAGTGATCTATGATATCACTAGGGTTACACCTTGAAGCTCTAGGAAAAACGTATTAGAAAGATATATTCTAACTATAACCTAGGATCTCCTTTTATACAGCAAGGAATCCTCTTCTACAAGATAAGTATAATGCTAATAGAATAAGATATACACAAGATCTTTTCTATGTTTATCTAAGCGCGTTTCTCTAACAGTTATCAAGTAAGCAGTGGTAATATTTGTTCTTGCAGTGGTAATGAGTTTCCACTGCAAGTACAATCTTCTGCAGTTGTAACATCTTCACTAGCCGTGGTAACTGTTAGTATAATTCCCAACATAAAGTTATAAGGTGGCTAAGGTTAGGAAAACCGTCCTATGATCCTCCAGAGCCGGAGGGATCTACCCATGGACAATACCAAATAGATAGTATTAGAAAGTCCATAGGTATGATTATGAAAAAAGGAGAAATGTGAGAATGGAGAAAGAAGGGGTTGAAGAATTAAAAAGAAATGAAATGAGAAAGGGTGAAAAGAAATAGCCCTCCAATTATTCAACCTTAGGGTAGAAACCGGGTTCAATTCATAATCTACTGATGGTTGCTAAGGCGACATCGGTATTGAACACAAAACGTCATGGACCCAGTGACGCACTACACTAAACCTTCTAGCCACTCAAGTTCTCTTAAAAGAACTTGTTTCAGTCTCACGAGGAACCGGTGTAATCTATCAACTTATCTCTTAGAGATGGTTGATATTGAAGCATGAGACCTCTCCCTAATCTCCGCATAGGGAAACCAAATGCACTTATTGAGTCTAGAGCCTCGAGATGCATACAAAGATCTCATAGGATCACATGCTACTTCTACCATGGTTGTTCAACATTAAGGACACCATTGGTAAACTTATGAGTCCTACGCAGATCTTAGCAATCTGCCAGAACATTTATGAGGGATGTTGCTATTGTAACTCCCAATGATTGAATGGAAATTTCTGCCAGGGTCAACATCAAGCAGCCCTGAAAGCAGGTCACTTAGGTAATTCCTTGTGGATTACGCTTAGTGGTCACGATGGTTACAAACGGTCAACAGTCGTTGAGTGATCTCCAGCGACTTACCCAATCGTTGATTTACTTAGGTAGTTCGTGTAAATCCTCTCAGGGTTTGCCGATTGGGAACGGTCCTAGTAAGGGTTAGAAGGAGTCTTCACACTATGCTGTTGACGATCTCTAATTCCAAACCTATAAGCACCGGATGATTTGGTGCTAACTGTCTGCTTGCAGAAATTTCTGACGGTTGCAGTTGATTGCTGAAAAGATGTTGATCTATCAACACATGCTCACACTTCGACATCACAATCTAAGAAATCATGATCATTGATTGGGCCTCATTTATGCTTCCACAACTCTGATGCAGAAGATCATGATCCTGAAAAGTGTGAGCATGCCAACACAAAGATGTTCATATCACATGGAGACGTTACTGCTCAAAGATGACTTTCAGACACTCATTTGGATGATGAACTTGAAGCTATTTCCAAAGATCATCCATCACATTGAAGAAGTCATCTAGAGTCTACCACTTAATGCACAAAGATCTCAACAATGAAGAATCAAAAGGCTACGAGCTACAAAGATGTCATCAAAGACTTGAATGCTATGATTCATTATTTATTTTCCGGGGTGACCTCCCTTAGGGGGAGATTGTTAGAAATAAGTTTATTCATATGAAGACTCGGTCACCCCGAGTATAGTTTAGCATGTTGTAGCTCGTAGTATTTATCATATTAGTTAGAACGTAGTTTAGTATTAGTTAGTATTTGTAGAGTCGGGTCGGGTCTTTACCCACTATCAGCCCGCTCCACAGCCCGTTTCAGGGGGCGTTTTATTGTAACTATAAATACCCCTTCCCTAGCTTGGAAGGGGTTGGACCTTCACATTCAATCTAACATTTCACTTGTTTTCTCTCAAGGTTCCATCTCTTTCTCTCTCTAACTTCTCACTAGAAAACATTACATAAAATCATCCTAAACACAAAACCATCCATGTTCTTACATTAGAATATATTACATATAGTAACCTCTTAACAAAACCAAAAGGCATGAAAAAATAACCAAAAAACTGACCTTTGAATAAATACGGACATTCTTAAGTTTTTGCGAACCCACCAACATTCATTTAAGACCCTTAACAGGCCAGCCATAAGAAAGCGCAAAAACCGCCAATGTCAATATAACTCGAAGCAATAAGCATCCTAAAAACCAACAATACAACACATAAATCATACAGATAAACCTAGAATTCAACTAATCTAAACAGAAAAACTATAACCCCCTAATTTTTCGCATACAACTTTGATGATTACAAATCAGATCTGAAACTATCTACCACATACTCATAAATAACTATCAATAAGTTTACCAAAAAAACTGGTATCATCGTCACGGAAAACCTAAATCTCAAATCTACCGAAACTAAATACAAGTAAACCCAAAACCATAAAACTGTTGCATGGTATAATCGAGTCAAATCCGTTCATCTTATCTTCGCGTTAACAACAACCCACATCTCAAGAAACAACCATAATAAAACACCATCGTCAGACACCCAACACCATCGTCGCACAAACATCTCCCTTCACATGGACCATCTTTTTTTCGTCTATTACCAGAGTAGCTCATACGTCGGTGGAAACACCGGCTGGAAGTTTTTTTCCTTTTTTTTTAATTAATGACAATGAGAAGATCAAGAAGCTTCGGGAGATATCTATAAATCCGAAAATGGATCGCAGAAGAAAAAACTGGGCTAAGATAAATGGGCCATGGTAGCCCAAAATTTTTGGCGGGAAATCCGCTAGCAAAACGGCAACGTTTTTTATGACTTTTAATATATTTATATAATGGTTTGATTGTTAAGAATATGTTACTTTGTGTGAGTCAACCCACCTATGTTATTAACTGTAAATGATAGTTTCATCATACGTAACTTTCAAAATATACAATCTCATAAACAAATGCTATTAGATATATTGAATTTGTTATATATAATTGGTAATTTTTTGGTCAGTTTGATATCGTGTATTTGAGATTATTAGCAAGATCTAATAGTATATTTCCTAACCTAAAACTAATCTAACAACAATCAAACCCATTTGACTTTTTATGAATGTATTCATAACAGATATTATTTTATATTTTAGTAATTGTCTGCTTTTTATACCATTAGTATGATAGCTATTTACATATCATTGATATGATAGCTATTTGCATACACTCTTTGTTAGTGGGTTTGGATTGGTTAAAATATACTGTAGTATAATTATTTTCTTCTACTATCGTTAACCAATGTTGATGAACATAATTGGTTTTATTAATAAGATTATGTGGAGTTAAGTTTGCATTTTGAAGTATACATGCTTAATGCTTTTATCTTGGCTTTTGGTTTGAGATATCTCTTGCAAGAATTGAAGCTTTGAAGTAAGCGTCTTATGTGTGTACTTATCACAAATGTCCTATACGCAAGACTACCTTATTATTTCTTTTATATAATTAGAAACATTATTGTGATGTTATTATGTAATATTTGACTGATATCATACTTTAAACAATGTTACAACTATAATGTTAGTATTATATTTACCTTCAACAATCATTCATCCAACAAAATTTAAACCAAAACTTAATCTAACAAAAATCAAACTCAAAGCCTTGTGCGTACACATGGTTCTAAAACTAGTATAGAAAAAAGAAACACCCCTAAATGATGTTAATGAACATCAACATGATTAAACATTAATCATATTCATCATATTTAATAAAATTTTGTACATCTTGACTCATAAATTAAATTGTTGACATCTTCTTAAAAATATAGAATGATTTATTATTATCAATAAAATATGAAGCGTTGTTTGGCATACTCATTTTTCTTATTTGCAACTTGTAAGAACTGGAAGAGCAATATATAGCAAATATACAATCTTTTTATAAAACAATATGGAATATGCAAACAAAATAAAAATGTATGCGAATAATTAGCTTAAATTATGAGTTGGTGCAACTCTACAAGTACCGAGTAATAAATGCTATGAATTACTCGTATACCATGAGTCATGATTTGGACAATACTTTTAATAATACTACGTTTTAATGAATACTTTTATACAACACTATGAGTTGATTAAAAACTTTTGTACAACGCATTTATGCGGGTCACGTATTTAATCACCCTTTCTTATTGTATTAATGATCGATTAGTTAACAATTTATTTATTTATTTATTTTTTGAACATCAAGTTAATATTTCACTTGCATGTTTAGATGGTTTGATTGATCTTTAATTTATATCTACATCTATAATATATAGGAGAAAATACATTTGTTTAAAATTTAAAGAAAATTAATTGTTACTACATCCGTCCCAATTGGTATAAATCTTTGTGTACCGGTTTGATCTTTCCTTTCTTTATCTTTACTTGTTTATTTATCATTGCTTATATTTATTGTTGTGTTGATTTCACGTAAGCTTCAAATCGAACTTTTTTGTAAAACACAATTTGTAAAGTCAATTTTATAAAAACGTGATTAATAACGGTGAAACTATTCAACCCCCCTTCTAGTTTCTATAATTGGTATCAGAGCTTCGTTGCTCAAGGATTTTTAAAATATACTGTATTTTAAAACTTGAAACGATCAATGGAATTTGAAAAATATCAAGAAGGGGAGTCTATGCAAAGACCACCACTCTTTGAGGCTGATAGTTTTATTTATTGGAAAACTCGATTCGAAACGTATGTGAAATCAAAAGATCTTGATCTTTGGCATGTTATTACAATGGGTGACTTTAAACCTATTGAATTTAATCTTGAAACTAAAAAAAATGAAGTTGTTCCTTATGACAAACAAAGTAATACTCTTAAAAAGAAATTAGCTAAAAATGATGAAACAAAAATGGTAATTTACAAGGCCTTGCCTAAAAAGGAATTTCAAAGAATTTTTATGTGCAATACGGCTAAAGATATTTGGAAAACTTTGTTAGTCACTCATCAAGGTAATAATCAAGTCAAAAACAATAAGATCGATCTTTTGGTTCAACAATATGAACAATTTATCATACCTGAAGATGAATCTATAGATAGTTCATTTGCTAGATTTAACACCATAATCACGAGTTTAAAAGCACTCGATGAGGAAATTTCTGTCAAAAGTTGTGTTAGGAAATATCTCAGGGCTTTACATCCGAAGTGGAGAGCAAAGGTCATGGCAATTGAAGAATCCAAAGACTTGGCATCTCTATCATTAGATGAGCTCATTGGTAACTTGAAGGTCAATGAGTTAATCATCAAAAATAATTCCGATATTGTAAATAGTAAGGTGGAAAGAAAATCAATTGCATTAAAAGCTTAAAAATAATTAAATGATGATGAAGACTCAAGCTCGGAAAGTGATGACAAAGAGTATGCATTGGCGGTTAGAGATTTCAAGAAATTCTTCAAACGAAGAGGAAGATTTGTAAGACAACCACGAGAGTAAAAGAAAACTCCTCAAAAACCTCGTGAAGATAGATACATCAAATGTGAGAAGAGATGTTTTGGATGTGGTGATACAAGACACTTAGTTGGAGATTGTCCACACCAAACAAGGGATAAAAACCAAAGGGCATATGTTAGCGGTGCTTGGAGTGATGGCGAAGAAGATGATAAGACTGAGACTTGTCTCATGGTCGGATCTTCAAAAGAGGTACGTACCGAAACCGATTTTCACAATTTTGATATTTGCTCACTAGATTCACTTGACTTAGACAATGAATTTGATAAAATTTGTGAAGAGTCAAAAGATAATTGTGAAAAACAAATCTCTAAAATCCACCAAATCTAAATTAGAAAAAGAAATATTGGAACTAAAAGAGATGTTATCTAGACTTGAGAAAGGAAAAGAAATCGCTTCGGAATGTAAAACGTGCAAACTTCTTAAAGTTGAAAATGAGGAACTCAAAGAGGAAGCCTCAAAATTAAATAAGTCTGAAAAGAGCACTCACTTTCTTAGACAACTAATAGGAGTTCAAAAGGCTTCCGACGATAAAACCGGTATATGTTATAATTTTTTTGAAGCAACACCAAACATATCAAAACAAATAAAATTTGTGAAGTCTCAGTCGGACCTAGCTACTGGAGACGGTCCCTCAAATCCACCCGACGGTCCCTCACCTTTAAGGGACCGTCCCATCGATAAAGGACCGTCCCCAGTAAGGAAGACTTTGACCTTACCCGAAGTTATTATAGATTCTGGTTCAAAACAGTCAATACTAGGAAAACCAAAAACACCCGTTGCTAGTATAGAAGAAGTAAAACAATTCTATAGACCAATACTAAAACCCGGATTAGGTTACAACAAACCAACTATAAGATCTACACCTCCATCCTCTAGGATAACAAATATACCAAATAGACAAACTGGATAAAAAACAACTAAAAATAAAAATCATTATAAGAACTACTCCATGAATTGGAAAAATGATTTCCCTCCTATGGGATTCTACTCACCATTTCCACACCCTAGACAAATGCAACAAATGTATAGGATGTTTGGCGCTAACAACTTTGGACCCATGAGATATTGGGGACCATATGTTTGGTTTGTCTGTGTTATCATTAGATATGCTTGGGAATTGGCCTGGAGCCCGACGAATGGGTCAAGGATAGTGGATGCACAAATCACATGACGGGTAATCGCAAGCTATTCTCATCATACAATGCAAGTACTGGAGGTAATGTTACATTTGGTAGTAAGCTCAAGGGTAATATCATTGGCAAAGGTACGATTACTCATAACTCTCTTACTATTACTAATATAGAACATGTAGATAACCTAGGTTTTAATTTGCTTAGTATTAGTCAAATCTATGATAATGGTTGCAAGGTAATCTTTTCCAAAAACGATAGTGAGATAATTAAGAATGGAAAAGTTATTGCAAAAGGAATTAGAAAAGGTAACCTATACGTTATGAAAATTAGTAACAAACCTAGTGAGAACATATGCTTAGCTATGGTTAATGATAACTCTACTTTATGGCATAGAATATTAGGACATGCCAACATGCGTCTATTACAATCATTGTCTTTTAAGGATTTAGTCAGAAACCTTCCCAAACTTAGGTTCGATCAACACTTTTGTGATTCTTGCAAGGTTGGAAAACAAGCTCACTCCAGTCAGAAACCTAAGAACATGATCTCAACATCTAGATGTCTAGAGCTTCTTCACATGGATCTCTTTGGTCTTTCCGCCATACGGAGTTATGGAGGAAATCTCTACACCCCTAGTGATAGTAGACGATTACTCTAGGTACACTTGGACTAGGTTTCTTAAAAACAAGACTGAAACTTTTGATCAATTCAAAATATTTAGTAAGAAAATTCAAAATCAATTAGGATGCAACATAGTCTCCATTAGGACGGACCATGGTAGAGAATTTGACAATGAAGTTCAATTCGGAGCTTATTGTGAAGCTAATGGTATTACTCACAATTTCTCGGCTCCACGAACTCCATAATCAAATAGGGTAGTCGAAAGGAAAAAAAGAACCCTATAAGAAATGAGTAGAACCATGCTTAATGAGCAATCGATTCCCCAAAAGTTTTGGTGTAATGTCGTAGATACATCCACTTATATCCTTAATAGAATTTTAATTAGACAAATCATAGGAAAAACCCCCTTATGAAATTTTGAAAGGTAGGAAACCTTCCCTAGATTACTTTAGAGTGTTTGGTAGCAAATGCTACATTGTAAACACCAAAGACTATCTCACCAAGTTCGACCCAAAGTCTTACGAAGGTGTATTTCTAGGTTACTCTCAAACTAGTAAAGCCTATATTGTCTTAAAAAAGGAAACAATGGTTGTTGAAGAATCACTCAACGTGACTTTCGATGAGAGTCCCCCTCCATCTAAAACTTCACCTTTGGTAGATGATGATTTGGATGAAGAAAATGCCATAGTTGAAAACATGAAAAACCTAGACATATCTCAAGAAACCATCGAAATAGGTGAAACTTCAAATGTTAAAGAATCTAAAAGCCACCCTTTAGATAAGGTCATAGGAAGCCTAAACCAAAGAACCCTTAGATCACAAGTTCAAAACAATAGCAACTTCTTTTGTTTTGTTTCAATCATTGAACCTAAAAATATCAATGAAGCATTGAAAGATGAAAGTTGGATCATCGCAATGCAAGAAGAATTAAACCAATTTAAATCTAATGATGTTTGGATGTTAGAACCAAGACCTAAGAATATCACAATAATAGGGACTAAGTGGGTATTTGGAAACAAACTAGATGAAAATGGTATTGTATCTAGGAACAAAGCTAGGTTAGTCGCACAAGGCTATAATCAACAAGAAGGAATTGATTATGACAAAACCTATGCACCCGTAGCTAGACTTGAGTCCATTAGGATATTACTCGCATATGCATGTGCATTAAATTTTAAAGTGTTCCAAATGGATGTGAAAAGTGCATTCCTAAACGATCTCATTAATGAGGAGGTATATGTTGCACAACCTCCAGGATTCATTGACTTCGAGTACCCCGAGTATGTTTATAAACTAAAGAAAGCTTTATATAGTTTAAAGCAAACCCCTAAGGCTTGGTATGATAGGTTGAAAGCTTTTCTTCTTAAGCATGAATACTCGATGGGAATGGTAGATAACACTCTTTTCACCAAGAAGAAAGATTCAAACATCATAATCGTCCAAATATATGTTGATGACATTATATTTGGTTCAACTTGTCAAGACATGTGTGATGAATTCTCAAGAATCATGCATGACGAGTTTGAAATTAGTATGATGGGCGAGCTTAACTTCTTCCTGTGACTACAAATAAAACAATTAGATGATGGAATATTCTTTAATCAATCCAAATATATTAAGGAAATGCTTAAGAAATTCGGACTAGAAGATACTAAACCTATGAAAACCCCAATGGCTACGGACACAAAGCTCACCAAAGATGAAGAGGGTGAATCTGTAGATAGTACTAAGTATAGAGGTATGATAGGAAGTTTATTGTACCTAACGGCAAGTAGGCCCGATATCATGTTTAATGTCTGCCTTTGTGCTCGCTTTAAGAAGATCCCAAATCTTCCCACTTAGAGGCGGTTAAACGTATCTTCCGATACATTAAAGGCACTATGCACTTAGGATTATGGTATCCTAAGGGGACCGGCATAGAAACTATAGTTTACGTCGACTCTGATCATACGGGAGATTATGTAGATTGAAAAAGTACTAGTGGCATTTGTACCTTCATGGGTTGTTGCTTAACTTCTTGGTTCTCCAAGAAATAAATGGCACTAGCTATCTCCACAACCGAAGCCGAATATGTAAGATCCGGAAAGGCATGCCAACAAGCACTATGGATGAAACAGGCTCTCGTAGACTATGGTATTACAGTTGATGACATTCCAATCATGTGTGATAATAAAGGAGCAATAGATTTAAGTAAAAATCCCGTGCAACACTCTCGTACCAAACACATTGAGATTCGTCACCACTTTCTTAGAGATAATGTGCAAAAGGGTAACATATCTATTGAAAAAGTGCCAATGGAGGAAAACATAGCTGATATTCTTACTAAACCACTTAAGCGCGAACCTTTCTTTTATCTTCGATTAGGATTAGGAATGATGGAACACATATCTTCTTAGATTTCATAGTTAAAGAATTCCTTTTGATCTGAGTCTAGGATTCTCTTGCGCACAAAAATTCGAATAGGGGAAGTAACTATTTTTATTGACAATCATTGTTGCATGATAATAAGAAAACTCGATTTTGTGCATAAAAACCCCAATTCATGTCTTCAAAATCTTCTCACGAATAGGAAAAATTAATTTTTCTTGCATTGTTAATACAATTCAAAAGCATTTTTCCATGCATGCACGATGCGCTCAATTCCTCTATAAGATCATGTAACAAATATGTTATCCGACATGGAAAGATGAGCAAAAGTGAAATTTGGAGACTTTGGATTATCTCTTAGGATTGTTCTTCCCTTTTAGAGTCAAGATAATCACATCTCCACATATGTTTCATATAGGCACACACTAGAAACATTTTCTCAAATCTGGCAATCCTCTTGGTGGCGGTCCTTTATCAACCCACGGTCGCTTACGTGATAAAGGACCGTCCACTTATTTGAAGGACCGTCCATCTATGTGTGAATCGTTAACTACTTTATATTCCTACATGTTTGACTAGCCTACCCTTAGGTCTTGTGGACATTCCTAATTTGCTTAAGCATCATTTGAACTAATCTAATCAAGCATGCATGCTTTACTATTCTTGCTACCTTCATCCTCTACTTAAACCACCACTTCCTCCATCCATTGCCATGGCATAACCTCTTTTCCTCAAAATGTCATCCAACAAAACGTCATCCCCTAGAAAACCAAGAATATCGGTCAAACCCATATGGAGGAAGAAACAAAACCTTGGCAATTCACACAATAACCATGTCAATTCCAATCCCACATCACATAATGAGGCATCATCTTCATCTTTCTCCTTCTTTGCCTCTCAACCACAAAATGGGCCACCATCTACTCACAATGAGTATACAAACCCGATTCCTCAAGATCATTCATTACCACCTTTGTTTCCACCTTAAATGACAAATGTCAAATCCCTACACTCCATCAAAGCTCAAGAATTCTCAAATCTTGTTGATTTGAGCCTCCTAAATATCATCCTATCCCAAAAACTTTATCCTCCAACTATGTCTCATCCCACTCTTGCCCAAGTGGATGCCCATGGGGGTTATTATGCTTGTTGCATCTATAATCACAACCACTTTCAAAAGATGAAGAATGATCTTGACTACATCATTTCCATCCTCTTGTCATCTGGGTTTCTCCAACCCTTACCCAAAAACTCATCTCCACCTTGCGGTCGCAAGTTCTAGGCAAGCATGCATGATCACAAATAAAACCGGACTTAACATGAGATATCCTAGGAGATTAGACTATGACTATGCTTGTAAACTCATGTTATAAATGTCATATGAATGACATTATTCTTGTCTTTTAATGAAAGATCTATATTATGCATGAATTGTTGAATTCTTATTCCAGAAAACCTTCCTGTCGGCGGTCCTTTATCAAGGTGGCGGTCCCAATATTTAAAGGACCATCGACCCATTTAAGGGACCGTCCTCAGTATATGCCTATCCTGCCTTCTTTAATCATTTCTGTAGGATTTCTATGTTTGCTTGCATGTTTCTTCTAACTTATTGCAGCTCAATTCCATCGATCGATTCCCGAGTGTCCTCATCAAGGGGGAGCACTAAACAAGGGGGTGTCATCTTAATGCCGTAGACTTCATCTCTTCTATGAAGCCTTTTTGATTCTACAAAAAGGGGGAGAACAAAACGAGACTCGTTTTAAAACTCATTAATGCCTAGTTTTATCTAAAATGAGTTTATATTTTGTAATCATCAAAAAGGGGGAGATTGTTAATACAAATAATGTCAAAAACGTCATTTGCATTAATCGGTCTCTACTAGTTTTGATAATCACAAAATACAAACACACGTTACATAAAACTACGACTAATAAGTTTTTAATCGGGAAAACTCATTTTCGTCATCGACATCACTTAAGGTATCTACAAACTTCTACCAGCTTGTGTATGTGATCAAAGGATTTAAAAACTTTACATTTTTATGTCACAAAACATTTTTACAAATGTATTTTTGTAAAATTTAAAGAAATGTTTAATTAAGAAAATGTTTTCAACATTCAAAACCATAACAGCCATATTTCCCGCTCAAAACCGACAACAAAACTTCACCAGATATTTTTTCACCACGTCAGGACAAAACGAGGAGCGTTTCTCTGGACGGTCCCTTAAATAGGACGGCGGTCCCTTATCGATAAGGGACCGTCCAGCATTTATAGGACCGTCGCCTCTTTCCTGACGCCTATAAATATAGAACTGTTTTCCTCCAGAAATCTTCACCTCTTATGCACCAAAACCTTCTGTATTCTGAAATTCTTTCTAAAACATACTCTTTGATCACATTATCAAGTTCTAGTTGTTTACAAGTGATCACACTCATCTTTCCTCTAAGTGCAAGAGAAGAACATTCGTTGTAATCAAGAAACGAAGTGTTGAAGAAGAGTTTTGCTCATCTCATCTTATTGTTGCGGATCTATCATTACTTTCAGTCATTGTTTCGTGTATGTAATAGGACTTGAGTGCAAGTCTTATATTGTGTATTGTGTTGTATCGTGCCATCGTGTTGGTACGAGGTGTGAAGCCACGTGGGCTTTGGTAGATTGGTTCTAGCTAGGATTAGGACTCAACATTCCGCTTAGTGTCGTTAAACTTGGTGTAAGCTTGTGTAAGGTTTGTTCCGCCATAAGGGAGCGTGTTGATATAGTGTTTGTGAAAATCTCGAGTGTGAGACTTGAGGAGTGGAGTAGGGACGAAGGAGTGAGCTTCGTGTCCGAACCACTATAAATCTTCGTGTGCCGGTTTGATCTTTTCTTTCTTTATATTTACTTGTTTACTTATCATTACTTATATTTATTGTTGTGTTGATTTCATGTAAGCTTTCGAATCGAACCTTTTTGTCAAACACAATTTGTAAAGTCAATTTTATAAAAACGTGATTAATAACGGTGAAACTATTCAACCCCCTTCTAGTTTCTACATTAATGACGCATGACACATGTCCTCCCTATTTGCTATTTAATTATCAACACTTGGCTCTTCTAAAGTCGTTGATCATTCACAAAGGGTTTATTTCTAAACCCTACAAGCCTCTTTTCTATAAAAGGAGAGCAACACATGCAACTTCACAAGTTTCATACACTTGGGCAAATACTGTCTCACAACTGTAAAGTATGGTCTTCGTTTACGTGTTACTCAAGCTTCTTGATCCTTATCAATCTCATCCGGTCCTTATCGTTAAATACGAGAAACCAAACAACAAAACTATTCACATCCCATTTCTAAACTGATTTACATGCCATACGTAACAGTTTTGCTTAATAGTCTTATGGGCCTTTGTTGGACTTTGGTGATGGACTAGTTACTAACTAGTCTATTTACATGTATATTAGTCCAAGCCCATTAATAGTAGACTAACCTATTACTCCCTCCGTCCCATTTTACATTTTAAGTAAAAAAAAGACTCGTAAACATTAAAAAAGACTCGTCCCATTTTACATTTGGTTTCTCCTGATCCTCTTTTTAGACAATGTTTTAGTGATTTTATGAGTCATGGAGGTTGAAGCATGAATTGAAGAAACGTGTTTCAGAATCTATAGTGAAGTACATATGGAAGATGTAGGGGGAGATAAAGGAAGAAGGGGGCTGACTCATAAGACTGGGTGTGTGAACATTACCGGCTCAAGCTGTGGCTCCTCACTTCTACCCTTTTTAATTATTTTCTCTCTCTACAAAAATTAAAAGCTTGCTCTTTAATAGGTGGCTTCACAAGAGTACTGACCCATCAACTTTACTTCAATAAATGTTATATAGTACTCTACCGTCTCGAAATTATTGTCCACATTTTTATTTTATGATATCTCAAAATAATAGTCTATTTTACATTTTAAGTAGAAAAAGAACTTGTGGTCTAGTGGGTGGGGCTTAACTTGTTAAGCGAGCCACAAGTGGGAGTAGTACCGGGTGGGTGACCACCCAGGAAGTCCTCACTTGTCGGTCCACTTGTAGACCATATTGTTCCGGAGATATATTACAATGATGGATTTGAACCCTTAAGCCACTCGTTGCGGGGGTTCGAATCTTGAGCATGGCCCGGTTTTCATCCGGCTGTTTCTCCAGCAAGGTAAACTTGTGTGGAGGCAGTACGGTTTCCGGGGGAAACCCGTTACCACCTGAGATCAGCGTGGACCCGGTTTAGACAACATAGTCTGGCGGGGTGGCGATGGGGCCTTCGCTTTCCGCGAAGGTGATCGATTCTAAGTTGAAATTCACCTTTCTAAAAAAAAGTAAAAAAAGAAGAAAAAAAAAATTAGTGGGAGAATATTCTATTTGAGTGGTTAAGATTTTTAATAGTCTCACTTTTATTAAATTTTATAATTTTTGTCTTTTGACAATAATTTCTATACGGAGGGAGTACAATACTTCCTAAATTTGTATATGCCCATATTCAATTTGCCACTTTACTACCGTTAAACATTAAACATAAGATTTGATGCGGTATTTTCGGTGTAACAGTTAACTCATATTTTAAGTTTTCAAGTAATGTTATTTTCTCTTCATATTTAGCATAGATTTGATAACATTTTAAGAGTTATTATTTGAGTTAAAAATCGCACGTTACAACTTTCTCAATTACATTTTGATTATTTTACGTTTTATATATAAACATTACACGAAACAATTAACGACAATGTAAGTGGTTGACGCTTTAAAATTATGTTATTATGCACGACTACTCGTATGGTATTCTAAAAACACTGAAACATATACACGGAGCAACTCAAAATCATCCATTCGAGAATGCAAGTTGAAACGAATGATCAAAGTTGAGTTCAATATAGACCCTAAATTCTTTATAAACCCAATGAATCAATCCTGGCTATCCATTTTTCATCCCAAAAAAAAAAAAAAGAAAACAAAAAAAAACAAAAAAATCATCATCATTTTTGTGAAAATAAAATATTTTGCCAACAGTAAATCATTAAGAGACAAAAAATACACCACCACGAAGAGAATCTTTTTATGTTACAGTGGACGGACACTTCGATATACTTTCGACACTTCTTTTTCAAGTTTTGTTTTAATATTAAAATTTGCGTCCGGAAAAATATATGTGATTTGTATGTTAGGAATCACGTGTGATTTAATAAATCACGTATTATTTCATAAACTCACACGTGATTTTAAAATTACAAATTACATGTGACTTTTATAGACGTGAATTTTAGTACTCACAAAAAAGTAAAAAAAAAAAAAAAAAAAAAAAAAATCGTCGAAAGTATATACAAACGCCCCTCAATAGAAAGATAATTTAATTCTCGTCGTATTATTATTCCTTTCACTTAAAAATTAACTGTTTTTGATATATTTAATCTTTTTTAAAAGATAAAAGTAGGTTATTTTATTTTTGATAAAAAAAAATAATAAATGACAAATATTAGTTTATTGGTTGGTATATTGAGAATTTAGGGTTTACAATAAACTTTTTTCTGAACTGACTTAGTCAAATACTCTAGAACTATTAGCAGCCATCTTGTCAGACTTTCTAATTCCAATTCACAGTCAACAACCTCAGAGTGAAAACTGAAAACACGTAACATAATTATTCAAAACATATGATGTACGCAAAGAACTTTCAAAATCATCATTTTACGCAAGTTATTTTCAAATTCCGTACAATCTACGCAATATGACCTGGAACCAGCAGGTTACCAGGTTTCAAACTTTGAAAATTGACAGGGTTGGTTCATGTGGTTTGCGTTGAATTTCACCAGTCATCCATTGAATTTTTATCACTTAATTAGAAAATTACACGTTTGGTCCTTGAATATTTATAGGCATTTCATGCACAGTCCATCACAAAAAAATAAAATAAAATAAATAAAAATAAAAAAAATTCCAAAAAAAATATAGAATTTTTTTTTAAATTAGAAATTAAAAAAATGTATAAAAATTAAAAAAATAGAAAATCAAAAATTTTTATTGAAAAAAAAAATCAAATTTTTTTTAAAAAAATATTAGAAAATAAAAAAAATAATAAAAGAATTTTAAAAAAATAATTTTTAAAATTTTAAAAAAATGTAGAAAATTAAAAATTTCGAAAAAATTAAAAAAAAAAATAAAAAATTCAATTTTTTTTTCGAAAATATTTTTTTGAAAAACAAAAATTAGAAAATAAAAAAATTTCAAAAAAAAATTTCAAAAAAAAATTTGAAAATATTAGAAAATAAAAAAAATTTAAAAACTTAACTATATATATATATATATATATATATATATATATATATATATATATATATATATATATATATATATATATATATATATATATTAAATTTAAAAAAATATATAAAATAAAAAAAATTCGAAAAAATTAAAAAATTTAAAAAAAAAATCGAAAATTTATTTTTGAAAAACAAAAATTAGAAAATACAAAAATTCCGAAAAAAAAATCAAAAAAAATTGAAAAATAATTTTTTTTTAAGATTTTTCAAATTTAGAAAAAATTATTTTAAAAATAATTATCAAAAAAAAATAATTTTTCTAAATTTGAAAATTTTTTCCAAAATTTTTTTTACGATAAATATTTTTAAAATAATTATTTTTCAATTTTTTTTTTTAAATTTTTTCGAAATTTTTTTATTTTCTAATTTTTGTCTTTCAAAAAAATATTTTTGAAAATATTTTTTTGAATTTTTTAATTTTTTTTTTAATTTTTTTTAAATTTTTTGTTTACTATATTTTTAATTTTTTTTATTCTTTTTTTATTTTCTAATGTTTTTTTAAAAAAATTTAAAAAAAAACTGATTTTTTTTAATAAAAAATTTCGATTTTTTTTATTTTCTATTTTTTTTAATTTTTATATAATTTTTTTAATTTCTAATTTAAAAAAAAATCCTTTATTTTTTTTTTAAATATTTTTTTTGGCAATTTTTTTTTTTTTTTTTTTTTTTTTTTTGTGATGGACTATGCATGAAATGCCTATAGATATTCAAGGACCAAACATGTTATTTTCTAACTAAATGATAAATAGTCAATGGATGATCGGTGAAAGTCAACGCAAACCACAGGGAACAACCCTGTCAATTTTTATAGTTTGAAACCTGATAACCTGCTGGTTTCAGGTTATATTGCGTACATTGTACGAAATTTGAAAATAACTTGTGTACAATGATAATTTTGAAACTTTCTTGCATATATCGTGTGTTTTGAATAAGTATGTTACGTGTTTCCAGCTTTCACCCACAACCTTAACTATCGACCATATTTAGATGTTAACTTGCTCGTGTGTTTTCATTTCACTAAGTTCCGCTTTTAGGAATTTGTTCATATACACAGAAGTCAATTCAACGTATGTTTTGACTATTTTTGTTATAAATTAGGATATGAAAACTTACTTTTTTTGTATTTTTTTACTGTACATATCCATTAACATTAAGGTATTGTTTCGTATGAAGGTTTGGATATTAAGGAACGGAGTCATTTCTTATGAAAGTTGTTTGGTATGTTGGGTTGACCGTTGACTTACAAATATTAGAATGATACTCACTGATCAATAGGTGGGGGGATGGGTGGGTTTTCTACTCGTTCTTAATAAAAATGGGAATAAATTAAAGTCTTATTTTGACGTGGTAATCCAATCTATTATCTACCTATTGGCTCTTGTACGTGGAGGTTTAGCATACATGTTTGCTTTGATTAACGAAATATACCCTTGTGGAGGATATTAAAGTTTTATATCACTCTCCTGGATTAGTCAACGGATATTGATCCCTAACGGGATCGAATGGATTGTTATTCCTATTTCTTCTTGTATGAACTTATCGAAAGATATCTTTCCCAGCTTTTTGCTAGTTTACCACTAAAAGAATTTAAGCCATCGAGATTTATTCAGTTTGTCCAATAAACTGTGTACGTAGCAATCATACAAATGAAAGATATAAATCAATGAAATGAAGCACAGCTAATTTGCAAGTCCTATTAACATCTATACTCTGAACCATACATATATTTCTAGCACTTATGTGTTTTCAACTTTCAACATATCATATGCTTAAATTATATTTGCCACCGACCCCACTATTTATTAGACAAGTTGTGAGTACTCTTATTAGTGTCAACACCGATGAACTTAGCAATTGTGTTTACATCAACGTCGATTATATCAGTTATCGACTTTAGTAATACTGGTACCAGTTTTTACTGGTGTTATTGATGGAGTCTCTTCTACCTGTCACAAAATTAAAAGTTACGACAAACTCATTAAAACACATAACTCAATAGAGAATTGCCTGCACACAAACTGCTGAACCAATCATTTGTGTATGAACATTAATGAAAATTACTTACGTACATTTGAGAGAACAATTTCTACGTTAGAGATTCAATCCTCATCCTTATCAGAAAGAGATGCGCGATCATGAAATGTGGAGGGTGCGAAAGGAATCCAGCGAGTGAGCGAGGCGTCACAGGACTATATAACCCTAAGCATTTAAGAAGATTCGTCGGTAAAACTTTCTGAAAAACTCCAACGATGTTGTATACGATATCAGCATTTTCAATATCCATATATATTTATTATATGATAGAAACTTATATACGAATTCCTTCAAAGGAAAAAAAGACAGAAAATTTTTAGTGGTCACTTAAAGGTGCTTCATAAATAGTAAAACTAGAAAAACCCTTCTACCCTTTTGCTTTAGTGGAAGATCGAACGTACATTTAAAGGATTATTGTAATTTATTTAACCTACTGAAGTGTAACGATCAGTAAATATTTATGGTTTTTGATGATACAATGTCAAAGCTAGTTTATGGTCTCATGCATATAAAGCAACGCTGCAAGTTGATTACATCCTTCCTATCAACATGCAGTCAAGACTCAAGAGTATATTATTTGTTTATGTCTTTAGTTAAGTGTGAACAACTGGCATGTATTCGCATAGGTTGAACTTGCCATGTACTCGCATATAGTAAATTTAAAATAATGACTTTTCCATAACCAATTATGTAGGTAAGTGAAAATATGAAGTTCACACTTGAGATTAATCAATGTAAGGTATTAGGTATACCAACATTTTGTAAAACTTAAAATTGACAATTTTTGTGATATTCAAAAGATTGTATATACGGGTTCTTTTCATCTTTTGGAAGTTGAACTCACACACTTCCTTACTCCCACTTCGCCATACCACACATAAACTGAATATTTTGTTTGCTCTAATTATAACTTGAACCAAGAACCACTTTGTTGCGGAACAATCCTAAGTTAAATGGTAATGCTATGCCGAGGCATGTTGTTTGAATGCCAGAATTCTTAGTCAAACTAAATGTATCGACGTAAATGATTCTTGTCAACCAAAATTGGTTATAATACTAAGTGGAAATTGAATTTTATTGTAGGGATAGTCAAGGTGCGTATGAAAGTGCATATGACGCTGTTATGGAATCGAGATGTTTAAGGTGTGTCGGTTTATGGTATGCAAATGCCATGTTGACTTTCAGAATCCTAGGAAAAAATCAACGCATGAGGATAAATCTTTTTGCATGGCCATGTTACAAAAAGAAAAATAGGTCCCCGTTTGTTTGTAGATGAGTTTATATTAGGATTTGGTTTTTAATATAAAGTTGTAGATTATATAATTTGAATTTGGAGAGAGAAAATATATTATAGAATTAATAAAATATATTTTATAATAAAATTTTATTAATAAAATATTACATAAAAATTAAATAAAAAAAATGTGAGAATAAAAGTGATAGGTTCCACATCTTTTGTCAAAAGATATGTATATAGATGGGATTTGAGTATGGTAAAATGCATGTGTTTTCAAAGTCAAATCTAATTCTCAAATATCATACTAAACAAATTTTATGTGTCACATCAAATTTTAAACCGTCAAAACCCAAAAACCAAACACCACCTTATTGTTTTCATCATAGAGCGTTGGGCAGAAAACCATTCTCACACCGAAACAGTAAAAGGCAGAGTAGAGTTGAACACCAATTAATATATCCTCAGTCAGGTGCAACCATGGTTTTTAAAATAGAAAAGGACATTGAATTGGTTTTTTAAATGGTTTTGGTTTTTTTTCGGTTCAACTTGGTTTTCTTGGTCTAACATAGGGGTGTGCATCGGGCCTAAACCGACTCCGACCCGTCCCGACCCGACAAGCCCGACTCCCCGATTTCGCCGGAATTGCAAACCGACTCCCAAACCGTTTGATAGTCGGGATCGGAATCGGGCCGGCGGTTTGGTCGGGATCGGGATCGGGCGTCGGTTTTCTTTGTTGTTTTGTCGGTTTTCTTCCCGTTCCGACCCGTCCCGTCCCGACCCGACTCCCGATTTCGCCGGAATTGCAAACCGACTCCCGAACCGTTTGATAGTCGGGATCGGAATCGGGCCGGCGGTTTGGTCGGGATCGGGCCGGAAAACGGACGGCAGGCGGTTTTGCTCACCCCTAGTCTAACATGGCTCCCAGTTCAGCCGGCCGATTTGGTCCGTTTTTATCCCTGTGACAAGACATAAAGTCTTATTATTGTTTTTTATATAACTTACAGTTCATTCACAAGAACTCATGATAAAAATAAAATAGAATAAACATTTTATATCATTAAGTACATACATTTCGATAACATAATAATGAAAAAAGATTAAAAATTAAATAAATATATCTTTAATCACATGTATGATTCGAATGGGTGAAAAAACAAAACAATGAGCGGTATGAATAAGCAAAGCCACGAGAGTGACACTAATATTTTTAAAATATACGGTTAAATAAATAATTTTCATCACAATACAACCTATTAATGATGCTCATTGAATGATAATCACGAAAAAAATGAAAACAATGTTGGTTGTTATATGTATAACGGTTCCCAGATTAGGGTTAAGATAATCAATAAAGGTACCGGATATTCACTTGAAATCGTGGTATCACTTTCCAATAGAAACTATTCGACCCTATGCCTGGGTTACACGAATATCTCTATGGGATAAGACCAAGTGATGTTCTTGCTTTAGGCACAAACCAAGAATCAGATGCGTATAGAAGTGTTTAGGGTTTTGTGTTTAGTATATCGTATGATAAAACGTATACGGTATATCCATGCAGAATAATGTGACCTCTATTTATAATAGAGAATACTCAAAACCCTAGCCCATGGTATTATGTATAATTAACGGCCCATTAATTATATCATAATAATTTCCATAATAATAGGGATCAGTGGTTATCAGTGGAAACATTATCACTTGCAGTGGTAAGGTTAACACATCAGTGGAAACGCTAGCAGCAGAATCACACTATCAGTAGAATGCTATCAGCAGCAGAATCAACTAGCAGCAGAATCAGCTAGCAGCAGAGTCAGCTGTCAGCAGAATCCTAGCAGCAGATTCACAACACTAGCAGCAGAGTCTACTAGCAGTACCTTGATCAAGCAGTACCTTGATCAATACATAACCACTTTGAGTCAGGGGATTCAGTGACCAAATGGGTGTATACTCCATACCTCCAAACCCATTACCAGGTGTGAATTGATCCCTCAAGAGCACTAAATTTTCCAACAATCCTCCCCAAATTTAGTTCTCTTCCTTTGCATGAAAATTCAAACACAAACCAAAACAAGTGCATAAATGAAAATATCCTGAGGATTGAATTTCCACATTAGTACATATACTTTCAAATATTCGAGAATCAGGGTGTTCTAAGAATTGAACCCTTCAACCCATTTGAATACCTGATGATAAATACACACAAGTTTTCAAACACTAAAATACTCCTGACACTATACAAGCCATGTGTCCATATCCAATTCATAAATGTTGTAAAAGCTAAAAGTCCAAAGCTTCCTGAAGCGGCAAAACTTCAACATTCACATAGGTGGTTCATCTTTATTCATGCTCCTGCTTAGCACTTTTTCAAAGAAAATTAACCATTAAGAAGTGAAGACTTCATCCTCCTTTCAGCATGTAACAAGCACAACCTTGGGATGTATGTGATACATGTGCTTCAGTGCACTAAATGATCAGCTTTCCACATTGAACTCAGCTTCCAAGTTTCCTTAGAAGGGAGTTGGGTATCCTTGCATTCAGTGACTAAGTAGGACTTAAACCCATCCCTTTAGCAGACTTCAAAACCAAGTCTCTAGCCAAACCCTTCGTCAAGTGATCAGCTAAGTTTTGTTGAGATTTAACAAACACTACAGATACCACCCCATTCATGATAAGCTCACGAATCATGCTATGCCTAACACCTAAGTGTCTAGACTTCCCATTGTACATCTGGCTATAAGCCTTAGCCAATGTAGCAGCACTATCACAACGGATAGAAATAGGTGCCATAGGTTTAGACCACAATGGAATCTCAAGAAGCAAGTTTTTCAACCATTCAGCTTCTTTGCCAGCAGCAGCTAAAGCCACAAATTCAGATTCCATGGTTGAACTGGTAATGCAAGTTTGTTTCTAGGATGCCCAAGAAATTGCACCTCCACCAAGTAGGAATACCCAGCCACTAGTAGACGAATTGTCTTCAGTGTTACTGATCCAACTTGCATCAGTATATCCTTCTAATACTGAAGGATAACCAGTATATGAGAGACTATAATCCATAGTTCTCTTCAAATACTTAAAGACCCTCTGAATTTCTTGCCAATGATGAGCACTAGGATTACTAGTATACCTGCTCAGTTTACCCACAGAAAAAGCAATATCAGGTCTTGTACAAGTCATGACATACATCAAGCAGCCAATCACCCTAGAATACTCAAGTTGAGATACAGCTTTGCCAGTATTAGGCATTAGCTTCTCACTTGTATCCATAGGAGTACTCACAGGAGTACAATCAAAGTAATTAAATTTCTTTAACACATTCTCAATGTAATGAGACTGAGATATAGAAATTTTGTTACTTTCATGTTTAATCCTTATGCCAAGGATAACATCTGCCTCCCCCATATCCTTCATGGAGAACTTTGATGACAAAAATTCTTTTGTAAGATCAACTTGATTTTGGTCAGTGCCAAAGATCAACATGTCATCAACATATAGACAAATGATGACTCCTATACCAGATTCATCAAATTTGCTATATACACATTTGTCAGCTTGATTAAGTAAATAACCACTAGACAAAACCACTTCATCAAATTTTTGATGCCATTGCTTAGGTGTCTGTTTTAGTCCATAAAGAGACTTAATCAGTTTACACACCTTGTTTTCATTGCCAGGCATGATGAAGCCCTGAGGCTGGTTCATGTAAACCTCCTCATCTAAATCACCATTCAAGAAAGTTGTCTTCACATCCATCTGATGTATAATCAGATTGTGAATTGATGCCAAAGCAATTAGCAATCTTATGGTACTGATACGAGCCACTGGAGCATAAGTATCAAAGTAGTCTATTCCTGACTTTTGTTTAAAGCCCTGAATAACTAGTCTTGCCTTGAACTTTTCAACAGTTCCATCTACCTTCATTTTCTTTTTGAAAATCCATTTGCTACCTAGAGGTTTGCAACCAGGTGGTAGTTCAGTCAACACATAAGTGTTATTGCCCATGATAGAGTCCATCTCATCATTAATTGCTTCTTTCCAGAAAGCAACATGCTGGGACTTCATTGCTTCTTCAAATGTTTTGGGATCATCCTCAACAATTAAGCAATAAGAGTATTGGTCAGAGACCTCATTCCTTGTACCTTCAATTAAGTATAATTGAAACTCAGGTCCAAATGACTTTGGATTCCTGACCCTATTGCTCCTTCTGAGCTCAGGTTTAGGTTGTTGTTCCACAACCTCAGCAGGAACCTCATCAGCAGGAACCTCTGAAACACCATTGTCATTGGTTCCATTTGGAGTCCTTTGACTTGGTCTAGGGATAGATGAGAATCTGTTCTCATCAACTAGTGCATCCCTTGATTCAATCATTGAGTTAATTGAAACAGACTCATTAGGTTCTATAACATAAAACCTATACGCCTTGGAATGCTCAGCATATCCAACAAAGATGCATTCAATGCCTCTTTCACCCAAAGTTTTCTGCTTTGGATCAGGGAGTCTTACAACAGCCCTACAACCCCATATCCTTAGATAATTAAGGTTAGGTTTCTTTTTAGTCCAAAGTTCATAAGGGGTAACTTTGTTCCTTTTGTTGGGAACCCTATTTAAAATATAGCAAGCTGTTAACATAGCTTCACCCCAGAACCCTTGACTCAGCCCTGAATAGGACAACATGGAATTAACCATCTCCTTCAGCACCCTGTTTTTCCTTTCAGAAATACCATTTTGCTGAGGAGTATAAGGGGCAGTCGTTTCATGGATTATACCAACAGACTGAAAATACAGAGTATCCATGTACTCACCTCCCCTATCAGTCCTAAATCTTTTGATTAGAGACCCTTGTTGCAATTCAACTTCAGTTTTGAATACTTTAAATTTATCTAATGCTTCATCCTTAGTATGTAATAAATAAACATAACAAAACCTAGAAGCATCATCAATAAAAGTCACAAAGTATTTCTTGTTCCCTAAAGAGGGAGTAGCATGAAGATCACATAGATCACTATGAATCAGCTCCAAAACTTCAGTTTCACGTTTTACACTTTGAAATGGTTTCTTAGTAATTTTAGTCATCATGCAAGTTTTACACTTTTCAGTGTCCATATCAAAGGCTGGAATTAATCCATCCTTAGACATATCTTGCATCCTTTTAAAGTGTACATGGCCAAGTCTTGCATGCCATAGGTTTGAATCATTAAGTTTAGAAGTTGAAATAAAAGCAGAATTAACATTATCATGAACAATATTAAGTCTGAACATTTGATTACATAAATAGCCAAAACCAATAAACACACCATGTTTAGATAAAACAAACTTATTAGATTCAATCACTTGTTTATAACCACAATTATTCAAAACACTACTAGAAACCAAGTTCTTCCTGATATCAGGAACATGTAAAACATTAAATAAAGAAACAATCTTTCCAGAACTAAACTTCAAATCAACACATCCTTTTCCATGCACCAGGGCAGTTGACTCGTTTCCCATATGAAGAATAGAACCATCATTCATTGACTCATAAGTCTTGAACCAGCTTCTATCTTTACACACATGAGTAGTTGCTCCAGAGTCAACCCACCACGCAACATCATCATCCTGCACAAAGTAAATGTCAGATATATATGTAACATAATAAATCTTAAAAGACTTATTAAACACATTCTGACCTTTCAGAGAATTGGAGTTACCATTCCCTCCACTTGTGCCTGATCAATTGGATTTGTTTCCAACTTTACCACCCTTGCAATCTTTCCTGAAGTGTCCAGGTTTCCCACACTTCCAACAAGTCACCTTATGTTTCTTGTTAAGATCAGATTTGGTTTTATCTTGATGCTTACGCTTGCCCTTGTTGTCATTGTACTTGGAGGAGTTGTTATGCTCCACCATATTGACAACTGATGGACCAGTAGCAGTGCTACTCTTTGGCTTGTCAATATCTTGAGCTTTGAGTGAATCCTCAATGCGCAAGTGACTGCCCAACTCAACAAGAGTTAACTCCTCCTTCTTAAGCTTAAGCATATGCTTGAAATCCTTCCAAGAAGGAGGCAGTTTATCGATGATACAAGAGACTGAAATAGCCTCATCCATGTTCATCTTGTGTTGTGTGAATCGACCAAGTATACTAAGAAGTTCATTGTATTGTTCCATGACAGGTCTAGAATCAACCATTTTGTAATTGTTAAAATTACTTACAAGGAACTTCTTACTTGATGCATCCTCTGCCATATACTTGGCTTCCAAGGAATCCCATAGTTCTTGAGAAGTTTCAACATTCTGATAAATATCAAAGAGAGAATCAGACATACCATTGAGAATTAAACCTCTGCAAACATAATCATCATTCTCCCATTTGCTTCTTGACCTCATCTGATCCATAGTAGCAGCTTCTCCAAAGTCTTCTGGAATCTCAGTTGTCAGAACAGAAACCACATTCATACTAGACAACAAGAAGTGCATCTTCTTTTGCCATCTTCTGAAATCAACACCTTCAAACTTTTCCAACCTGGAAAAGTTAGTAGCTATTTGTCTCATAGCAGCAGCCATTGATTATCACTAAATAGTTTCTATTGATTGTTGGTTGTTATATGTATAACGGTTCCCAGATTAGGGTTAAGATAATCAATAAAGGTACCGGATATTCACTTGAAATCGTGGTATCACTTTCCAATAGAAACTATTCGACCCTATGCCTGGGTTACACGAATATCTCTATGGGATAAGACCAAGTGATGTTCTTGCTTTAGGCACAAACCAAGAACCAGATGCGTATAGAAGTGTTTAGGGTTTTGTGTTTAGTATATCGTATGATAAAACGTATACGGTATATCCATGCAGAATAATGTGACCTCTATTTATAATAGAGAATACTCAAAACCCTAGCCCATGGTATTATGTCTAATTAACGGCCCATTAATTATATCATAATAATTTCCATAATAATAGGGATCAGTGGTTATCAGTGGAAACATTATCACTTGCAGTGGTAAGGTTAACACATCAGTGGAAACGCTAGCAGCAGAATCACACTATCAGTAGAATGCTATCAGCAGCAGAATCAACTAGCAGCAGAATCAGCTAGCAGCAGAGTCAGCTGTCAGCAGAATCCTAGCAGCAGATTCACAACACTAGCAGCAGAGTCTACTAGCAGTACCTTGATCAAGCAGTACCTTGATCAATACATAACCACTTTGAGTCAGGGGATTCAGTGACCAAATGGGTGTATACTCCATACCTCCAAACCCATTACCAGGTGTGAATTGATCCCTCAAGAGCACTAAATTTTCCAACAAACAATCCTGAAAATAGTTGATACATAATTAACACTTGATAGTGATTGTATAAATCATATTCTTGCAAGTTGCAAACACTTGATAGTGATTGTATAAATCATATTCTTGCAAGTTGCAACCAATTATAGTAAAATATACCCTCTTTACGACAATTTGTATTTTATTGTATACATGCGATTATTATATGCTTTAATACTTTATTTTTTTAACTTTTTATGTTCTAGGTTTGTATGCGTTTTAACTATTTATATGCAAAACACCCATAAAATCCCATCAACATCATTTCCTCTACAATACCTATAGTAGGTATTTTTACAGGTAAATTTTTGTTTTTCTTCCCTTTACATAGCATATATGACTGTCTAGACCTACTCACGTATCCTCTTAAGCCAAATATCCTTACAACCATACCACATGAACTCCTAATCTAAGATCACTACAATACCATAATAAGTAATCTATCACCACAACATACTAAATCTACCATAATACCAAAACAAACCCTAATCAAACCCTAAGTAGTTATAATTATCTCTAAAACCCTAATTCCTAAACTAAACTAGTTTGAAAGTACTCAAGGCTTATGTAGGAGTTACATTAGCAACTTTAGGATATCTTAGACTCCCTAAACCTTAGTACAACCCTCTAGAGCTTAGGTACAAGTCCTTTAAGCACAAACCCCTAACTAGGTCTTATAAGTCCCAAAACTAGGTTAAACCTTCCCAAATCTTTACCATAAGTTACCACCACTTAGTATAAGTCTTCCATGTCTTAATCCTAGTCACTAAGCACCCATAAAACCCTAATCTAGGCATTAAACCTTAAGCTAAACCCTAATCTCTCACTAAGCAAGATTAGGTCTAAACTAAGCCTAAACTAGTTCAAACCTAAACCTAAGCACCTCAAGCACCTAGCCTAGCATCTTATTCACCCTAATGACTCTAGTCTCCTTGAGGTGACGACTACGACATGTATGATGGTTATGAAGATTATGCATATGACTTAACTGAAGAATATAAAGCATTCTATAAGGCGTGGGACATTAATCTTCATGGTCAATTTAGACGTTAGTTTATATTTGGTGTCATCTATGAGTAAAATGTATTTTAGTGTTTTTTTTTTGTTTTTTTTTTATTATTTTTTTTGGTAGTTGTGTCTGTTATGTCTTTACTGCCTATGTAACGGGATGAGGTGTGAGATTCACTCACATCTTATGTACTTAAATGTTTTTTAGAGTAATATATTCATCGGGTGTAAAAACTTTTACCAAAAACAACGTATAATGCACCTACACACACTATTTCCAGAAATTTTTATGAATGTCATCTCTTTAATCTCAATAGGGGTGTGATTTTCTACATCCTGCCTCTTCATACCCAAAATTTATTAAAAAAATAAATAAATAAAAAAAATAAAAAATAAAATAAAAAAAACTTAATGTGGTTTGTGATTCATAGTTTTGGGGACCAGTGTTTGTTTTAGATAGCTTTTTAAATTTCTCTTATACATGTTTGTTAGCTGGAGTGGAGTTATCACCATTGTCTTGTTTGGTAGAATAATTATATATTCATTTCTATAACCATTGACTTTTGATATTAATACTTGGGTTTACTACACAAAAAATAATTGCTCATATGTAGGCAAGTGTTGTTAGGTTTGGCTATGATGATAATTTTAGACATCTTGCTTGAATCGTGTAAGGACATTTTTCGAATAAAGTATTTTGACTTTATTGATGTCTGAGTATAACGACATCTTTATTGGGATAATTCAAAAAGAAGACTTTGTTCCTATGCACAACAAGAGAACCAAGCAAAAACAAAAAGGAATTGTGTGTTTTCATATATTAGAATAAGACCAGATGTGTCTATTACATAACATACATATTTGACAGTTATGTGTGGTTAAATTCAGTTAAACACCAAGAGTCACAACCTTTCATCAACAGACATGGGTTGTGTTTTGGCGGGAAGATCGGTTAGGTCCTTTAATGACGATTCATGTAATCATTTAGGTTTTGGAGCGCCTCCCCAAACCCAGCGATGCTTACCCTCAACCTCGCAAGGGGCACGACCCCTTGAACCCCGCGTCTTTGTCTGTTCGAAAACATATTAGCTTAACAAGTGTGCATTCCGCACTTTCCTAACTCATATACAAGCATAATATGAGATCTCATGGTCTCAAGTAAATCGCAATTACTTAAAATAGTTGATGATACTAAAATCACCAACATGATCGACGCGTCAAAAGGTCTTCACGTGAATACCTCGTATGTTGTCTATATGAAAGAACGTTTGTCGAAGTAAATGCCATCTCCTCTGCATTATAAAGTTGAATTTATTAAAAACATTTACTCTCCGTTGAACACTGCTAGTGCTCATTGACCTCCTCAACAAGCTTACTTTGTTCAACACAAACTTAAACCTTTTTAATTTGTGCAAAGGAGAAGAACGCATTTTTTAAACAACTAAGTATTTTATCATTTACGATTGATAACTTTCACAATCTGAGTTACGGGTTCATATACCATTAATAACTCTCTATCCCGTTCAAGACAAATTCTGATTATCAAGCTACTAAAAGGTCACCATTTTTTTTTTTTTTTTTTTTGAGATTGCAAATACTTCCTCAAGTGTACTGATTCTGGTTCAAGTTCCAATGACAATGTATCAACATCATCACCATCCATAAAATATTTGGATCCTTCACTTGGCATATGGGGACTGCAAATGAGTCACCAAATCGTGGCCTCACCTTCACCATTTTGGGACAGCAAATCACATGCTCCACTTGACATATGGCTGAAGTATGGGAATGTGAAATACACATTAACATCTTGAAAATGTCTCGTATAAAATCTAGAAGAGATTTCATGAGTTGCATTGGCTCGTGCCACGTCACCAGGAACATCTTGGCTCAGCTAAACTGCATAGCAACTCTATGTAGTAGAAATTGTTCTGTACGTCTTCTGTCTATCCAAACTAACTCGGTAACTCATGATTCATGAACCCAGAACTTCTACATCTAAAGAAACACCAACTGTTCCATCTTCCTTTTATAAATATTACCAAAAACCATCATAAAATCGTTGTATTACATAATTCTTTTAAAACTACAATTGACACGCGGTTTCTATAGAACTAACAACAGATTCACCTAGAAAAGAACCTGCAATAACATTCTGAAGTGATTGCTGCAAAGATTTTTGGCAGGGTATTCGTTACTACCTACTCCGTAGCAAATTAAATCCTTGATTCCAAATCTAAAAGTCTGTCTCGGTTCAGAATAGTATTTTAGTTCATAAGTATCCTCAGATTATCGGTTCTGAATAGTTTACAATGATCTTTTAACATGGCCCGAGTCTTTTGTCCTTAACCTTTTGCTAATCTTTCTGGACTATTCTAAGTAGCTAAATATCCAGGAAATTCATATATTGTTCATATAAATGATAACACACACAGTACACACTCACTGTATGGAGATTAGGAGCTTTGGGTGACATTGATGCTTTGTAACTAATATTTTATTCTCCAAACTGCCACCAAATTACATGAACATTGGGAAATATGTAGATTCAAGATTTCTTCTCATACAGCACAAATATTTCAAATATGACAATATATGGCCTCTATTAATCCAGTATCAAAACCAAAACATAATTCCCACGTGAAACAAAAGACATCCAAAGTAACTTTACAGAAACAAAGAAAAAACCAAAATTTAAATATATATGTAAGGACACCACAAGTTATGGTAAAACAACGTCGACTCAATGCTCACCACCTGAACGCCCACCATTATCATTAAAAGATTGAGCAGGAGACAACTCACTAGGACTGCGTGAGGTAAACAAATTTGGATAAGACATAAAACCATCATCCATTGATGGCAACCTTTGTGGCTGGTGAGAAGTCAAGGACTGTGGAGAACTTGAAGAAGTGATAACGGAGTCGTGATGATCAAGATTCGGCTTTTCAGGTGTATTTGATTCATAAGTATCTCCAGAAAATGGGTTCTCGTTGGACTCGTATTCATTCTGCCTCTTGACGAGTTCATTGATACGAACATGGGCAAGGCTTGCAGCTGTCCGCGCTGCTGCTGCTGCGCTTTCAGCATTTTCTGCAGCTGCTCGGGCAGCAGCCAATACATCCTGCAAATCATCTTTGATTCCGGTTCGGGTCCTTGAAAGTGGACTGCATTCTTTCACGGTGGTGGTCTGCAAGTCATCACTGACAGTAGTTTCGGTTTGGGGAGATCCGATGTTTTCTTTAACTGCAATGACATCAGATGGTGGAGATATGAAGGGCAAAAACTGTTTATGTTCGGTTTCATTTTTTGCTGATTTTTCAATTATATTTTCTGGTTCATCGTTAAGATCAGATAAGGCAGAGGGCGGAAATGGAAGCATCTCAGGTCTGGAAACGGTTTCTGAAGCATGAGTAGGTAGTACAGATGAACTGGGAACCTCAGGAAAATCTAATATATCGTATTCTGTATCAGAATCTGATTGTTCATTGTGAGTTTGTTCTGGCGGTGTGTGTACTGGTTCTTCGTGCTTTTCTTGTGGAATAGGCAATTGTGTACTAGAAATTATTGAGGGGCCATTCTGCAAAAAAATGTGAAATGATTGGCAAAATTGTCATTTTGTTCATCAAATCAATAATCATTATGAGTTTTGTTCGCTTCAGATTTCTAAAAATGAATATCCAGATGCATGTTAGAACAATGGTTGAGTATAACCGAAATGGACAATACTAACCAGCAAATCTTCGTGTGGCTTGAGCAATTCAGTTTCAGATTCAGTAGGATCCCAATCAAGGCCATGTTCCTCAGCGATTTCCTTCAATAGATTAAGCTTTACTTCCGGAGAAGGAGCACGAACTGATAGGTGTTCGATCAACTGAAAGATAGGGGTAAGAGAGAGGTAACAAACTACAATCAATCATACATACTATTTTATCAATATTTCCTTATTCGTCCATCTCCATTTTCAACAAGGCCGACAGTCACATGCTAGTATATGAATGGGACCACAACTTCATTAAAAAGGCAACATTTCCAGTTAGGATTTCCAAATTCCAGAATAAAGGTGAACTATCTCCCTTTTAGAAGATTACTTGAGCCCAAGATAACAACTTAAACCCACCCGTAATCTAACCCACCAGTAATCTAGAAAATAATCAAAGCATTGACCTTGGTCTCGAAAATTTAGATATTTATAAGGGATAATGTATGTGAAGGACGCCCAACTATTCAACTTCTTTCATCATAGCCACCCATATATACATATTTAGATGGGCCTAGAGAGTTGTTTCAATATACAGCTGGCTGTGATGAAAGATATGGCCTCCACGTACATTATCTCTATTTCTTACAAAGGAGGTGCATGGATGTGTATTTTATAGGTGATGAACAGTGAATCATTATATAAAAAAGATACTGTTGGTATGTGCTTCTACTGCCTGAAGTTGTAGTTATTAAACTTAAGTGTGTGGCAATATTTTGCAAATTCTAAAAATCTGAAAACTTACTAGATAAGATGGCCAAAGGATACATATTTTTTTGGTAAAAATAAGACAGTTTGTGAAATGTGAATATTAAGTCAGACTAATTAGGTTCAATCGTCTAGATCAACATATTGGGCACCAAAAGCCAATTTCATACCAACTGCAACCTATATTTCAGTAAAAATAAGACAGTTTGTAAAATGTGAATAAACGTCTCACAAATTAGCTTAAAAACAGGTACATGCCATGTATAGGTAACCGTTGTTTGATACTATTTGATAACCAATTTTTATTGCAGTCGGTATAAATTTGGTTTTTGATGCCTGAATAATCACATAATGAGACGTCCAATCTGTTTGCTTAGACATTAAACCAAATTACTGTGACTTCTAGATAATCAATTCCAAAAGAAAAAATATAAGATCCCTTAAGGGTGTTCTAGCTATTTAACAAATAGTCTCACACTGTCGATAATTAGGACTCTGGGAACATCAGTTTTGAAATTAAATTGAGTTTCTTATAGCTTCAAAAATCCAATGCAAGTCTTTTCTGTAAGATGGATGAACTAATAAAGTGAATAGTTTAGGCTTTGTAGCATTAACAGTCCCTAGAAACTGTGTTCCATTACCTGACGATTGACTCCGCATTCTGGCATGAGTTCTGTCGCAGCAGCCACAAATTCTTTGCCATATTTTCCGGCAAAAGCCATCTGAACCTGAATCAGCTCAGGAAGATCCGCACATCTTGGTGCAGCAAAACAAAGACTCGAAATGGCCTCTTTCAAATCAAGAGGACATTCCCTACATGCATAAAATTCCAGAAAAAATTCAGCGTGATAAGATGAAGGGACTAACAAAGCAATAAATTAATAGTACTGCCCCAAGTAATGTAGATCATTAGCAATAAACATGTGTGTGGTGTCAAATTTCGCACAAGGAATCTATAAATAGGAAACAGAAGTCCAAAAACAAACTACTAAAAGATCCATATCGGCTGAATCAGCCTGTCGAGTATATCCTAGAAACTGGTCTAGCACATTAAAATCCTCATTATTCGCCCAAGTTTGTCATTCGCATGTTTATCGATTAGTAGCTTGTTTTCAAATATACGTTCAAATGTAGAAAGAAGCAGATAGCTGAAAACAATTAGTCAAAATTGGTCCAAAGTAAAAAGTACCCGAAAATGCAAAACCAGTCGATAATTCAATATGTTTCAAAGCTTCATATTTTATCTGGTGCAATGGAGATAATGTGTGAATGACTTTGGAGGCCAGAGCAAGATTCAATTTTGTTCATGTATCCACACTTAGTTTTTTTAGTCCAAATGGGTCATATAGACAATGTATTCTGCACTAAGTTCCAAAAGTTGATCTCAGTCCTACAGACTCGGGTGAGGTGAAACCACATCTCTGTAGAGAATTATGTTTCCATTCAAGCCCTAACAAATTGAAGGACATTTTGTGATCAAACTAGGGGAATCCTAAAAGCAAAAGCTTACTTTAGGGGAAAGTTACAAACTGAATAAGCCAGAGGTGATGTTAGTCATAAGCTATAACTGACTCTAAATATTAAGATTCTGAGATCTTTGCAGAACACACACCGACACAACACATTTAGAGTTATAACCTATAACTTTCTACATTATTAGTTACTTTTCCTTGCATATTTAGTAAAATCTTATCCTATATTCCCAGGCATCTCATCTAATTCGCAAATCAAAAAGTCCCAGATTTATGCTCTTATCCATAATGTATCATCGAGTGAGTTAGTTGCATCATGGAAAGATTATTGGTCTGCAACAGAAAGCATCAGATAACTCATAACCTCTACAACCATGTCCTCTAAATGCACGAGTCTCTGTCATCCCAAAATATCAAGGTGTCATAATAGTAGGCACATAAGAAATTACTGGATCAAATATAATTTAAAACACATACTGCTTACATATCATCTATCTCATACTCATCTATTTTTAGGACCGCTAATGTCATGTACTGCCGTACTGGTACCATCGTTGTTGTGTAATAATCATAGTTGTCAAAAGCGAGCGCTACATGCGCTATAGCGAGAAGCGTAGCGAGAGCGGGCCCACATCGCTCAGCCCACGAGGCAATAGCCCACCAACATTAAAAGCGACGATTTGGAAATTAGGGTGTGATTAAATGGGTGGGTTTTGGTCGGAATCATGTTATAAACATGATACAAGGATCCAATCATACCCAGAAACACGTTTGGTTTGATTTTGGAAATTAGGGTTCATGATAAGATTTGGGATTTTTTGATTTAGAGTGTTTTAATCCAATTAAGTTAGTGGGTTTTGGTCGGAATCATGTTATAAACATGATACAAGGGTCGAATTATACCCAGAAACACGTTTGGTTTGATTTTGGAAATTAGGGTTCATGGTACGATTTGGGATTTTTTGATTTAGAGTGTTATAATCCAATTAAGTTAGTGGGTTTTGGTCGGAATCATGTTATAAACATGATACAAGGGTCGAATTATACCCAGAAACACGTTTGGTTTGATTTTGGAAATTAGGGTTCATGGTACGATTTGGGATTTTTTGATTTAGAGTGTTTTAATCCAATTAAGTTAGTGGGATAGTGTTAGAATGCAGTGTGAATCTTATTACAACCCTAGAATCTAACCAGAAACATAAAATGAATCAAAATCAAAGTTTATTGCAACCCTGCGCTTTTTTTTTTTATAGCCCGCGCTTTTTTTGCGCTTCTCGCTATAGCGATTTTTGGGTCTTTGCGCTTTGCAATCGCTTTCGCTTTTGACAACTATGGTAATAATTACTCCTTGCAAACTTTCCTTTCTTATAAATTTCTTCATCTTATAATATAAGTAGCAAGTTTTTGAGCATATAATTATTAACTGGTTTAGGCATTGATATTCTCCTGATGCATTCAAGGGTAGTAATTGGCAAAAGAATTGCAGAAAACGGCCCAAGAAAATAAAAAAAACAAGTAACAAAGAATCTAAATACTGAACAATGAAGTGAGAATACACGAACCTTTGAGTTTCAATAATTGGAAGACGAACAACCACAAGTTCACAAAACAGCTCAATAATCTCTTGCGCTGCCATCATTTTTTCTTCCCTGATTATATGCTCCACCTATATAACATATAGCATTACCAAACATATTCAAGTCTTAAGTACTTTTCACACCAAAACAGAGCCACGCTAAACGGAAAAGAAAGAACGTATACCCTAATTCGAGCGGTAGCTTCTTGACCAGTCTCAAGAAGTTTGGCAATGTCGCGACGCATCTGCTTTATATGAATCTCTCTACGATTCCTCAACAGTTTTATCCGAGGAATTGTCAATTTCAGTTGCGTTTTACTGTTTCCAAAAAATAAAAAAGAAAGTTACATAGCATAAACATCAACTAAAACAAAACAGAACCCGGTCATTCAAGGTCTCATCAAACAAGTATCAATATTTAAGCATCTAGATCATGTGATGCAAGAGCTATACTATAACACCTCCAAATCCCTACTGACCCAATACTTCCGAGAATCAACTAAAAACCATAAAAATGGTGAAAGGGTATTAGTAGCAAACAACTTAGGACTTATAAGATCCTCACAGCTCTTACTTCATAAAAATGAGCGCCGAATAGTTACAAACTGCCTGATCAGCCTGGCACGCATCACGTGTTATAGAAGAGCTATAGTATAACATGCCCAAATCCCGGCTGACCCAATACCTTTGAGACTCAACTAAAAACCATAACGATGGTTAAAGGGTATTAGTAGCAAACAACTTAGCACTTATAAAGAGCTCACATCTCTTACTTCATATAAATGTGGGCCGAATAGTTACAAACTACCTGATCAGCCTCGCACACATGACATGTTATAGAAGAGCTACACTATAACATGTCCATATCCCAACTGACCTAATACCTTCGGTTTTAACTAAGAACCATAACCGTGGTAGAACTGTGGAAGGTATTAGTAGCGAACAACTTAGGACTTGTAAGGAGCTCACAGTTTTTACTACCTGATGAGCGTTAAGGCTCTGATACCATTTGTAACACACAAGGCCAAAAGCCCAAAGCGGATTTCGGGTTTCAACTATAGCTACGTTTGAAGGTATTAAAAACGCAAAACTATACTCCATCATAAAGCATACATATGCCCAACCTCTCTAAAACCATCTTCTTTGGAAATCGTCTAAAACCCGCAAAAAACCATTCTATTAACTTCTCTATTATTAATTCACCACTAATACAGTATTGATAAACATTTTATACACTAAATAACACATAATTAAAAAAAAAAAAAAAAAAAAAAAAAAAAAAAAAGACTACCATCTAGAAGCCTTGAAAGATCCCTTGCTAAAGAACGAATCGAGCATCGACATCGCGAATTGGAACTAATCGTCAGTAAAGAAGAACCCTGAAACAAAATGAATGATTAAATTGGTTTATTTACACACACCTACTCCACTATGAGAGAATTATACGCGTTTTATATTAATTAATATAGATAAAGATTGCTACGTGGAATTTAATTACTTATGAATGAAGGTTTCGTTTTTTTGCTTCTTAGCAAGTTCCGATCACTTTGATTGTAAATTTGGATTTGGGGATTTTTCTTCAATTTTTGGATTTTTTATATAAAGTTTGGGACTATTTGGGATAATTTTTTTTTTTTTTGGTATTAAACTTGCTTGGGAAGAAAAAGCCCGTAGACGCGATTAAGTTTATAAAAATGGAAAATGAGTTGGGTGCCTATAAAATCTTACATATTTCTTTTAACATGTCTCCTATAATAAAGTAATTGAATATCCTCGTGGTTTAAAACTAAAACGATCTCACTTTTATTAAATTATGTGATTTATCTCTTAAGACAATAATTTTGAGACGAAGAAAAACTAGTTTTTTTGAGTTCTATAATGCAAGCGGTACAAATTTAAATCCATGTGATACAATTACATGTTAACAATCTTTATATAAGAGCAAAAGTAAAAAATAATTATAATAATAATAATAATAATAATAATAATAATAATAATAAATAAAAAATGAATAACATGCTTTTGTACCTACAGGCTAAACATGTCTATCTAAATACTAAGATGCTAAATCGAGATATTCAGTTAATCAATAAGAGGTCTCGATTTTGCAATTGAATTTTTTCATTATCCAATTGAAAAGTCAACTCCTATTTTTTAGAGTCAAAATCTGGAAAATTTGATTTTTAATAAAAAAAAAAATCCAAGCATTGATGTGTCAAAATTAAAAGAAAAAAATATTAAAGAAAATTGGGGAGATTTATAAAACTTTCATGCTAATAAATTAAAAAAAAAAAATGAGGGTTAATTTTGGGTTGTATAAATCTATTAGAAAATATAAAACCACATATTTTTCAAAAATAAAAATGGTGATAAGTACAAAATTTGTATAATATATATTTCTTTTACCATATTTTTTTTTAATTTGAATTTGACAGAACCCCTAATTTTATCATATAAATACCCCTCCTTTGGCATTGCATCTTAATGTGTAAGAAAAATTTTAAATTTATAATACTAGTTTTACCGATTTAAATAAACCAAACACACGGGTAAATTATAACCCTCGTATGTAGTGTAAGATTTTAGACAAGACCAGGTCGTATCCACAGGGACTTAGTTCGTTCGTTTTAAGCATGAAATAATTAGTAAACAAAACAATGATTCACAACTAACAGTTTGATGTAATATGTAAAATTCAAATGATAAAACAAATGATTGATCGGATAGCTTATACAATTAAGTGATAATGCTTATGCTAAATCTTTAGTTTGATAATAGAGATTGTGCACAACTCATAACTTAGCCGTTTTCGTCAAAAGAACAATTTCATAACTTGTTAGGTTCAATTCAAGATTCATGTTTATCCACCAAGAGATTTCTCCCAAGATAGTATTATATATCAAGTCTAGATTATTACCAATTCTCTTGGGCAGATTCCTCCAATCAAAGGCTAAAAACACAGACAAGTTTCTAGAATTGCTTATAACAAATTGGTTCTTTCGACATATCACAACAGGTTATACTCAATCAGTTTTGATAAACAAACGTAGCAAGACTAAAGATATAATAGTTCACATCATAAACTTGAAATTGATAAAGATCAAAGCATAATCATAACTTCACTTTATTATATTCACATATCCAAGAAATCACAAGAGGTTTAGCCTTTCATGGCTAATGAGTTCATAGTGACAGAATTGATGAAATAGTAAACAAGAGACATAAGGGTTGGAATGATCAAATGGATTACACTAGTGTCATAAGTAACAAAAAGTTCTACACCAAAGAGTATGCTAGACCCTTGTTCGATTCTTTCAACGTCTGCTTCTGGCTCAGGATCACGTTGTACTTCTTTATCTGACTTAGTGAAAATTGATTATAGAGTAGAGAGTTCAAATGCTTGCAAATGAGCTCTATTTATAGGCTTCTGATAGGCAAAGTATGGCGCACTTCGATTGTAAGTGCGGCGTACTTAGTTATTTCTCTTGGCGTCAAAGTTTCATAAATGCAGAGGAAGTACGGTGCACATCAGATACAAAACCGACACACTTTTATTAAAAACTACCTCTTGATTTTTCTTGACCGAGCTAGCAAGTGCGGCGCACGTAGAAGCAAAACCTATGCACTTGGCTGGGATAAAGGACTAATATAATAGACTTTTTATATGTTGACTTTATTTGCTGAAATACTTGTGCTTTTGATGTTTCTTGCTTTAGACTATCTGAGAGTGAACCTGCATTCATTTCATGCTATTTAGTATTGAAAGTTCACACTAAATGATCATAAAACATATAATATCATGCCCGAAAATATATATAACTAAGGCGTTATCAAATACCTCCACACTTAGCTATTGCTTGCCCTCAAGCAATCAAGCGAGAAAATTTCATTTGTTTTTAATATGGAGATACAATATCAAGATTTTTATTCTTAGCTAGAAAGGCATTGACACATAACTAAGACACCTAACGAAGGATTATTTTAATGATTCACACAATTCACTCAAATAGGGTTGAGATCACTCAATTTGCACAGACACGACTAAATAGCTACCATAGGCTTGCACAAAACACAAAGACAACTCCGACAAGGCATAAGCACCAGACAATGATATCAATGAGGACTTTTCAGGTTGGCTTAAGGATTAGGGATATTGTTAAGACATGGAATATTTTTTCTTTTGTTTAGATAGGATCATAAAGTGATACACCAATAAGCTGTTGAGCATCAACATTGATTATTCATAGATCTTTTCTTTTCTTCTTATTTTTCTCTTAGCCAACATTTCTGACCTTGATCACATATTTTTATCAATTATTTTTTTCTTTTTCTTTCTTCTTTGATATTTCACATAACTTCAATCATTCATACTCTTCTTTTCTTTTGCATCAAACAATCAATTGAACTTTCTTTTTTAGCATAATTTATTGGTTTAAACAAAGATGAAGGATAAGGCTCTGTATGTTGTTCTAGGTGGCAATAGCATTAAAAATTAGCGCTAGAGGGTTATTTTTTTTCTGAGATATACTAGTGACCAGTGTAGTCGACTAGATTACAACTATTCTTTTGCAAAGGATGGCTATTTGGTGTAAATCCTAAATTTGCCTCAATATCACGTAAAATTGTCTATAAAGCATGAAATACAATCTCACTGTGGCATTCGTTATTGATGTATAAGTGCAAGTTCTAGAGCTAAATTAGATCGCCGGCACACTCATATATTTTTGAGAAAAAGTGTAGCAGATATACACTTATAAAGGCTTAGAATTATCTCACATTTTTTGTGAATGGAATTGTGTTTAGCTAAAGTGTCAATCCAAGTGGATTTGCTTTAATAACTTGTAAAACATACACTTTTTATTATTCTTTTCCGAAAAGTTTTAAGTTAACTAAAAAGAAACATATAATGGATAATCAAATACAGGAGGAATAACATAAAGATTTTTACTATTTGACTCCCCTTCGCACTTAAGTTGAACATTGCCCTCAATGTAGAAAGCTTGGTAAATATACAAATAGGAAAAATAAATCACTTAAGAGAAAGAAACTTCCCGGGCAATATGAGAAAGCAGATAGTGTTGAGCTTATCTCCTCCACACTTTAAAAGACCTGCAAAAATAAAAACAAACTCACACACAAAAATTTGGATTTTTTTCAATCATAACTCCTCCACACTTAAGTTGAAGAGTGTAGAGAGCATAGTACAAAGGAAACGGGTTGCCTCCAGCAAAGCGCTAATTTTTGAGTTTATAGCTCGACTCTCTGGATTTGGATGATTAATTGTTTGGGAAGTAGGGGGTTAATTCTTCCCTTCGATCGTTGAAACTTCCTTCCTCATGGTACAACTTGAGTGTGTGACCATTAACAATAAAACTTTATTTTCATGTCCGTATAGTTCAACATATCCGGATGGATATTGGTGTTTAACCATATAAGGTCCAAGCCAACGGCTTCTAAGTTTTGGTTGTTTGATCTTGTATTTCGATTGGAACAATAGGACTTTATCTCCTTTCTTGAATTCTTTTCTGATTTTTAATTTTCTATCATGCCAAACCTTTGTTCTAGATTTGTAAAGACAAGAGTTTTCATAAGCCTAAAGGCGTAGTTCGTCTAATTCATGAAGCTGAAACATACGTTTTTCACCAGCTTCAATTAAATCTAGATTACAGTTTTTAAGTGCCCAATATGCACGGTGTTCAATTTCAAAGGGTATGTGGCATGTTTTACCGTATATTAGTTTGTATGGAGTTGTTCCAGTTGGTGTCTTGTAAGCGGTTCTAAAAGCCCACATAGCATCGTCAAGTTTCCTCGACCAAATAGCAGGATTATCTTTCACTGTTTTTTTTAGTATTCTTTTAAGAGCTCTATTAGTATTTTCAACATGTCTGCTTGTTTGAGGATGGTAAGATGTAGAGAATCGATGGTTGACTCCATATCTTTTCATAGTCTTTTCCATGATTTTATTACAGAATTGAGTTCCTCTGTCGCTTATGAGAGCTTTTGGCATGCCAAAACGACAAAAGAATTTCTTGAGGAACGATATAACAACTTTGGCATCGTTTGGAAGAGCTTGGGCTTCTGCCCATTTTGATACATAGTTGACAGCGACTAATATGTATTCGAATTTTGACGATTTAGGAAATGGTCCCATAAAGTCTATACCCCATATGTCAAAATTTTCAAACACTTGAATATAAAATTCAATAGCATTTTGTCTCTTTTGGAAATATTTCCAGTTTTCTTATATGATTCACAAAGGCGAACCAGAGTATGAGCTTCTTTTAATATCGTGGGCCAATAAAATTCTAATCCAAAAACTTTTTTAGCAGTAGTGGTGGCACCATAATGTCCACTGGTAGGTCCATGGTGACATTTACCAAGAAAGGCACGTATTTCGGGTCCAGATACACATATCCTGATTATTCCGTCAGGACATATTTTGAAAAGATGTGGCTCATCCCAAAAATATTTCTTTAAGTTTGAAAAGAACTTATTTTTCTCTTGGTGAGTCATTCCCTTAGGTCATACGTTCCCCGCTAAATAGTTTGCAAGGTCTACGAACCATGGCGTTTCTTGAGAACTTATCTCATTAAGAGTTTTATCGGGAAAATTGTCATTTATCTCCATTTCTACTTCTTCGTTTTCTTTTTCGATATGAGACAAGTGATCGGCTACTACATTCTCAACACCTTTTTTGTCTTTGATTTCTATATCGAATTCTTATAAAAGTAATATCCAACAAATAAGATGTGGATTAGCATCTTGCTTTTTAAACAGATATTTAAGAGCGGAATGATTGGTATAGACCACAGTTTTAGATAGAACGAGATATGCACGGAACTTGTCGAATGTAAATACTACAGCCATGAGTTCTTTTTCTGGTACTGTATAATTTTGTTGAGCAGCATTGAGCATTTTACTAGCAAAGTAGATAGGATGGAAGTGTTTACCATCTTTTTGTCCTAAAACAGCTACGACTGCAAAATCGCTTGCATCACACATTAATTCGAATGGTAAATTCCAATTCGAACTTGTTATGATTGGAGTGCATGTAAGTTTTTATTTTAAGGTTTCAAAAGCTTTGTGACATTCGTCATCAAATTTGAATGTTATGTCTTTTTCAAGAAGTTTAGTCAAAGGGCGAACAATTTTTGAAAAATCCTTAATTAATCGTCGGTAAAATCCTGCATGTCCTAAAAAGCTTCTAATGCCTTTCACATTAGTAGGGCGTGGAAGTTTAGAAATCACGTCAATTTTTACTTTGTCGACTTCAAGTCCTACTCTTGACACTTTATGTCCGAGCACAATTCCTTCTTTGACCATGAAGTGACACTTTTCCCAGTTAAGGACAAGATTTGCATCTTCACAACGTTGGAGCATTTTATCCAGATTGTTGAATTTATCGAAAGAGTTTCCAAAGACAGAGAAATCATCCATGAATACTTCCACGGACTCTTCAATCATGTCATCAAAAATTGCTATCATACACCTCTGAAAAGTAGCAAGTGCGTTCCATAAGCCAAATGGCATACGTCGATAAGCGTAAGTTCCGAAGGGACATGTGAATGTTGTTTTTTCTTGATCCATTGGATCGATTGGTATTTGGAAATAACTAGAAAATCCATCGAGAAATCAGAAGTATTCATTTCCCGCTAATCTTTCTAATATTTGGTCCATGAACGGGAGAGGGAAATGATCTTTTGCGGTTGCTTCATTCAGTTTTTTGTAATCGATATACACGCGCCAACCAGTGATAGTACGAGTTAGGACAAGTTCTTCATTTTCATTTGTTAAAACTATGATAGTACCTTTCTTGGGTACATAATGAATAGGACTTACCCATGGGCTATCACCTATTGGGTAGATAATGCATGAGTCAAGAAGTTTGACTACTTCTTTTTTAACGGCTTCTTTCATATTTGGATTGAGTCTCTTTTGCTTTTGAACAATTGGTTTCTTATCATCCAACAACTGAATTTTGTGTTTACAGAAGGATGGACAAATTCCAGGCATGTCACTTGTTTTCCAAGCAAAAGCTCTTTTGTGGTTTTTAAGAACCGAGATTAACTTTAGTTTCTTTTTCTTAGACAATTTAGATGAGATTATCACTGGAAGTAAGGATTCTTCTTCTAAGAAAGCGTATTCTAAATGATTAGGTAATGGATTGAGAACAAGATCGGTGGGAGGTTCTTCAAGAGATTTTCTAATTTTGTGTTCAGTATCAAATGTTATTTTTTTCGAATGCAGCTTCTTCTTCTTCATCATCGTCAGAACTTTCATCATTTTCCTTGATAGTCATTGCCATGAATTGATCATATTCAGCAAAGACTTCATCTTCAAGGAGTGTTCCATCGACATAATAAAGTAATTGATTGAATTCATTTAGAAGTTCATCAAAATCTTCTTCAAGAATTTCATCGATGACATTAATTCTGAAGCATGTATCATCATTAGAGTAAGAGTGTTTCATAGCCGAGTCCATAGAGAAAATCATTCGTTCTTCTCTAACTCCTAAGTTGAGTTGTTTTTGTTTGACTATAATCATTGCATCGGCTGTATGCAGAAAAGGTCTTCCTAAGATAGAGGGACTTTACTATCTTCTTCCATTTCTAGGATAACAAAATCTATCCGGAAGGTAAATTTTCAAACTTCGACTAGCATGTTTTCGGCTATCCCAACGAAATATTGAAAGGATCGATCTACTAACCTCATATTCATTTTGATAGGTTTGAGCATTTCGATAGATTGTTTAGCATAGAGAGAGTAGGGCATCAAATTAATGCTAGCACCAAGATAGGCAAATGCATTGCATGAGAATGTTTTGCTGAAGGTACAAGGAATTAGGAAACGTCCAGGATCTCCAAGTTTTGGTGGAATTTTGTTTTAAACGATCGCAGAGCATTCCTCGTTAAGAAAGTTGCAGAAATTTAATCGAGCTTACTTTTGTTACTCTCGAGTTCTTTAAGGAACTTCCCATAATTGGGCATACCGGCTAAAACGTCAACAAGAGAAACATTAATTCGAATGGCTCAAATTATGTTGTGAAATTTTCCGTATTGAGCTTCCTCTTCTTTGTCAGGTGTTGTTGTTGTTGTTTTAGTTTTCTTTTGACGTATAGGCTCATCCTCTTCTTTGTCATCAGTGAAAACTTCAACGGTAGGTTGAGTTTGACTGGATCAGGTGGTGGTTCTCATGATGTACCATTTCTTGTTGTAATAGCTAATAACATGCTCGTGTCGAGCTTGTGGTGGTTGATAAGGTTTACTTCCAGTTGAGCTGTTCTTAGGATTCGGTAGAGTATTACTAGGAAGGGATCTAGAAGCTCGACCAGATTGCTTGTCAGCAAGTCTGTTGAATTTAGCTTCTAAATTCTGAATTGAGGCTTGATGATTTTTGGTAGTGGATTCTAATTTATCTTTGAGGTCCATGAATGTTTCTTTGACAAAACGTTTGTTGACTTTTGTGCTTTGATAAATCCACTCAATTTTGTTTGTATGCCTGGTTTTTCATCAGAATTTGTTGGTGTGGAAGACTCTCGATTATATTATGATCTTCCACTAGGTCGCCATTTATCTCGATCTCGCTAGCGATCACGATATTTATCGTAAAAACTAGTACGTCGAAATGTATTCATGAATTTGGCTTCCTCTTCATAAGACACAGGTGTGTCATCATCATTGCAATTTGCGGTTGAATGATTTCCACCACAATGATTACAAGTTTCATTTCTTTGTACTGAGCATCCATTTTGAGGTTCATGGCATCCATTCTGGCCATAATTTTGTCAGTATCAGAATTATTACTACCTTCATCGGCGAAAGCAACAGTTTTACGAATAGTGGTTTTGGGTTTCTGATCTTTAGCCCAATCGAGCTTAAGTAAGACTTTGTCTTCAAGAAGTTGGTATGCTTGATTTGGTGTTTATAGAGAAATATACCACCGGCTGTAGGGTTTAAAGCTTCTTGAGTTTGTTCATGTCCATGAAAGTTTCTTAGCAATTCTTTCATTCGAAGCCAGGCTTCGGTGAGGTTTTCACGTTCGTGTTGTGAGAATCCTCAGATTTCTCCGAGAAGTTTATCGAATAGAGCTGGTGGAAAGAATCTACTAAAGAAAGCAATGCGAAGCTCGTCCCAGGATTCAATAGTTCCTTCGTCGAGTTCGTCAAGCCAAGTTTTAGCTTCTCTCGTTAAAGATAAAGGGAACATCATGAGTCTGACCGCTTCGGTTTTGGTAGCTCTGCATTTAAACATATCACAAGCTCCAAGAAATTCATGAATGTGTTTGTGAGGATCAGTTTTAGTTCGACCATATTGCCTTTGACAAGAGTTAAATGATTCCCTTTTATTGCAAACTCATTTACGGTTTTAGGAATGGTAATAGTAGGTCCAGGAGTGGGTGCAATGATACGATCGTTAGCACACATGGGTTCGTTATCAGCGTCATCCATTGGATCGTACAATTCAATGAACTTAAGAAAAATCTGAAATTAGAGATATCGTCAATGGGTGTATGGTGAACACGAGGTTGTTCGGGTCTTTCATCTTTTCGAGATATAGGAACTATTTTATTATTACGTTTTCTTTTATTCAAAGTTTTTTCAGGTTCTGATAGAGGTTAAATAGGATCAGTTTCAGATGAACGAGTGCGCATCCAAAATCAAATAGAGAGCAAAATTTAAATCAAGTGAGACAAATTTCGTTTTTTGCGATAGTGAGTGCGGCGTAAACAAAAATGTGTGCGACGTACTTGTGCTAGAGTGATAAGGTCGGCGTACTTAGGATTAAGTACGACGGTCTTAGTGTTACCGAGATGATTGTTTTGAAAGACAGAGGTTTCTATCGATCAAGAGGTGATTCTTTTTTGGTTTTCTGAAAAGATTGTGAGGTCTTAGGAAAAACGTCACGGATTTGAGTATGTCGTACTTGGTGACAAGTACGGTGGTGTTTTATGTTTTGTGAATAAGTGCGGTGCACAAGAGTTAAAGTGCGACGGTGTTTCTTCAACAGAACTCACAGAAGTGTGAAGGATATTGGGTTTGAAAAGGGAATAAGGTTTTGTTTGCTAAATTCACTTTGAAAGTGCTTAAGGAACAAATTTAATTCTCCGGCAGTGGCGCCAAAAACTTTGATGTGTAAGGAAAGCTTTAAATTTATAATACTAGTTTTACCGATTTTAATAAACCAAACACACGGGTAAAGTATAACCATCGTATGTAGTGTAAGATTTTAGGCAAGACCAGGTCGTATCCACAGGGACTTAGTTCGTTCGTTTTAAGTATGAAATGATTAGTAAACAAAACAATGATGCACAAATAACAGTTTGATGTAATATGTAAAATTCAAATGATTTCTTGGATAGCTTATACAATTTAGTGATAATGCTTATGCTAGATCTTTAGTTTGATAATAGAGATTTTGCACAACTTTTAACTTATCCGTTTCCGTCAAAAGCGCAATTTCATAACTTGTTAGGTTCAATTCAAGATTCATGTTTATCCACCAAGAGATTTCTCCCAAGATAGTATTATATATCAAGTCTAGATTATTATCAATTCTCCTAGGCGGATTCCTCCAATCAAAGGCTTAAAACACAAACAAGTTTCTAGAATTTCTTATAACAAATTGGTTCTTTCGACCTATCCCAACGGGTTATACTCAATCAGTTTTGATAAACAAACGTAGCAAGACTAAAGATATAATAGTTCACAGCGTAAACTTGAAATTGATAAAGATCAAAGCATAATCATAACTTCACTTTATTATATTCACATATCCAAGAAATCACAAGAGGTTTAGCCTCTCATGGCTAATGAGTTCATAATGACAGAATTGATGAAACAGTAAACAAGAGACATACAGGTTGGAATGATCAAATGAATTATACTAGTGTCACAAGTAACAAAAAGTTCTACACCAAAGAGTATGCTAGACCCTTGTTTGATTCTTTCAACGTCTGCTTCTGGCTCAGGATCACGTTGTACTTCTTTATCTGACTTAGTGAAAATTGGTTATAGAGTGGAGAGTTCAAATGCTAGCAAATGAGCTCTATTTATAGGCTTCTGATAGGCGAAGTACGGCGTACTTCGATTCTAAGTGCGGCGTACTTAGTTATTTTCTTGGTGTCAAAGTTTCATAAATGCAGAGGAAGTACGACGCACATCAGATTCAAAACTGGCACACTTTTATTAAAAACTACCTCTTGATTTTTCTTGACCGAGCGAGCAAGTGCGGCGCACGTAGAAGCAAAACCGGCGCACTTGGCTGGGATAAAGGACTAAGATAATAGACTTCTTATTTATTGACTTTATTTGCTGAAATACTTGTGCTTTTGATATTTCTTTCTTCAGAGCATCCGAGAGTGAACCTACATTCATTTCATGTTATTAAGTATAGAAAGTTCACACTAAATGATCATAAAACATATAATATCATGCCTGAAAATATGTATAACTAGGGCGTTATCACATCTATACAAATCTTGGATGACGATTCTGACTAACGATTTTGTATCTCATTATTTGTAGGGTTTGCAACAAGTGAAACACATAACCTCCAAAATTTTTTCATTAGTTGATGTAAAAGTCCAGTGACTTCGATAGCAAAAAAGTCATAGAAGGAATCTTCCTCAACTGAAAGTTCCTTCTATAAAATTGTTGTCCTCTGAGTTATCTACCACCCCTCCAAATTTCATTAAATCTGGCCTAGTAATGAACCAGTTAAAAAACAACAATGTCAAGCATATCAGATTTTCCAATTATGTTTTTAACTTTATTGCCTTTCACGTCCAAGCCGCTAACCCTAATGTTTCTATTGTGTTTTTGTAGGTTACATCATATAATTTTCATTATGCTTTTTTGTATTGTTATATATATAAATTTTATTTGTACAATTATGATAACCTTAATATTTTTGTTGGGTTTTTGTGGATGTTATTGGCCACTTAGTTCAGAACATTGATATCACGGTTATGGTTCTAGAATGCAAGATAAAATATGTTAGGGTTTAAACTACAAGATTAGAGATAATTTACTGACAATTCTATATTTTTATATCTGTATCTCATTATTTGTAGGTTTGGCAACAAATGAAACCCATTCTCAGAAGCAGATGTAAAAATTCTAGTGACTTCGAAAATAGGAAAGTCATAGAATGATTTTTCCTTAACTGAAAGTTCTTTCTTCAAAGTTGTAGGCCTCTGAGTTATCTACCATCCCCCAAAATTTCATTCAAATTGGCCTAGAACTAACTGGGAAATTGCATTTCACTACAACAATGTCCAACATGTCGGATTTTCTAATTATGTCTTTATCTTCATCGCCTTTCGAGTCCAAGCCACTAACCCTAATGTTTAAGTTGTGTTTTTTTAGATGTTACGTTATTTACTTTTTGTTTTTTTTATGTATTGTTAAATTTTGTTGGGAATTACAATTAAGTTGATAAAACAAAACATGTGAAACATGAGGGACTTATGGATACAAAGGAAGAAACTTGCAAAGAAAGAAAAAGATTACTGCATATCTTTTTATTATTCTAGAATATCCTTTGTAACCCTAGTATCTCTATTATATAAAGAGATACAAGGAATTGATATTATGGACGTACAAGATGTAAAGTCCAGAAAAAGTGTGTGTGTGTCTAGGGCGTCGTATAGTTATTGTAAACGCCTAGACTTGTTGATTTGTGGTTAAGCCTCAACGATCTTAGATCGCTGTTAGAGTGTAACCATGCTACACTTGATCACGTAGCATTGGGGCTTTGATGTATGTTAGAATAGTGATGATGACGAGAAACCTTGTTAGCAATAATAATGATGTGTTTGTTTATTCCGCTGCGTATCGTGTTCATTCATTATTATTGTGCAATCCCTAGATGAGGTCTAAACAACCTCGAGCTATAAACGATCTTAACAAATTTTATAAATCTTGTTTTACAATTATGCTGACCATGATGTTTCTGTTGTGTTTTTGTAGATGTTATTGGCCGCTTGGTTAAGAACATTGATATCACGGTTATAGATCCAGAAAGCAAGACTAAACATTTTGTAGGGTTAAAACTACAAGATCTGAACTAATATACTAACATGCTATATTTTTTATATTGGTAATGTTAATTTTGTTTTTCAATTTGTACAATGGTGTGACAATTAAGTATTCTTATGATTTATTGAGGTATATAATCATAGGGATATGCATATATCTTTTTAAAGAAGTAAAACTATATATAAAAATCTAAGCATTTTTATGGAACTAACAACATTAAATGTTTATTTGTTATAAAGGATCAAAGTACAAGTACGTGTTCAAGATGATATAGATGAATTATAATGTTTGTTCACTAGATATGTCATCAACAAATTTATTCAATTATCTTGATAAATTGTTTGATTATTTGATATTAACAATTAAATGTTTCATATCAGCATTAAGATATATGTATTTACTAGCTTTTTTAACTCGTATCCTAATGTTTCTGTTGTGTTTTTGTACTACATCATGTTTTTTTATGTTGTTAAATTTTACAAATACGTGCTCAAGATGATACAAGTGCATGATAATGTTTGTTCAGCAGATATGTCATCAACAAATTTATTCAAATAACTTATTTTCATATCTTAACAAGTTATTTGGTTATTTGATATTGATACTTAAATGTTTATATTCACTAATTTTTGTAACCTATATAAGTCATGTTTGTACTTTGTATGCGTTGAGTTTCTAAAGATAGTACGCAGTCTAAACATTCAAAACTTTTATTATTAAATAAAAAAAATAAATGATTTTACACCAAATTTGGTTAGTTTAGCAAATTACAATGTATTATTATGCTTTATTCTAAAACTTCATACTATAAAATCTATGTAAAAATGGAAGGGAAAAAAAGGAAATACGAAAGAAAAACAACAATATATATTAACCCAAAAACATATATTTTTTTTTCTCCTTGATTTAAACATGCAAGGGAATCAACAAAAGTAGGTAAGTTACTTTAACAAATATAGTTTTAGAGATTTTACCTTTAATTTATATGCTTGTACCAATTCTTCCATCTAAAGAAACTTATGTGATTTTTTAAAAATTAAATCTAACCCATTCTCAGGATATTAATATCTATAATTATGTAAGCAAAAATACACCGTTGGTCCTTGAACATTCCCAAAAACATCGCTTGGGCCCCAAACAAGGGAAAATTGTCGCCGGGAGTCTAAAACCCAACTTTTTGAGGCCGAATGCGTCCCTTGACCCGTTTGGTCTCGGTCAACGCATGTTTGTGTTATATTTTGAGGGGCATATTAGTCCTTTCACGATTTAACTATACATCTAAACCCAAGCTAAACCCGACGCTCAACTTGAGGGACCAACGGTGTACTCATACATTGTTAACTATGCAACTTGACCGTATCGTTTCTGATATGCCTATTACTATTTCCGCGGGAACCAATAAACCTACAGCCAACCATTGACAATTGAGTAAAACCCGATCATCTGACACACACATTGCCACATACAAGATACAAACTTTACCGAACACAACCCTCAAAAAGTTACCCACATTATATCTTATTTCATCCGATCAAATCACATACTCACAAACACATACCATCGGAAGTTGCAAGGCATACAAAATCAAACAATACACATACCAGGTAATATTTTTTTACTGATTTTTACTTCATTCAAACGTTATTTTTATAATCTTAATCGTTAATGCAGTAGCTATGTATGGGAATCAATTTCTTTGCATTGTGTAGGATCCTGAAGATGTTTTGGATGAGTTTGTAAGTTAACACCATATATGAATTAACTATTATTTCTCTAAGAAACTAGTTTTAAGAAATTGACAATGCTTAATATGATATACAGGAACTAGACAAGGATTACATTTTAGGAGGTTCTTATCATGGGAATCGTCATATTTACTTAGTTAAGTGTACCGACATTAGATGGAGAGTAAGTGTTAGGAGAGTGTCAGAGTTAGTGTGTGTTGTTAAGGGTGCTATGTGGAATGATTTTGTTATGCACAACATCACATGTTCGGATGTTGCTTACATACATTTTGTAGAAGAGGGTGAGGATGTGTTTTCTGTAAGTTGCTACAGTGAGTATCGGGAGAAGTTTCATTATTATGAACCCGAGAGTGCTCAGTTTTGGAGATGTTTAGTGCCAGTGACAGACACATCTCTGAGTATGCAGTGGTTGCCGGAAGATTTTCTGAAGTATCTGAATGGTCCAACCCCTACTGAGCATCTCGTGGATACCACTAACACGACTGAATACACTGTGGAAGTTGAAAGTGAATATCTATATGATCGATACGTCCACTCCTTCCTGTTTGGGTGTGGTTGGGAGAGGCTTGTCCAAGACTTGAATATGAAACCTGGCCAATGGATGGTGTTTACTCAGGTTGTCCTGAAGGAAGAATATAATATCATGTTGTTTGAACGTGATGGAGGATCTGTCATAACAGTGGAGGCATACATCACCAACATAGTCATGAATGCCCTCTGTCACCAAGCACATGACTATGGTATGTTTATCTTGATTAACTTTAACTACATGGATTATATAATATCAGTGTAACATTTTGGCTTATCTATAACTAATTATGTATTATTAACTTCAGATTTTGAAGCCCGTCATATGAACTGGATGTGTAATTGGACGTTTCACACTGTCCATGACCAAGAAAAAAAGGCATTCTATAGAAAGCTGTCTGCATGCTTCTGGAGAGATGGGCGACCTGTAAGTGTATTCCAAACTTTGCTATACTTCCTTTATGCATGGTTGATGTGGTCCTATATTTTGTTCTGTGTATTTGGCCTGTTTGGGAAGCAGTAGTGACAAAGTTTCTTATTAAGATGTGCAGCTGTCAATTTTTTATGAGATATTGTGAGTCTGATAGGATGATTGACAGATCATAATGTCTGATAGAATCACTCCAAAAACACTTATGCTTACTTTTTCACATTTTGTAACAGGTTATACCATCAACACTTGTCAAGAAGTAAAACTTGTATGGGTTCTCTATCACTGTTGTGAAGCATCAAAGGATAGAGAAAGTGTTCGAAGTGCTTGAGAGAACTATGCAAGTTGGTCAAAGGAAGGTGAGGAGGAAAGTGGCAATTGTTTCATCAGCTAGTTTTAGGGAGTTGAGGACGGAAGCAGGGTTTGTTCAAGGTTCAATGGTTCATTTCTTTCTAAGTGATGAAACAACATGTCACAAAGACTTTTAAAGTTTGATTTGTGGTGATGGTTGTTTGTAACTTGGATGAATGTTCTTTAATAAACAGCTTTTGTAGTATCTGATTCAGATAAACCATATGGGTTTGTTCCTAGTAGCCTGTATGTATGGTGGGAAGAAAAAAAACTTGACAAATGCTTAGATAATGTTTTGTAACTATCTGTATAAGTTTGAAACCATATGGGTTCGTCCATAGACAATGTTTTGTAAGTTTGACGCAATGTACATGCATAATTTTAGGTATTTCAAACGGATTATTAGTAACACTTGTTTGTATGTGTTGACTTTGTAAGTCAAAGTGGGTTATTCCAAACAGTCCCCCTAAACTGAATATGCAATTGCAAACTCATAAAATGTAAAAACCAAAAATTAAAGCTGCAAATGCATACATAGGATTTTTTTTTAATTGATTAAAACTATACAATTTTTTACTAATTTTTTGGTCTGTGTTGACTTTATAAGTCAAAAAATGGGTTATTCTAAACAACTCCTTAAATGGGTTATTTCAAATGGATTATTAGTAACACTTGTTTGGTATTTGCTGACTTTATAAGTCAAATTGGGTTATTCCAAACACTCCCCATAAATGCAAATGCAATTTAGCAAACGCATAAAATATAAACACCAAAAATTAAAGATACAAATGCATACATAGAATTTTTTGCTGATATAGACAATACACCAAATATCACAAGTGGAACTGCTAAAACATAGATTTATATTGCATCATAGTTACAGTACATTACAATAAGATCAGGAAGTAGAACAACCCTTTATTATCAACCAAACAAAACATACATTTACATAACCTTGTTAACAACCTAAACATAGAAAACAAGGTACCAAAATACCCCATTTACCTACCCCCATCAAATACCCAAAAGTGACTAATTATATTTAGCCATGGCAGCAACATAACCTTCCTTCTTACGAATACCTTCATCAGCTTCCCCATAAATCTTTATCAAACGAGCAAGTTGGTCGATGTGCTTTGGCCTGGGTTTCTCTAAGCGCAACCAAACTGGAATGCGCCACACAATGCTCTCCCAAAGCTTCATTCTCCTCAATTAGCTCCCTACGCTTGGGAATCAGCATCTTTAAATGATCAATACAGGCACGAATTAGGTTTTTAAAAAACCCTTATTCAACAGCCTCTTGCCCAAACACATTCCCATTCAAACATTTAAGTGTGAAGAATCAGCCACTTCCATAAGTTCATTCAACATTGGGAAATCTTCCATTTGGATATGTGTGAGGAAAAGGCGGTGGAATTGGTTTATTTGTTAACGCACAAAAGTAAGTAGTGTCTCAGGGAAGAGACGGTCAAGGGTTTTAATAATTAATATTTTTTCACAGTTGGTCCATCAATTTGTCTATGTTGCCGTTGTCATACTAAAAACTCCCGCCCATTATTAAGTGAGTGTTCACATTTGGTCCCTAAATTTGACATTTAATAATTAATCACACCCCGTTAAATCCTTACTCACACATTCAATGGTACAAGTTTTTGTTGGTTAAATTGGGTTTTGCAAATTTTGTTATTACTGATATCACTAGCAGTTTGGGTGATTGTTGCAAATCATGGACCACCACTTGACTTATGGATTTGGAATTCTGACTTTATAAAGTTAAAGTTCAAATAAAAAATGTCGTTTACCATTTGAGTCATGGATTGCAGTGTTGCTTTCTAGACTCAAATGTAAATGGTATTATCAACTATGACTTTCTAATGCCAATTCGAAATGTTATATGGAAGTTTGACTTTCTAAAGTCAAACACCCAAATCCATAAGATACCCTAACTATTTCAAAACTCAGACAAACATCGTTTAGCACAATTTGGAAACCAACATATGCACAACCTAAATTAAGCATTGTTTTTACAACCTAAAGTAATGAAACCATACGAATAAATTCCAAACAACAAAATACGAAGTTAATTGTCTTAGGGTATTCAACCCATACATAAACAACAAACACTAGAAGAATTCCACAACGGCTGTCGAGGAAGCTTGGTGTAGTTTCAACAGCTCCCTAGCCAAACTCCCAATTCATCCTCACATTTTCAGAGTCATCATGACTCGAATTGCTAAGCTTGATATAAAGTATATTCGGCAAGGGGGAACACGCAAGTATGAACTTTATTATTGTTAATTCATTCAATGACATAGGAAAATATCTAAACACCATGCGCTCGAGCTGGCCCGACCTCATTCTGTACCTTCCTAAATCTAATGAATAAATTTCCAAGGTAGATCACTTTCCAATGAAGCCTGCAAATTGAGATAGTATTGAGATGCACAACAATGGCAATTTAAGATGATGTATTTGATACACATGCATTCCACTTACTATGGTTTCTAGCATTTTTAATTTTGGAGCTCCACAAATCATTTGAATGATGAATAATACATTGCATTGTTCCCAAAATTGACTCATGATAGATTTTGAGTCTTGAGGGATACAAATGCCACAGGGACATTCATCCAGGAGCTACCTTCTGCCAAAAACTACAAAATGTGGACTTTTTGTAAGTTTGAAAGATTACTTTTGTTAAGTATTAGACATTACTTTAGAATTATGTAATTTGAAGTGTGAAACTGAAATTGGTCTTACCTTGCACTCCTGAAAATCCAGTATAAGCGACTCAAGTTTGGGAAGAGTTCTCAGCTGAAAGACATTGTAAGTTGTGATTGTCGTGGGATGGTTCCAAACACCAAATGACAAATTTTACTTATTCAGATTCCCTAAATGTGCAATATCCGATAGTCTCATCTCGTTTGTACCAGTACGATTTATTTTTAGAGACTTAACTAAGGGACAACCAGCAATAAACTCCCAAATTGTACCGTTATGAAAATTGAAAGATAACAATTCTAAGCTCAAGAGATTTGGAAAACCCATAAAAGATACCAAACTAGGAAAAGTACACCAATAAAGTTCCAGATGTTTCAACTCTATACGACGGTACAATTGGGTTGGCAAGGTAACTGGTTCACTATACCCAGGGGCGGAGCCACATGTATGATAGTGGGGGGCGTTGCCCCCAACCAAGCCGTTGCGGGATACCAATGAGACATTAGAAAAAAGTTCAAATTGGTAAATAAAAGGACCAGTGCCCTCAGGCAAATAATCCAAGTGCCCTCGACACTCTCAGTGACCAACAACTAGAGTGGTCCTTAATTTCGAATGTTTTCCGGTTGTTTTGTTCATCGGAAACAATGGAGTAGAAGTTGATACGTGAAAGATGAATAAGTGATTGGGGAGGGAGAAAAACATAAAGCAAACTTGTGGTGGGGTAGGCGTCTCACGTGATGTACTTTTTGTTATGTGAAATTGTGCATATAATTATTACGTAATATACTATTAATTTAGTATCATTAATTTTTTTTTGTATATACGTAGTAATAAATTTGAATATATGTGTGGAAGCTGGATTTTAGTAAGCATGATTTTTTATGGGTTTTGATCACATATATGTGTGGAAACTGGTTTTGTTTAACCATCATTTAATAAATTTGTATATACGTATGATTTGATGAAACAGTATCAGTTTAATGAAATTGATTGATCTTAGTTCTTCTTTAGATTATACGGATCATTTTTTTTAGAAAAACGACATATATTGATAGAACCAAACAAGTAGTACAATATACATAATAATTGTCGACTCACATTCTTAACAAGACAATTGAAAAGAATAGGTCTCAAGAAAAAAGAAAAACTAACAATGATAAGATTATAAGGAGTGTTAAATGCATCGTAGTAAAGCATTTTTTTAATCTCATTAATCGAACCCGACTCGACTTATTAAAAAAACCAAATCCTGGCTCGACCCGACTTGTTTCAAGCTACACTAAAAAAGAAGTTTACACATTGCCCCCTGTGATCGTATTTTCTGGCTCCGCCACTGACTATACCAGTTTCGAATAATGAGCTCCTCAATTCCTTGCTGAGCCAATAACAGCAACAAATCGTGAATCTCTTCATAATTGAAGTCATCTTGTCCAAACAGAGTTTTGGGCTCTACGGAAAACACAAACCTTCTTACAGGACCTTTGAGCCGAAGTAGCAGTCTAGTAACATGCTTCCCATCAAACTTAATTGTTAAAAAAAAAAAAAAAAAAAAAAAAAAAAAAAAAAAAAAAATCCTCATCAACTATAACAGCGGTGAGCAGCGTCCACTTAAACCTCCAGTTTTTCGCTAAACTATCGGTCCTCACCACATCTTTTAGTTGCAAACAATTCATAATATTAGTGATCACGTTATCCGGCATTTTACTAATATAATCCGGCATGGTAGCAATAACATTACATCCAAAAGACATGGTATTGTTGGAATTTAATTTGGTTTAGTGAGTTATGGGAAATTAGAGTTTGGATTTCGATTTTTATTTTCAGTAAATCAGGTTTTTTGAGTTTTGATTTGGTTTTTCATAAGGGTTTGTGTAATTATGGTGGGTATAGCCGTATAGGGGTTTGGTGGGTGGGTTTATTGGTTCGCGTGCAAAATTAATAAGCGTATCAAGGAAGATACAATCAACTTGCAAAGTCAAGTTCTTGATTCATCCCTAACGTTTGTTGGCTTAACTACGGTTTAGATGTATAGTTAAATCGTGAAAGGACTATTATACCCCTCTAATATAACACAAAACGTGAATTGACCGAGATTAAAAGGGTCAAGGGACGCATTCGGCCTCAAAAAGTTGGGGTTTGGACTCCTGGCGACGATTTTCCCTTGTTTGGGGCCCAGGCGATGTTTTTGGGAAAGTTCATGGACCAACGGTGTATTTTTTTCATTATGTAAATAGTATCAAATTTTTAAAAAATTTGATGTAAGATACATATGAAATCTTCAAAATATGTGGAATCTATAATGTTGATGTCTTTATCCGTATTTATCTATCAAAATTAACATAAACATAAATATTTTATCAAAATTAATACACGTTTTCTTCCGAAATAAGTTTCTACAAAAGAAAAAAAAAAGTGTATTTGGTGTTTCTAAAATTAAAACTAGGCCATTATTAGGATAATAACATCCATACTTATTGACTTTTGTCCCCAAAATAAAAGTGCCCTATTCTAAAACTTCATACAATAAAATGGCAATCAAAAATCTTTCTCTTACATTGCTTGACATTTCGCTCACCAAGTTTAAGTTTTCCTTACCAATATTAGACCATGAAAAGAGGGGGGGGGGGGGGGGGGGTAGCCAAAGCCTTTCCCACAAGCTGCAAACTACCACCAGGCATACCCCAAGATCGAATGGTATTAGCAATATACTTTTCCTAAGTTGACGCTTAAGGCACGCCTACACTTGAGATTACTCTTCGGCTAAAAGGTTTTAAGGAGACAAAGAGGCAAGACTAATAAACTAACCTAACAAGAAATGTCATCAGGTGTGCATATCACTTTATCAAGAGCTCATTTCAGTATCCTAGAGTACCCCAAACGACATTTAGGAGGGATCGATTTGACAGTACACAACCCCTTAGAAATTAAACTGTCAAGGATAGGCAAATCGAAACCACCATAATCGTCTGATACCAAATCCTCAACATAGGCAAGTTATAGAAAGAAGAAAGTTTTGGTTTGGTGAGGTCATACAACACAACCTAACAACACCATCACCACAATCAGGAGTGGCACAAAATTAGAATCATTGCTATGCCGACACTTAGAACGAAGAGTATGCGTCTTAAAACAAACCCCGCATAACCAAAGACCCATACGTTTAAACGTAACCTCAGCCGACTCGAAAACAATAAGATTAGAAGCTAGAGAATGTTTTGTGATAGCTAGCGCATTAAAAAGACCCACAAAAGGAAAATGAAACCACACAACTGTCATGGCAAATCGATCATAAATAGTACCAAACCACCACCACAATCTAAAGAAAACCTTTATATTTGTGCTGACCAACCAAACCGCATAAACTCTTGATATTAAACGCTAAAATAAACAATGATATTAGTGCTCTTATAACAAATCCAACCTAGATATATGTAAACTAATAGTAAAACGCTGGAAAAAAAACTTATACTCCAAAAAAGGGCAGCGTCAACATATGAGCAAAACGCGTGACCAACCAAACCAAACTAGACAGCTTAAACAACAAGCAAAAACGTCTGACCAACCAAACTCCAACCAAATAGCGTTAATGCCAAGAACCAACCACCCCCACTAACCGACGTTAACGACAAGAACTAAACACCAACAGGCCAACGAAAATGCCTGTTGGAGCAAAACACCAAGAAAGAACGCAGTACAATCCAACACTGATCAAGCGAAACCTTTAAAAAAACCAACGAACAATAGATCGAACCAACAAACCAGCAGCCAAGCGAAACCTGAAAACTGACCGGAGAAGCCAATGAAACCCTTTGAAGAATGAAAACACCAACAACATAAACCAAACCAAATCGGTTTCACAAGAACGAAACCCTTGAAAAAAAAAGTGTATGAAAAGGATGAAACGAAAAATCCTTCCGGCTGAGATTTGTTAAATTATTGTTGCAGAAACGAAGAAGACGTAACAGGATCAATATGATCGGCCAGTGTCATCGTTAATCGCCCACAATGGGATCTTTTTATTTGGTAACTTAACAGAGCTACATAAATTTTCTTTTCAAACATACCGATTATTATTTTTCTTTTTTGTTTTGCTTTAACCCGGATGTTGGCCGGAGAAAGGTGAAAGCAATAATCATGCCTCAAATCAAACTTATTAAAAATAATAATAATAAAAATTTCACCCACCGATACATAATTTTTTGAGCAAAATGACCAACTTTATATTAAATCACTCGCACTTTAAGTTGTCCAAATTACATATAATATGTACCTAAATTAACAGACTAAAAAATGAGGAAATACAATATCGTATGTATACAACAACATACAAAAATAAGTTTAACTACATTATAAATTCATACGATATCTTATTCATTAAAAACATACACAAGAAGTTGTTCACTTAAGTCACGATGCGTGGCCAAACGTAAACCTTGTTAGTATCAACAAGGTTAAGCCTAGCAGTTGTTTATAAATCAATGTAATGAATAATATCATCACAGTACTAATGTTGCTGATTTATAGTGGTGTTATTGATGGAGTCTCATCTACCTGTCACAATAATGTCAGAACGAACTCATCAGAGAACATAATTCATTAGAGAATTGCATGCATACAAACTGTTGAACCAATCATTTATGTATGAACACTAGTAAAGGTCACTCACATTTGAGATAGCAAATTCCACTTCAGATTCCACATCATCATCCGAAAGAGGCAAGAGATCATTGATCGTGGATGGTGCAAAAGGAACCCAACGGGGCGTCACAGGATTATATAACCCAAAACATTTAAGAATATTCACTGGTAAAACATATTGAAGAAATCCGATGATATTGTATACCATATCAGCCTTTTCAATACCCATATATACTAATGATAATTCCTTAAAAGGGAAAAAGATAAGAAAGATTAAGTTATCACGTAACAAAAATAGTAAAACTAAACAAGCCCTTATATTCTTTTGCTTTAATGGAAGATCGATTGAACATTAGAGGATTATTGTGATGTATTTAAACCTATTAAAGTGTACTATGAATTAAGTCAATATTATATGGTTTTCTAATGTTTAATTATATGTTGTCAATATTGTTTGTGTCTGGTAAAAACGCTGCAAGTTGTTGCACTTTCATATGAATATAATAAAATCTAGATATATTATTTGCTTTTTATGTCTTTAGTTTTGACCTTTGTTATGTACAGTGTACTCGATCGCATTATTATTCTTGTCTTCTTGACGGATGCTCTATTGTTCTTATATATTTCTAACATGACTTTCCGTAACTACTTTTTGTAGGAAAGTGAAAAAAAAGACATGCAGTTCACACTTTGAGATAATCTAAGCTAGACCTTTATTTCGTAATTCCTAATTATAAGACTTAAGTTTGTATTTATAAGAACTAGACGAGTGCCTGCACAAAACAACGGTGTATAACGACAAATAATTGTACTTATAAAATCGTGATTTCGGTTTGACCCTTAATGCAAAACTTGCGGGTTCAATTTATAATTATTGCGAGAAAAAAATATATGGGTTAGAAACAACAAATAGTAAAACTTTAAGGCTTATCTATACTACTTATAATAGAAAAATGGTCAAATGTGAAATGTTGAGTTTTCAAACAATGGTCAAATGAGAGAGAAAGTGAAATGTAATTAATACTCTTATTAAAACACCTCAATACTTAAAAGTACAATTATTTATTCACATTGAACAACCAAATTAAAGCATATCTACCAAATTAAATACAACAAATTCAAACACAAATCGGGTTGACCCGGGACGCTTCAAACCCAGCGAGTTGAACCAGTTTAATTTGACCCGTTTTCGACCAAACCTAGAAAGTTGACTCGGTTTAAATCGACCCATTTTCGACCGGAACGGTTCAACCGGTTGAACCAACCGGGTCGAACCGGGTTTCAAAACATTATCCATTACTTAAAAGTACAATGATTTATTCACATTGTACAACCAATTAAAAACATATCTACCAATACAACCAATTAAAACACAAATCGGGTTGACCCGGGACGCTTCAACCCCGTTTTTCGACCGGAACGGTTCAACTAGTTGAACTACCCGGGTCGAACCGGGTTTCAAAACATTATGTTTAATTCCCAAATCTTCAAACTTTTATTATTTTTCATTCATAACCTATAAACTTTTTTTTTATTAATAAACTATATATCGCTATAAAATCCCGTTGCTATGCACGGATACTCGTCTAATATAATATTAAAAATATTAATTTAATGGTACATATTGTTACTATCTATACTACTTATAATACATTTTGCACATTCTCTCATATTTAACTTTTAAGATTTTCATATTTAGATTTTTAAGTAAAATACAAGTTATCAAACACAAAGAACAAGTATTTAAAGCACAATATTTTAAGGACCACATATGTCACAACTCATCATTTCAGGTCATTTCCCGAACTTTGGAAAAACACTATTCATAAATCACTATTCATCGTTTTACTATTCATCATTTTCGAGGTCAATTTGATATTCTGAGAAACATTTGGGAAATTTACTATTCACTGAACACTATTTATTTCCGGAAAAGTTTTCACTATTCACTTGCATTACTCATTTCATCGTAAATTTAGTTTACGGGTATTCAAATTCGCGTAACCGGATTGGTTTAGGTGCGAATTCATTTCATTAGTGCTAAGGACACTGCATACGGACTAGAGACAGTCTGCATATCATCATAACAGCATTTTCTTGTTATACCACTCTTAGGATTTTCAAATTTATATATTTGATACATTTAACGTTTTTACGTATAAGTATTTATAGTAAACGTTAACACCCGGTTTATACACGACGAATATATCTAAATATTCCCACAATGGTCCCGACACATTTTTATATCCATTTTATCATCATAAAAGTTATAACATTCAGTTACCCAGTATTTTGGAAATTTATTTTATTTATAACGTACGCTTATGAATATAACGACGGTTTTCGTGAAAACTAAACAATAATCACCCGATCACTCAGTAATTGTACCCAACATATTTTCAACATATTTTTATCATTATTATGACTTTATTTTGTCCCGGTTAACTTTGTGAACATTTATTTCTATTAAACCCGGTACCCGATTTTAACAAATAACACAAACTAACAAATAAAACTACATATGATTTCTAATTAAATCACAAGTACCCCCCCCCCCCCCCCCCCCCCTTTTTGCTCACCATAACCGGCCACATGAACACCCCTTTAACCTAATGCATTAATTTTCTATTACTATACTAATAAACCTCAAAAACTAATACCTAAACATAAACCATAAATCATTTCTTACACTTTTAGCTAAGAAGAAAAATCTTCTCATCTCTTTCTCTCTTTCAACCCCACGACCAAACCCAAAAACATAGATCAAGTGAAGGTTTTTGATAAGTTAAAGCACCAAAGTTGTTCATTATACTTGCCTAATCAAGAATCATACAAGAAATACACAAGTAATCCAAGGTTTCTAGTCATTCAATCACCTCATATTTCAAAGTGAGTATACAAATTTATTTTCAAGTTTTCTTCTAATTAACACTTATATCTCATGGTAATCATGCTTAATTTCATGCTCATACTAGTTATACCACTTTATTTTTGTATACTTTTTGAACATACAAACCCTAGATTGTGATTTAGGTGTTCCCTTGTTAAATTAACTTGATTTCTAGTCATTAGGAACCCATGGCACCCTAAGAAGGTGTATGGTAGGATTAGATTAGTTTTGTGAAGTTTGCAAGAGTTTTGGTTGAAGTTGGAACTAGTTTTGAACCTTTGAAATAGATTTCTAACAAGTTTATAAACATGCTGTCCCATTTTGTTATTTTCTGGAAAATCAGTAGACACCAAGGAAACTTTGGCAAAATTTTTAGAAAATACTTTCAAAAACGAATCCGTAGGCGAAAGAACGGATTAAAAAGAGTTAATAACGAAGAAGTTATGATTTTTGCAAGATTGTTGACGAAAAGTATTTTTCTGGAAAATAGTTGCTGTTGGACGTTTTTCGTCGGTCAAAAAGAGACTTTATACGTAACCCGGAGGAGCCGAGCTTTCCAAAATATATTACTACATACTAAGACGTAACCGTGGATATAAAGAACAAGTAAAACGGACATATAACGACAAAGATATTCACGTTTGAATATCGGCAAAACCCATTTTTATTTTGACAGCTTTTAGTAAAATTGACACTAAAACTACGTAGTACTTTTATAAGCTAGAAATAATACCAAGTACCAAATTTTATAACTAATGAAGTATTAGTTATTACAAGTATATTTTCATCATTTCAAGGCGATATTTCAAGGATTACAACCCGAGGATTTCAACACTAACATGGAAACATACGATATATATATATATATAAGTATATATATATTGCAACTAGCTTATTTTATTTTCTAATAGCAATATTTTTCCAAATTCTTGGATTATATATTTTGATAGCACAAGTGTTTTTCCAAAGAGTAGAGTGGTATAGGATCATGAGCATGGACATTCATAACATCATTTGGTGATCTAAATGAGATCGTTCATCATTCATATTAGGTTGCGGCAGCTAACCGTGCATTGTTGTTCACTTCATATTATCATCAGTATCATCAGTTGAGGTGAGTCATAGCCCCTACTTTTTCATACTTGTTTTAACTCTTTGGGGGAGATACATGCTACTACTTGCTTACTTGTACAAATTCACATAACATTTATACTTGGAAATATTATACTTGATTACATTATACTTAATTGCATTATACTTGATGGCGTTATACTTAAACTTGTAAGTCTCTTTGGGATAACACATGCATTGGGTTTCGGAGATGAAGTATAACAAATGCTATTACCTTCCTTCTGAGCAACATAAAGTCTCCTTGGATAACACACACATTGGGTTTCGGAGATGAAGTGGAACCAATGCCACTACCTTCCTTGTGAGCAACATACTTATGTGAGGTCTTCGGAGATGAAGTGTAGACTCACTACTAATTGCTTAACTGTTGTTATGAACTTATACATATCTTAATCATATTATATTGTAGCAGTGGGTTGTGAACACACAGGTTACAAGTCTCTTATGGCGGGACTTGCAACTGAGTGGATTTACGATGCCTTTGCTGTGTGAACATTCTTTATAGGCTTTTCAACTGTATTAAGACAAACTCTATGAACTCACCAACCTTTGTGTTGACACTTTAAGCATGTTTATCTCAGGTTAGAAGGGCGATAGCAGGTATGTGGAGCTGAGAGTCTTAGGGCATGCTTTTGGAGACTTTCACTTTTATCATTTATCATTCGATACACTTTAAAAACTTATGTATTATTCTACTTTGGGATCTTTGTTTTGTAAACTATGACTTTTATCTATTCGAATGGTAACTTTTTAAAACGTCTCATTTAGAGGTCGTTTTCTATATCTTGTACTTTGTGCCCTGAAGTAGCATCCCAATGACACAGTCTTCCGCTGCGGTATTTTGGGGGTGTTACAGATTGGTACCAGAGCCTTGGTTATAGAGAATTAGGTTGTTTTAGAGTCTAGACTATAACTACATACATGTAGACTCTCCTCCCTATCGCCTTGCACTTTACATACACATACGCTTGCTGGTAATTTATTTTTTTAGACCTACGCTATTAGATACTTTGTAGAAACCGTTAGAAACTAGACTTCCCGGTGACTTTAACACTTAAGGGAGAATCCTTTGTTCCTTTGTACTAAGCGTGACATTCCCTAGATGCCCATTTAAGCAACGTCTACCACTGAGATATGTGTGCCTGGTGATATGTACACTTGTGAAAGGAAACATTTATAATTGTGGTGGCCAACATAATTATAAGTGCTTCACGACACACGTGGACATATGACTATGCATATGTAGATCGGTGTTGGCACAACTTAGGAAACAACTGGTAGCACGGTATTATATATGAGGATGTTAAGTATAGACTTTGGATAATCAACGGTTTTCCCTCATCTCTGACGTTCACTCAATGTCCTTCCTCTCAGGAAATCATGGCACCAAAGAGAGTGACTCGTAGCTCTGGTGGAGGAGGCGCAACACCAAGGGGTGGAAGGACTGGTGGACGTGGAGGTAGAGGAGCTGCTCATGACACTAGTAACCCAAGTAACGATGGTGGAAGAACTGGTGGACGTGGAGGTAGAGGAGGTGGTCACGGCGTTGAAAACAATGATAACAACGACGGTGGAAATACTGATTTTGAAGCCATCATCGCTCGACAACTTGAAAACTTTCTCCCCACTATTGTCACTCAAGTTGGCGATCATATGAATAACTTGGCAAACCACGAAAGCGGAATTAACAACACCAATGGTATAGGCCAGAATGGTAATGGCAACAACAACATTAGGACTGGATGTACGTATAAGGAATTTACGTCATGCAAGCCAATTGATTTCGATGGTGTAGGAGGCGCGTTGGTGTATACTCGATGGGTTGAAAAGATGGAGTCGGTGATCGACATTAGTAACTGTGCAGCACATTAAATGGTGAAGTATTCCATGTGCTTACTATCAGGAAAGGCATTGACATGGTGGAATACGCAGATTCAAGCTAGGGGTAGAGCGGCAGCTGTAGGTATGACATGGGACGATTTTAAGGCATTACTGAAGGAGGAATACTGCCCGGACAACGAGATGCAAAAGCTGGAGGATGAACTCTATCATCACTCTATGATAGGGGCTGGTCATGCAACCTACACAGATCGATTCCATGAATTAGCCAGACTAGTTCCACACCTAGTTACCCCTGAGTCCAAGAGGATCGAGAGGTACATATATGGCCTTGTCCCAGAAATTCGTGGGACTGTAAAAACAACTGAGCCTTCTACAATTCAGATTGCAATATTGAGGGCAGGGACTCTGACAGATGAGATGGTTAGAAATGGAAGCTTGAGGAACAGTGATAAAAGGAAGGGAACAAGCGAGTCGAACAAGCAGATGGGCGCGATAGCTGACAACAAAAGGGCAAGGACCTTTGCGGCGACTAATTCTGGTCAGGGAGAGTATTTAGGCCAGCATCCTAAATGTATGAAATGTAATTTTCATCACCAAAAGACTGTGCCCTGCCGTATGTGTGCTAATTGCAAACAGTCTGGTCATTATGCAAACCGGTGTAGAGAACCAGTGAATGTGGGCAATATGATGAACATCCAAAAGACATGCTATGAGTGTAACAGCCCTGATCACTTTCGGAACACCTGTCCTAAGTTGAAAAGGAATCTTAACCAAGGAGGCAATCGTCCAAACTTAGCAGCAGCAATTGAAGGGCCACGAGATGAGGCCAATGAGATTCCACCCGCACTTGGCAGAGCTTACTTCCTAGGAAATCCTATCACCCAACATGTCCGCGATAGCACAACGGGTACATTCTCTTGAACAACTATCGTATTTTTGTAGCACTTAAGTCTTAATATAGGACCTATACACAACATTGACTAATCTGAGACCTAGCAGCATTAACCTTAGTCATACTAACATTAGTAATTTGATTAGTGTAAGCAATTCCAAAGTCGAGCCAATCTTTCAAAAGACCTTTTTCAAGGATGTTGAATCCAGACCTTGATTTTTAGCTTGGTTCTAGTGACTGTTCTTGTTTGATTGGGTTGCGAAAATCAAGCTAAAAGTTAAAGTCGTCACTCAAACCGATTTAGCCTAATCTCATGACTGTTCTTGTTTGATGAGTTGTGGGATTAAGTGAAAATCGGTTACCTAAAGGATTAACCTAAAGGAGGTCTTTTGAGGACTATGCTCGGGATTGGGAAGGTTTGCCTCATCAAGTCTGACCACGAGAACGTACCTATTTGGATAGGAAACCCACATACATAAGCTTTGACACATTTTCTTAAACACACACTTAACTGATTAACATTAACTGAACTTTGGGACGAAGTTCCTTTTAGAGGGGATGACTGTCACAACTCATCATTTCAGGTCATTTCCCGAACTTTGGAAAAACACTATTCATAAATCACTATTCATCGTTTTACTATTCATCATTTTCGAGGTCAATTTGATATTCTGAGAAACATTTGGGAAATTTACTATTCACTGAACACTATTCATTTCCGGAAAAGTTTTTACAATTCACTTGCATTACTCATTTCATCGTAAATTTAGTTTACGGGTATTCAAATTCGCGTAACCGGATTGGTTTAGGTGCGAATTCATTTCATTAGTGCTAAGGACACTGCATACGGACTAGAGACAGTCTGCATATCATCATAACAGCATTTTCATGTTATACCACTCTTAGGATTTTCAAATTTATATATTTGATACATTTAACGTTTTTACGTATAAGTATTTATAGTAAACGTTAACACCCGGTTTATACACGACGAATATATCTAAATATTCCCACAATGGTCCCGACACATTTTTATATCCATTTTATCATCATAAAAGTTATAACATTCAGTTACCCAGTATTTTGGAAATTTATTTTATTTATAACGTACGCTTATGAATATAACGACGGTTTTCGTGAAAACTAAACAATAATCACCCGATCACTCAGTAATTGTACCCAACATATTTTCAACATATTTTTATCATTATTATGACTTTATTTTGTCCCGGTTAACTTTGTGAACATTTATTTCTATTAAACCCGGTACCCGATTTTAACAAATAACACAAACTAACAAATAAAACTACATATGATTTCTAATTAAATCACAAGTACCCCCCCCCCCCCTTTTTGCTCACCATAACCGGCCACATGAACACCCCTTTAACCTAATGCATTAATTTTCTATTACTATACTAATAAACCTCAAAAACTAATACCTAAACATAAACCATAAATCATTTCTTACACTTTTAGCTAAGAAGAAAAATCTTCTCATCTCTTTCTCTCTTTCAACCCCACGACCAAACCCAAAAACATAGATCAAGTGAAGGTTTTTGATAAGTTAAAGCACCAAAGTTGTTCATTATACGTGCCTAATCAAGAATCATACAAGAAATACACAAGTAATCCAAGGTTTCTAGTCATTCAATCACCTCATATTTCAAAGTGAGTATACAAATTTATTTTCAAGTTTTCTTCTAATTAACACTTATATCTCATGGTAATCATGCTTAATTTCATGCTCATACTAGTTATACCACTTTATTTTTGTATACTTTTTGAACATACAAACCCTAGATTGTGATTTAGGTGTTTCCTTGTTAAATTAACTTGATTTCTAGTCATTAGGAACCCATGGCACCCTAAGAAGGTGTATGGTAGGATTAGATTAGTTTTGTGAAGTTTGCAAGAGTTTTGGTTGAAGTTGGAACTAGTTTTGAACCTTTGAAATAGATTTCTAACAAGTTTATAAACATGCTGTCCCATTTTGTTATTTTCTGGAAAATCAGTAGACACCAAGGAAACTTTGGCAAAATTTTTAGAAAATACTTTCAAAAACGAATCCGTAGGCGAAAGAACGGATTAAAAAGAGTTAATAACGAAGAAGTTATGATTTTTGCAAGATTGTTGACGAAAAGTATTTTTCTGGAAAATAGTTGCTGTTGGACGTTTTTCGTCGGTCAAAAAGAGACTTTATACGTAACCCGGAGGAGCCGAGCTTTCCAAAATATATTACTACATACTAAGACGTAACCGTGGATATAAAGAACAAGTAAAACGGACATATAACGACAAAGATATTCACGTTTGAATATCGGCAAAACCCATTTTTATTTTGACAGCTTTTAGTAAAATTGACACTAAAACTACGTAGTACTTTTATAAGCTAGAAATAATACCAAATACCAAATTTTATAACTAATGAAGTATTAGTTATTACAAGTATATTTTCATCATTTCAAGGCGATATTTCAAGGATTACAACCCGAGGATTTCAACACTAACATGGAAACATACGATATATATATATAAGTATATATATATATATTGCAACTAGCTTATTTTATTTTCTAATAGCAATATTTTTCCAAATTCTTGGATTATATATTTTGATAGCACAAGTGTTTTTCCAAAGAGTAGAGTGGTATAGGATCATGAGCATGGACATTCATAACATCATTTGGTGATCTAAATGAGATCGTTCATCATTCATATTAGGTTGCGGCAGCTAACCGTGCATTGTTGTTCACTTCATATTATCATCAGTATCATCAGTTGAGGTGAGTCATAGCCCCTACTTTTTCATACTTGTTTTAACTCTTTGGGGGAGATACATGCTACTACTTGCTTACTTGTACAAATTCACATAACATTTATACTTGGAAATATTATACTTGATTACATTATACTTAATTGCATTATACTTGATGGCGTTATACTTAAACTTGTAAGTCTCTTTGGGATAACACATGCATTGGGTTTCGGAGATGAAGTATAACAAATGCTATTACCTTCCTTCTGAGCAACATAAAGTCTCCTTGGATAACACACACATTGGGTTTCGGAGATGAAGTGGAACCAATGCCACTACCTTCCTTGTGAGCAACATACTTATGTGAGGTCTTCGGAGATGAAGTGTAGACTCACTACTAATTGCTTAACTGTTGTTATGAACTTATACATATCTTAATCATATTATATTGTAGCAGTGGGTTGTGAACACACAGGTTACAAGTCTCTTATGGCGGGACTTGCAACTGAGTGGATTTACGATGCCTTTGCTGTGTGAACATTCTTTATAGGCTTTTCAACTGTATTAAGACAAACTCTATGAACTCACCAACCTTTGTGTTGACACTTTAAGCATGTTTATCTCAGGTTAGAAGGGCGATAGCAGGTATGTGGAGCTGAGAGTCTTAGGGCATGCTTTTGGAGACTTTCACTTTTATCATTTACCATTCGATACACTTTAAAAACTTATGTATTATTCTACTTTGGGATCTTTGTTTTGTAAACTATGACTTTTATCTATTCGAATGGTAACTTTTTAAAACGTCTCATTTAGAGGTCGTTTTCTATATCTTGTACTTTGTGCCCTGAAGTAGCATCCCAATGACACAGTCTTCCGCTGCGGTATTTTGGGGGTGTTACAACATATCTCTTACATCTCTTACAATTAATACACCCCATCATATATTAATACAAGTTATAAAACACAATGCACATGAATTTAAAGCACAAGTATTTGTACATGTACATCAATTCTCTTGACCTCCCTTTTCACACAAGTACAATATTTCCTTCCAGCATTGACCTCAATTTTCACACCTGTGATATTAAAAAAAAAAAAAAAAAAAAAAAAAAAAAAAAAAAAAAAACTGTGATTTATAATAATTTTTTTGTATTTGTATAAATTTGGGATTCTAAAAAACCAGTGATATTATAAAAAAACCTGAGATTTATAATAATTTTTTTGTATCAATTTGAGATTGTAAAAAACATATAGATCTATACGGATCTATAAAAAAAAACTATAAATCTATGGAAAAAAAAGTTAACGAGATCATGTTTTAACACAAAAAGAATCGGTAAAATAAAAACGGGAAAAGAAGAAAGGTGCGTGAGGTATTACCGAGTAGAAAGGAGGTCGTGGTGAGGCGGTGGCAGCAGCGGTTGTGTGGTGTTGGGTGTCAAATGAGCGCGTCGAGCGCTAAAAAACTCTAGAAATGGTAACAATGGATAGATCTATCAATTCGGAGAGTTAATATTTTGACCGGAAAATTTTCCAGTGACGGAAGGTGGCGGCCGGCCGGCAGTGGTGGTGGTCCGGCGATGTGGTAGAGAGAGAAAGGAGTGAGTGTGTGAGCCTGTGAGGTGTTTTTATTAAAAGTGAGGTAGAGAGAGAGAAAATGAGATTTTTTAAAATAATGGGAGGGACTAAAAGTGGACAATCAAAACAAGAAGGGTGGGAGTGAAGAAAGGGGCGGAGGGGCTTAAGTATCAAAGTAGTAAAACTTTTATAATATTAACTGTGGGACTCATTTGACGTACCAAACAGACTCGAAAAATTATGAAACTTGCGTCATTGTTCTCGAAATAATTTTTTCAAAAAACACGAATGTAAATACGTATAACTTTCACAAAGTCAATTTATTTGGCAAATTCGATTTGTTTCGTGCTTTTTAGGTTATGCCTGCTCGATTTATTTGGCAAATTCGATTCGTCATTAATACAAATAATAATGCACATTATACAAATATTCAAGCCTGAACGGGCAACGGGCCAAATAGAATTTAGCCTGAACGGGCGCGGGCTAAACGAAATTCTTAATATCCGTAAATTTATTGTAAAAAAAAATATAATAAACTAAAATATGATTCACCGGAAAATTATATTTCAGGGTAACCGCCGCCGCAACGCGCGGGTACCAAGTTTTTAATTAAGTGTATAACTCTCTACTAACATTATTCAACTTTAAATTATTTTAAGTTTCAAGAATATAAATACACACTTTTATAAGAAGTAGAGATATTTTGATTTGAAACTCAATGTTATGTTTTTTTTGTCTTTTCCATATTTAAAAAATCTTGAAATTGTGTTTTGTATTACTCGCTTATTTGTACCGGCAAAATTTATATGAGCATTTGAAGTTGATTAGTTTTTTTATAAGAGACTTATAATGCAGTAAGTTACTTTTTTGTGTCAGGATGTAAGAATTCAATTATATGTATGTTGCAATTAGGTAATGATGGATGGGTAGGCTTTTTATTATTGTAATATGGTAGTGATAATTTTGTAGTTTGTTTCATGTAAGTTTTGCCATTTTAATGTAAACAAGTGAGAAGTATATAACTGAACTAGTTATAAATTGTTTTGTTTTAGTATATCATGTCTAGAAGGTCCGAAAGAATTAAGGCAAATGGTCAGGAAGACAGTTCTATGAATTAATCTGTCAAATCTAAAATAGTCCTAGAAATTCATTTTACTTACTGATTCATACATAAATAATAATATCACAGTGAAGAACTTCTGATACTGGGTTTAAGTTTAGGTGTTTATATTGAACGTCACTCAGTCATTCCCCATCTTTATGGAATCAGTTGATAAAAATGGCCGAGTTTTATACTTTGGAGTTTCCAAGCAGAGATCTTTTGAAGGTATTTGCGAATTTTCCAAGAAGATGGTGGGCACAAACAATTATATCATTGTTTTCTCGTATATACCATGAAAACTAGCATTGAATTGCAACTCACAACTTCCACCTTCCACTGTGGAGTGTGCATTTTCAGCAATGAAGTTGATAAAGATCAATTTGCGCAACAAAGTGGATGATCAATCTATGAGTGATTGTCTAGCATTGTATATCGAGAAAGACGTGTTCAATACTATTGATGATACCATTATACATGAATAATAATTTTTTTTACTGCATTATTGATTATTCGTAATGACCCAACCCAATACTCAACTTGCCAGATCTGTGTACTTTGTCGTGCCAGCTATGTAGAGAGAACATAATAACGAACTTAACCAGACCGAAAAAAATGACACTGAAGAAATTTGCACAGAAATATGAGACAATACTCATGTACCTCACTTGCATTGGATCGAACAAAAAGACCAAATCAGACGTGTATATACAACTATTGGATCGAACAAGAAGACCAAATCAGAAGAAATTTGAACAGAAATACGAGATAATGCTCATGTACCTCACTACACAGTAAAAACTACAAATTGAGTATCAGACGTGTATATATAAGCATTGATTCGATCGACCCTTTAATAGACGAGCCTTGAAAGGATACAATTGTGTCGAGAATGAAGCACAAAGAGACATTGAAATGTGAGTGATCAATCCTGAATAGTCTTTCATTCATGAGAGCAAATGCAACACCTTGGCAAATCACAAAAGTTCCTTTTTAACATGTGTAATTGTAAGAACCCAACTTGGGTCAAAACTGCCAGAGTAATAAGGCCACCTCAAAATTGGTTCTATTTAATGAGAGATCTGTAACAAAGTTACAACCACCAAATTTACCTTCTAATCCAGCAAATCACGTTCTCCATTTGAATCATATTCAAGTGGAATTGAAATCTAATGAGCAGAAGTCCAGATAAATGAATTATTTATTTTCCAGAGGGAAATCCATATCTCAGAATATGAAGACATTTCTAAGGGAGTTAAGACTAGAGAATGAGCTAACCGACTAAGATTATGCGGACGAGTTAAGCGTGATACAAAGGCAATTCAAGGAACTCCCAGGTAACAATCTAAGATTATGTGGATGAGTTAAGAGTGTTTTATTTAAACTGCTTAACTTTGGAATAAAATTTGAAAAAAGGATTCTTGGATTATGGTTACTAGATACTTTGACCGGTTTTTAGAAGATGAAGGATCCCACACTCTTTAATAGAGAAAAAAATTAAAGAAATAAATAAAAAATAAAATAGATTGTCGCAATGCTTAGCAAGCTACGGGCCATTGACACTCCAGTTGTGTTACCATTGGTCAAGTGAATGAAATACCATGACATTGACAAAGAGTGAAAACAGCATGATACAACTGTTACTTACCAACAAAATAAACCACCTTGACCAACATCAAGATCATGATGAATTGTGAAATTATAAGTTTGAGCATCTACATACTCCTAAATGATGAAAAGAAAGATGTATGGGAGCAATCGACATATGCGATCTGCCTGTTATGTGACAAGCATTTTCATTACGAAAAATGGCAGCCAACAAGATGGATACCTTCCATGAGAAAAGACTGCTCACACCATTCATAACACAACAAACCATAAGCTGCAAAAGTTATATTCTAAAAAGTTAAACATGTTAAGCTAATAAAATTAAACCTATATTATCATGCCTACAAGGCTACAATAGCATCATGCCTTTTTAGCTTTGCATGTTCGGTATAAGTCTTGACTAAACCAGGCAACTCAGTCTCAAAGCGTTTCAGAAACCGTAGAAATTCCACTTCTGAATACTTTAAAACCGTAAAAAGAGTTGGTTTACTACTAACAAGCTTCTTTTCTTTCAAGATATCCAAAACTTTGTATCTAGGTTTCACTCGTTTCTCGAAACTCGAAGTCAATAGTTTAAGGTGTGTGGTCAAGTAAGCTGGGGTATACCCAAGTTCTTTCATAAAAAAATCCAATCACTGACGAATTTTAGCTTCCGAGTAGCACAAATTTAAAGGATTAGACCTCACAAATGCAGCTATTTCTTCTTCAGACCATCCATAGTCCCTAAGGATTTTCAACTTCTCCTCAATAGTCGACTTTTTAAACCAAGAGATTACAAAAATCCCATAGACGAACAGCTTCGAGTTCTCAGGGATTCCCAATTCTTCTACAACCCTAACCAACCCACGCTGAAAAGCAAATGGGTTTAATGTAAGACAGCGAGGTTGGTTAGTAATTAATCTTACAATTTGGTCATTGGATAAACCTCGAATCTGCAATTGCAATAAATTGGCTGATACGTTCTCAAAGTTATAGGATACGACAAACAGCCATTTGGTTTTCCTAATAACTTGAATGGCTTGTTCATCGCTATTTACAAATCTTCTAATAAAATCAATAACAGGAATAATTCGTGTATGTAGCCCAATTCTGAGAAGACCCGGATTACCCTTTATAAGCTGAACAAGATCCGACTCAGAAAACCCATATTCTAGAAAAACCCTAATTTTGGGTTCGATGGTTTTGTTGGGTTTGCTAGTTAGGATTTTGGGAGCATAAGAAATGATATCTTTGATATGGGTATTGTCGAGATTGTATTGTTTCAAGATATTGAGAACTAATTCAGGGTTTTTAGTGGATTTAAGAGTTGGTACCTTACTTAGGCTGTGTTTGATTTTTTTTTGCCTCTTAACAGGCTCTGAATGGCCAAAATGTCTGAATCGGTCAGACATTTGGTCGTTCAGACCGTTTGTTTTTTTTTTCGTTCAGACGCGTTCAGATGCAGTAAGATCTTAATGGTTTAGACTTGAAAGGGGTGTCTGAATGAGTCTTGTTGCCTCTTGCTGACACAAATAAAAACCAAAAAAAATAGTACGAGCAAGCAAATGTGCGGTTCAAACATGAGTTTTTTTTCCCGTTCAGATGCGGTCAGATTCAGACATTTACGCATCAGATTTAGATTCAGATGTGCGGTTCAGATTCAGATTCAGACCCTCTTATCAAACAAACACTACCTTAATGTGGCAGTGGCTGCTTCTTTTGTGAAACCAACTGAATTAATCAAGAAATTGACCAGGCTACTGAAATGGGGTTTTGGAGCTTCATTTGGATTTGAAGATGAAAAGTATTTGAAATGATGGGATGGTATGAAGAAACCCTGAATGGAGAACAGTTTGAGTTTCTTCAACCGGAGGGCATTTCTACCCAACATTCTTCCAGCAAATGTCTTCAACCGGATGCCCCTTTTACGAAAGGAAATTGATCCCCACATACAGATTATTTATTTATTGAGCACACCTTATTGTCATGGACTTGTCTCTACAAGGTCTTTCGTGCGGCACTTAGTCTCGACTAAGCTCAGCCTTGCTCGAATACTCAACGATGTATGCAACTAAGAAAGCTTCAAAGATAGGAACAAGTGGAATATGAAAAACGCTTTGTATTGCTAAGAACTTTTACAAGTGAACTTCTTGGATGCCTTGAACAAATGAGGCCTCCTCTATTTATACTACTCCTAGGAAGCTTTATACAATTTCTAGACAATTCTATGGTAGGAAAATTCTAGGACTTCCATGAGCTTCTAGGATCTCTAAGAGGTTCTAGATCTTCCTACATTTTCCATACTCTTCCAAAGGGTTCCAAGACCTCCCATGCTTATCCAAGAGAAGTGTGGAATAATCCGGAATCCCGAACCAGCTTCGAAAATGATTGTCTTAAGTAGGCGGGTCGTGACATTATGCTCTGTTCTCAAATCAAATTTTAAAAGAATGAAAAGGGAAAGTAGGGAATGACACAGTGAAAAAAGTGATTATTTTTATTTGTGTTCTTGAGTTTTTATTTTAAGTGGGAAGGGAAGGAAAAAAATCTACCCAAATTATCAATATACCCTCAAAACATAATTTACTCTATCATATTTATTAGTTGTATCGACCAATATGTAAGGATCTTGACACCACAATTCAAAGATAGCCTGGATGGTCATTTGTACATGCCTATCCTCTTAGTAAATATTGCTGCGATCCATATTAACTGAAAGATTGTTGCTACTTTGTGTATATTATAATTATCTTGGTAGTGTAACATATTACCTTATATGAACATACTTTACTTTTAATTTTTATGATATTATAACCTTTTTATCTAGCACATGTGACCAAAGGCACCGCAATCTGATTATGCAAATTTTAAACAAAAAAAATAAACCATTTATTAATAAAATTGTAGGAAATATTTGGGTCGAGTTATATCAAATGAGTCAAACAAAAAGATTAAGCTGATAAAAAGGGAGGTATAAGGTTTATTCTAAGGCGTGAAAAACATCCTGGATAGTTTTTACTAAAGGATTTGCAATCTGAAGCTAAAAATAAGTCAGCATTATGAACATAAGGGCAGCTTGATTTTTAACTGTGATCACAATAACACAATAATCACAGGCATCTACACAAGAGTTGATAAATTCTTACCGCAATATGGTGACATAAGAAACAAGGATATAATTGTAATTTAACCAAAGCTCACGTTCTCAGTTGTACTCATTTCCTCCTGATCATCCCAAATATGGGCGGATTACAAATACACACAAAAGCCCATCCCTTCCCTCCCTCCCACCTTCCCGTCCCCTACCTTTCCATCTTAAAAAAACTCAAGAGCGCCCCTTTTTTTGATTTCTCTTCTCATCCCCTTCCATTCCTTTATAAAAAAAACTCGAGAACAGAGCTTTAGTCTTTATATAGCAGTATCATTTAGGGTGCGTTTCATTTTAGTGGGTGGATTTTTTTGTCCTTTTTTAAAGTAAAGACAAAAATACACCGTTGGTCTCTAAACTTGTCCAAAAATATAGTCATGCCCACTAAGTTTGCAAAAACTTGTCCCTCCTCAAGTTTTCTGAGGCCGATTGCGCCCCTTAACCCGTTTTCCATTAGTCAACGCCTCTTATATTCCCCCATGTGCCTTATACATGAGGGCAAAATGGTCATTTCAGCGTTTTGGTTAATTATGTTGGTGGTACAACCTTAGGGACGAACGGTGTATTTAATCAAAAAGTTATACCATCAGTACCACCACCCTCTCTTTATCTCTTTTTCCCGCTTCTCTCTCTAAATTTTTGCATCTCTCTCTAAAATTAACACTATCACTGATGACGTATAGTCTATATTCGGGTCACGAACCCAAATGATAAACATTACTAACGCCCAAGCCCACCACGAGTGGGCTATCGTGACAATGATTTGGGCCAGCATGCTAAACGGTTTGGGCTCACGAAAGCCCAAACCCAATTTATTTATGGTTTGGATATAGATATCTCCTATTTAAGAGATATATATCAAACCGGATATATATATCGAAGAGTAAGGAGCACGTATCCAATAAGGATTACGTGCCTATATAAACAATATTACAACTCTCATTGAGGTACGACTTCACAACCCTAACTCTTCTACATAACCCTAAAACCGATTACTTACTCTCACGCCGGAGGATAATCGTGGGAGACAATCCCATGATAAGCCTAACGGTGTTTGTTTACTTTCTTAGTGCGCAGGTCTCAAGCATTAAGGTTTAATTGGTACAAGGACAGGGATCTAAATAAGGAACGCCCAACTTTTGTATCAACAAGTGGCGCCATCCGTGGGACCCTACACTAAGAACTAGAATGACAAAGCACAAAAACTCAAGCCAGCGGACTTCGCAATTGGAAAAAACATGTGGTGACCCCCAGAGGTAGAACCATGAAGATTCGACTTCTAGGCAGGCTTCTGGGACAACCAATGCGCCTGGTCACCAAGAGACGGGAACAACCCTACCTCTCCCAACGGTAGAATTGCCCACACTCAAGGATTCCCAATTCTTCAACAACCCTAACCAACCTATGCTGAAAAACTAATGGAGCGAGGTTGATTATTAATTAATCTTACAATTTGGTCATTGGATAAACCTCGAACCTGCAATTGCAACACATTTGCTGACACTCTCTCAAGGTCATAATATTGCATAAACCACCATTTTGTTTTACTGATAATTTCAACGGCTAGTTCATCACTAGTTACAAATCTTCTAATCAAATCAATAATAGGAATAACTCGCGTATGGAGCCCACATCTAAGAAGATGCGGATTCCCCTTAAGTAAATGAACAAGGTCTGACCCAGAAAATCCACATTCAAGAAAAACCCTAATCTTAGGTTCTAGGGTTTTGATGGGATTGTAAATAAGGATTTTGGGAGCATAGAAGATGATATCTTTGATATAGGTGTTCTGTAAGCTGAATTGTTTGAGGATATTGAGAACTAATTTAGGGTTTTTAGTGGATTTAAGAAATGGTACCTTACTTAAAGTGGTGATGGCTGCTTCTTTGGAGAATCCAATTTCTTTAATCAAAAAATCAGAGATGAAATGGGGTTTTGCTTCACTTGGATTCGAAGATGAAATCGAAAAGTATTTAAGATGATGAGATGGTATGAAGAAACCTTGAATGGAGAACCGCTTCTTCAACCGAAGGGCATTTCTACCCAACATTCTTCCACCAAATTGTCTTCCACCCGGGTGCCAATTCTGCCAATTATGCAAACTTTGCTCGTTTAGCAAAATTCCTGTATGTGTAAACAGCAGAATTATCTGACTTGCTAAAACAGAACGTGTAAGACCCCCAATTTCGTGATGCGCAGCGGAATTCAAACTGGGTGCTACTCGACAGCACAACAGTTATAACAATACAAAACGAACTCTAATTGAGTCTTTCTAAAAGATTTATCATTCGAATTATATAAATATCAGAGTTTACAAAATGAGGTCCCAGTAGTTTCAACGTTTACTAATTACATTAAATGAGTTTTCGAATGATAATAGAATTTATAGCCTTCTTGAGTATCCGTGCTCCTCCGTGCCAGCCTCGTTCATTATGGACCTGAAATACATGCTAAAGTGTCAACACAAAGGTTGGTGAGTTCATAGAGTTTGTGGAAATAGTTGTGGAAACCTTGTAAAATTATCGTGACAAGTATAGGTAAATACTAAATGTAGTTCTTAAAACTTTCGAGTGTATGAGTATTGTACACCAAATACAATATCACATATAGGTAGTGTTTTTGCTACTCATAATTTGGACCAAGTCCTGTTTGTCTCGTAGTTGGACAAGTCCTGTTTGTTTCGTTTGCTTGCTCTAACTAAGTCAACTTAATGGTTGCATTAATCGTAATAGATCTAACCATAGTATTCGTACTCACTACGCATAGTGCTTAATGGTCCAAGATATAGAAACTCTAAGTATGGCAATAATGTTACTTAGCATAAATAAATATTTAGTTCAGATACAACACATAGTTAGCAAATAATCGAAATTGAAATTAAAAGTAGCTGAGCATGTATCTCCCCCAAAGAGTTTATAAAACAAGTATAAAAACGGGGCCATGACTCACCGTGAGTTGGATGATGTTTAAGGATATAAGGAAATCGTTGGATTAGCCGGGAAAACCTCTACGTGCAACAAATTTTGGCCTTAATGAAAAGGGATACATGAACTAGGACAAGAACTAAATCCTTCAATCAAAAACCCTAGCTTCCAATCCTTCAACACAACCCTTGCAAACCTTTGCTAGCCTTAATATAACCCTTGTAATAAACTTCTTATCTCAGCTCTTAAAACCTTGATAATCTTTTAAGAAAAACCCTAGGATTGATGATGAAATTATGGTGTTGTTTATGATGATTTATGGTATAAATGGAACTAGGAATCAACAAGGAACATAAGGTTAAATTTGTGATGGATTAATTTAGCAAGAACAATGATCAAAATGGTTATTTTAATTGTTTTGGGTTGTTGTTCTTGAGAGAGAAAGGAAGAGATAATTGGTGAAATTTGTCTAAGTGTAAATGAATGAGAATGAGAATGAGAATGAGAAAGCAAAAATGGTTTTGTTAACTAGTAGATCTTTTGTGATATTTTAATGAAGAGTATAAACACTTGTAATCATCCAAGCTCATTCTTATCACCAATGACACACTTAGAATCGATCAAGTATAGGGGGAGGTGACTAGATGCATAAATTTGGCATTATCTTGGTTACGGGGTGAGTTTTGGTCACGGTAATCGCTAATGGTAAGTTTATAAGTCACGAAACTTAAAACTGAGTATCGTAAAAATACGAAACATGAAAGAAAAATTAAAATTGTCAATATACTCCATAATAAAATATAAAATGAGTGGTAAGTTCCATCGGTTGCTTAAACGCTGTTAAAACTGGATATCATAAGCTGAAAACGTGTAATTCGCGTAAAACGCTGAACTGGAAAACATAAAATTCCAAAATTCCTGAGAATATTTGGGAAGGTGAAAAACTTACATTTCTCTTGTTTGTGATTTTGTGGGGACATATCGGGATGCCTAAATGACGTTTAAACCTTAAAGTAATTCTCGAACATGGTTTTGTGATATTTGCAGAAATGATCCGACGAGTGTCAAACTCTCGGATTATCATTAAAATAATTTAACTTATGGGAATATGAAATAAAAATTTTGGGGATGAATAGTGACGATGAATAGTAAAGTGAATAGTAACCATGAATAGTAATCAAAAAATGTGAATTGTTACAGAACTAGTCATATAAAGGAAAGCATACAACTTTCTTAATCGTCTTTATTCAAAGATTCATTGAACTGTATTGTTTTAGTTTCATAAATAGCATGTTAATTTATTTATGGTATATGCTTGAAAAATTAGTCAATAGAGTGTTTTTGGGTTAACCCAACCCGACCCGACCCGATTCATTTAAAGTTGCACAAAAAATACCTGTTTCACTCTGACCCAAAAATACCCTATTCGTTTCTGTATTGATGGACTTGTGATCTTGCAACAAAAAGTCGACTTAGAATAGTTATAGGAGCAACATGGGGAAGTCACCGGGAAGTCAGTGAGAATGTATACTCTCATGCATCTTTACTTTGAGCTTCTCACTGAGAAGTCACTTACTAATGCAACTTCCAACTTTTAGTTACCTCCATCTCACCTAAAAGTCAACTGTCACTGCTCCTGCGGTTGCAGTTGGTTTACATGATGGCCTTGGTAGTTCTACTTTTGCGATTGCACTAATTTTAGCTTGCAACGTATGATCGTTCTGTTTAATGTCTTCAAAGTTTGTTTCAATTGTAATATGCGCATCTAAAAAAAGACGAAATGTGTTGCAGGTGATGTATGATGTGACTGGAGTAAGATTACATGCTGGGCGCCAAGTACTGGTTGGTCTGAATTATGTAACATTATATGAGATAGGAGTAGTTTTGTGCTGATAAATTGGTTACTAATTTTGTTAATTATATCAGTTATTCATGGTAAAAGGTTACGATATTATAGGTTTAATTGCATTAAACCAACATATTTTGGCAACATATTGGTAAGGGAGGGGAAGAAAGTGATGAAATAGTGCATTCTATTTTCCTTCGGTAGGCAAACAGATGGCCTCTGATTCTCGCTGATCTAACAAATATAAACATAGTTGAACTATTAGATTTGAATAAACCTATTAACTTCAACTTCATTGACCTGAATGCACACATCTTGAAATATGTTGGTTTATTGACATGTTCGATATATTATTTGCTATGTTGTTTTCCAGCCCTGAAGAAACTCACAAAGGAAGTGGAAAAAATAGACAACTTCTTTGCATCATATGCTAATACCGAAACAGGCCTGATTAAGTATATATATTTATCCATTTTAACTATTACAGTCATATTTTTTCGTGGAATTGGAGTTTATGCTGTGAAGTTTTACTCATTTGTTGTGGATTTAAAATATCTGACAAAGGTTATTTGTCATTCTTCCAGTGATGTAAAACATAATTCTAAACATCAATTTGTCATCAATGTATTTCTCCTTGTTACCATATAAATCTAAAGCAAGCTGTAATAAACATTTCGGCCAACTTTTACGCATCATTGGTACATTTTTGTGGTGGAATTTTTACTGTTATGTATTTGTCTGTTATAGTCCAGAAGGGGTTGAGAAGCTTTGTTCTGATCTAAAGGTTGAACACACTGATGTAAGAATCTTGATGCTTGCTTGGTATGTTATCGGCTGTGCTTACCTATGTTGAGTGACTTGAATCCCTAAGGCAATTCACATGTATAAGAACTGACAAACAAAATGTTGCAGGAAAATGAATGCTAAAACACAGGGATACTTTACACAGGTGATTTCACTTAGATCACATGTGATTTCGCCTAAATCACATGTGATTTCGCCTAAATCACATGTGACTTAAGCGAAATCACATGTGATTTTGCATAAATACGGGCATAGACAAAATAATTAGAAAGTAACTACTAACTGTAATTATTTGGCAGGTTTATATGGAGATGAATGATGAAACCGATTTCATAAAGCGCTTCAATGAAATTTTGTAAATATGTTAATTCAAGTAAGAATGGGCAAATTATATAAAGATTTTTGCTTGGAAGAACATTAGTTGATGACAAACATGTTTACATATCAATGCCAGTTTGAAGATAAAGAAGAAATGTTAGTGTTGTGTAGAGAAGACTAGTGATCATACCAAACGACTTGTCCGTTAGATATAAATGGAAAGTTGACTACACGAGTGATGCATTCTTAAAACACTGTTGCATATAATTTTAAGTTTTCAATAAATTGTCCATCTTATCAGTTTTTAGTTGTTACTTAAATTGAAACTTTGAGCTATGGATTGTAACTTAGAATGAAACTTTGATTAGATGATAATTTGTTATCTTCATTTGTAATTTCTTTATAAAGTTAGGCACATAAGGAATCCAATGTAAATCACACGTGATTTGAGGTAAAAACACATGTGATTTAAGGTACAATCACATGTGATTCGCATATCAAACTGTAAAAATATGTAATAGTGAACATATTGAAAAGGTTATCAAATATGTTCAGAACATATATTTGTAAGGTATAAGTATGTACTATAAAAGCTATCTAACCTGTAACACCCCCAAAATTTGGTACAGCGGAAGACTCAACAAGCTTTCGGGGTGCTACGGGGATTGGTATCCAACACAAGACATAAAAGAACGAGATAAAGTAAACATAAGGAAAACACAACCAAAACGGGGTTTTAAAGTTTACATTTATCCCAACATCATTCAGAGTCAGGCCCAAAAGAAATAAACGTGGGTCCACAATTAAATATCAGAGTTTTAGAAAAATAGATCCATAAACCAGGTGCCTTAGCCGAGCCTTCCAATCCATGCATCCAAATCGTCACTTAATTACCTGAGAAAACGTGCTAAAAGTCAGCTTTCGCTGGTGAGATCATAGGTTTAAATTCATACTCAATATAGTGGACATATACGCAAAACGCTTGCTAGCTAGACTAAGGATTCACTAAAAACCTGCGGATACCCTCCGCTCCAACATAGATATTCGGGTAACCCCCGCAATACCATAAATACTTGGATAACCTCCGAAGTATTAATAACCTATAGGTGCACACTATAGTATCTAAATAAGCCAACCTTGAATAGTACACACGAAACAATGTGACTAAAGTTGACAATTCACCAATATCCAAATATGCCAACCTTGAATAGTACACACAAAAACTATGTGACTAAAGTTGACAATTCACCAATATCCAAATAAGCCAACCTTGAATAGTACACACAAAAACTATGTGACTAAAGTTGACAATACATCCTAGTCCATACGCATAGCAAGTTTTAGAAAGAATATAAAAGCGATAATAGTCCACATAAATTAATTTGCACGTTTCTCACCCCAAGTATTGAAAACATAGTTCCAGATTAAAAAGTGGGGCTATGACTCACCTCAAGTCCAGAAATCAGCAATAAGAAATCGGTAGAAGTAAGACGTATAGTAACTCGAAAGATGGCAACTACGGACTCGGCACGACCTAACAATATCAACTCGTTCAGAAATCATTTCCTCAAAATCGAATATTCCCAAACCCGAACGTATTCCATTTTTATTTTCCGAAAATCCATTTCTCGTAATAGTTTGGAGTTTGGCGTTTGGTATCCATACGGGTGGTGGGTCGACACAACTCAAACCAAGAAGCCACAACAAAAGAATAATAAACCATCTATAGGTCTAATATTAGCCCAATATATTATTTAAATAAATAATTGAAGTTTATCAAATCCGTCGATTTGGTACTCCCCCATATTTATTTACGTAATATACCGTTCCAAGATTATACCCAACCTAAAGCACATAGCACAAAAATACTATATGGTATATATATCATAGTCCAATAAATTCCCTGTATACATCGTCAAATTGGCCAGATTCCACGATATATATATAGTAATTTATTATCCAAATACATGTACCACAACCTATGGGCGTCGTGGGATACGATGCCCATTAATATACTCATTTTATATAGCCAAATAACTCGATTTAACCTGTCGATTAATTAAGTTACTTAGTTATAGAAAATGTTTATATTAATCGTCATATATCCGTTACAACACAAAAGTCACAAATAATAACCCACTTGGACTCGAGTGACCACGGCCCCGTATAACTCGATAGTTTTCCTCGTTATTTAAAAGATATTATTTTATTTAATATTTATTCAACGTCAAGAATTCCTCGTCATTTATAATATTTAATCATAATAACGCTCCCAATAATATTACACTACTCTCATAGCATAATATTTTTAGTCACGTTATTGTTATAATATTACTCGTGATCTTGTTATTATTAATATACGCATTTATATAGTTATATATACGTTATTCACGTCTATATATTTATATAAACGTTTATATTACCAATAATATTATTACGAGTTTTATTATTTGCGTTTTAATTATAAATAGTTATCGAGTCATACGAAATGGTCACATGTCTGAGTCATCACTCTCGGCTCATTGTCCAAGTCCAAAGATAACATAATCAAGTCATAAATAAGTAATCCAACTCCGTCCAAATCAATCCCAATATCACGTGCTACAACAATAGGGTCCGACTACGACACCCGACTAACCTATCTCCGTCAAACTAAGTGACCGTCTCACAATCGGTCCCCACATTTACCATTCGAAAACAACTCCTCAATGATCACAATATTCCCATTGTCGAGACCACAAAGGGTCTCGACCCAACAAGAGCATTCGGCCAAAACAAATGCCACAACAATACAAATGACAACATGAACCATAACAAGGAAAAAAATATCAAAATAGACTAGTTACGGGTTGGTTTACCAAGCCAAACCCGAGCCTTATAACCCACTTGGGTCTCGGCATAACACACGAGTCAACAAGACTCGAAACTAAGACCATGAGGTCTCAAAATAAGGCTCAAATGAGCAACTAAAAATCTGCCCAAATGACCCTCTTGGGTCGCGACATCAACAACAACAACACGGCCAAAACATGACTCAATCGAGTCAAACCAATCACCATAGCAACTAAACATGCTAACCAAGAACACAAGGTCAATCATCAAGAAAAATAACGAGCCATAGGGCTCGTACCCACATCAAGTCGTGAGCCTTGGCTCACGGTTCCTCCGACCCAACGTTGAGACATTAACCCGGATACCAAACCAAAGAGTATAATCAAAACTTCATTCAAAAACCCATTTATATATCTTATCAAAATATTTAAAAGATTCATATATCTTTAAATCCCATCACCAAAATAATCCGAGTTTGACTCGGCTTACGTCAAACCCACGCGTAAATACGCGTTTTCTCACCTTCTTGAACCTCAAAACTCACGGATCTAGTGAAAACAATAATACTCGACCGGATTTATAAAGATTTTGTGGTGTTAAAATGTGTTTTAGGGCGCGTGTTATATACCAAATGATAGATCGGAAGATGGTGGTTAAGATGGTGGTGTTCGTTTTGTGGTGAAGGTTGCGGTGTGATGGTGGTGATCGGATAAAGGGGCGACGGCGGTGGTATATAAAAAAAAAAAGAGAGAGAGTGAAATAAAAGATGGTGAGGTTGTGTTTGTTTGAAATGACCAGGAACACAAGGACCAATAGTAGTTAACTCTTTTTTTCTCTTTACTAATACTAATAATAATAATAATAATACAAATAATAATAATAATAATAATAATAATAATAATAATAATAAAGATGAATGTATTATTATATTTAGGGTAAGGTGGCTAGGTGTAAATTACACGAACCAAAACCCGTAACTTCTTAAAATGAATCAACTATCTCAAACCGAACTCATTCCAAATAATTAAAAACCTCGCGATACATTTCAAAAATATAAATATCCGAACCAATATTAAAATAATTTAAAATTGTTAGGTTATCCTAGTGCCGGAGTCAACGTAGTGCCAATAAAAATCTCGAAATAAATTCTCATCACATCGATAATCCAAATTGATTCCATAAAAATATTAAATATAATCAACCACCATATAGGTTTTACAAGTTCGTTACGAATAAAATTTCAAATATAAATTTAGAAACGAACTTTTACGTAATGCGGGTTTTCAAAATGGCTCCCTAATTTGCCAGTTGTCACATCCTCCCAGCCTCAGAAGAAACCCGTCCCGGGTTTCTCTCGGAACAATCCATCTACGAAGTGAAAAGCTTCGGATATCTCTTTCGGAACTCGTCCTCACGTTCCCAAGTAAATTCCGGTCCATGTCGGGAATTCCAACGAACCTTGACGAGTGGAATGCGACTTCGCTTGAGTCGCTTAACCTCACGATCCAAAATCTCAATCGGCTCTTCCACAAAGTTCAGTTTCTCATCAACACGAATATCTTTCACCGGTATAACTGGCGTCTCATCAGAAAGATACTTCTTCAAATTACTAACATGAAACACATCGTGAACTTTACTCAATTCCTGTGGTAATTCCAACCTATAAGCCACGGGCCCAATTCTTTCCAAAATAAAAAATGGTCCAATGTAGCGGGGGTTGAGTTTCCCACGTTTCCCGAAACGTATCACACCTTTCCAAGGTGAGACTTTCAGCATCACTTTGTCTCCAACCTGGAACTCTAGGGGTTTACGTCTCTAGTCAGCGTAACTTTTTTGTCTATCCCTAGCTGCTTGTAATCGCTCACGAATTTGAGTCACTTTCTCAGTAGTCTCCAAAATAAGTTCGGGGCCTGTGAGTTGGCTATCTCCAACTTCAGTCCAACCAATAGGTGAACGACATTTACGACCATATAAAGCTTCAAACGGTGCAACTTTAAGACTTGTGTGGTAGCTATTATTATAGGAGAATTCCGCAAGGGGTAGATATTTCTCCCAGCCTTTACCAAAGTCTATTATGCATGCACGAAGCATCCTCCAAAGTCTGAATAGTTCTCTCACTTTGACCATCGGTTTGGGGATGATATGCAGTACTCATATCAAGTCTCGTCCCCAAAGCGGTTTGAAGTGATCGCCACAACGCGGACGTAAAGCGGCTGTCGCGATCAGAAATAATCAATATCAGAACTCCATGGCGAGAAATAATCTCCTTCACATACAACCTCGCAAGTTTATCAACACTATCATCTTCACTAATTGCCAGGAAATGAGCAGACTTAGTCAAACGATCCACAATTACCCAGATAGCGTCACAACCGCTAGCTGTCCTTGGTAATTTGGTAATAAAATCCATTGTGATCCGCTCCCATTTCCAAACCGGGAGTTCTGGTTGCGTCAATAACCCTGACGGTCTTTGATGTTCGGCTTTAACCTTAGAACATGTCAAGCACTTACTAACATACAACGCTATATCTGCCTTCATGTTTGGCCACCAATATAACTTCTTAAGATCCTGGTACATCTTGTCAGATCCAGGATGGATAGAGTACCTTGACTTATGCGACTCATGCATAATCAACTCTCGAATTCCTCCATACAATGGTACCCAAATCCGATCTCCTAAACATAATACTCCATCAGAACGCTTAACGAATCCTTTCTCATTTTCAGCCATTCCAAATATGCTCTCAGCAGGTCGGTTTTCTACTTTCAACGCTTCCGTTTGAGCTTCAAATATTTGAGTCAGTAACGGCGATACGATGGTCATTCCCAATGACCTAACTCGTAACGGATGTATCCTCTTCTTTCGACTAAGAGCATCAGCAACAACGTTTGCTTTACCAGGATGGTAGCGAATTTTGCAATCATAATCGCTTAGCAACTCGATCCAACGTCGTTGTCTCATGTTGAGCTCTTTTTTATTCAAGATGTGTTGTAGACTTTTGTGATCAGTAAACACAACACACTTGGTTCCGTACAAGTAATGTCTCCATATTCTTAAGGCAAAAACCACAGCACCTAACTCCAAATCATGAGTGGTGTAGTTCTTCTCATGCTTCTTGAGCTGTCGGGAAGCATAAGCTATTACCTTCTCTCGTTGCATTAACACGGCTCCCAAACCTTTATGCGAGGCGTCACAACAGACGACAAAGTCCTCACTACATTCAGGTAACGCCAAGATAGGAGCACTACACAACATCTCCTTAAGTAATTGAAATGCTTCCTCTTCCTTATCTCCCCATTCGTATTTAACGCTCTTTTGAGTCAATTTAGTCAACGGTTTTGCTATCTTCGAAAATCCCTCAATGAATCTTCGGTAATAACCGGCTAATCCCAAAAATTGCCGAACTTCTGTTGGGGTCGTAGGTGCAGCCCAATCTTTAATCGCTTCAATCTTAGCAGGATCTACATGAACTCCTTGACTATCAATCACATGACCCAAAAATTGTACTGTCAGAATCCAAAATTCACATTTGGAGAATTTGGCATACAACTTCTCCCTCCTGAGCAATTCTAAGATAAGCCTTAGATGCTCTTCATGCTCCTTTTCATTCTTCGAATAAATTAGAATGTCATCAATGAACACAATCACGAACTTATCTAAGTAAGGCTTACACACCCGATTCATGAGATCCATGAATACCGACGGTGCGTTAGTCAACCCAAATGGCATCACCTGAAACTCGTAATGCCCGTAACGGGTTCTGAAAGCCGTTTTCGGAATATCTTCCTCGCGAACTCGAAGCTGATGATATCCCGATCTCAGATCGATCTTCGAATACACACTCGATCCTTGGAGCTGATCGAACAAGTCGTCGATCCTCGATAACGGGTATCTATTCTTCACCGTTAACTTGTTCAGCTCTCGATAATCAATACACATACGAAACGATCCATCCTTCTTCTTCACGAATAAGACCAGGGCTCCCCAAGGTGAAGAACTTGGTCTTATAAATCCTTTTTCAGCTAACTCCGCCAATTGTTTCTACAACTCTTCCAGTTCGGTGGGTGCAAGTCGATAAGGCGCTCGTGCTACCGGTGCAGCACCAGGTATCAACTCAATCTGAAACTCTACTTGTCTAGTAGGCGGGATTCCCGGCAAATCATTGGGAAATACATCAGGAAAATCACGGACTATAGGCACATCTCCAATGCACATTTCCTTCTTCTCCTTCCCTCCTTTCTCAAAGATTTGGGCTAAGAAAAGGCAACATCCTTTTTCCATTAGCTTCGGTAACTTAGTGCAAGAAATGACCGCTAATCGGGATGGGCTCCTCGAACCTTTTCGATCTCCTTGTATATTTAGAATCTCCTTTCCATAAGGCACACACACGATCTTTTCATCGCAAAGTATATGAGCACGATACTTTGACAACCAATCCATACCAATAATGACATCGAAACTTCCTAACGTGACGGGTAGAAGATCTATGTTGAAAGGGTGATTCAAGAAATTTAACGTGCAACCGCGAATGATAATCTTAATCCTTTCTATGTTCCCATTAGCTAACTCTATATCATACCCAATTCCTAAGGCCATTGGGGGTTTTCTCTAGTAAGGGTGCAAACGTAGTGGACATAAAACTTCTATCGGCACCCGTATCAAATAGTATGGAAGCATAACGATTATTGAGAAGGAACGTACCAGTAACAACGTTCGGATCTTCTCCTCTCTTGTTCCCAAGTGCATACACTCTTCCATGAGCGGCTCCAGCTTCCACACGTTGGTCCCCATTATCTTGTCGTCCACGGTTTCCTCCAGCTCCACGGTTTCCATGATTGTACCCATTACCACCCGATCCTTGATTTCCTCGGTTCCACAATTCCCTACACTCATTCCTATAATGTCCCTTCTTTCCACATCCATAACAAGTAACATTTGCCTTACTCATAGTTTCAGGAGTAGCTTGAACCGTAACAAGAGGTCGAGCCCTACAATCCTTAGATGTGTGTCCCTTCTTTGAGCAGTTCTGGCATCTTATACTACACCATCCCGAATGATTCTGGTGGCAATGACCACACTTGGGTGCATCACCGTTTTGGTCCCTTTTATCTCCATTCCCAATAGCATAAGCCTTAGCTTGTCGCTTGTTTCGGTGATCATTACCCTTAGAGTGATGGTCTCTCTTTCTCTTTCCATTCTTATCCTTATCAGCTCCTTCCTATTCCAACGAATTCATTAGTTGTTGAGCAATTGTGATTGCTTCATGGATTTTACAGGTCTAGCAGCAATCACATCATTCCTTGTAGCCATAGGCAACCCATTGGTATACCGCTCAATTTTTTGAGTCTCAGTTCTAACCATATCTGGGCAAAGCAAGGCCAACTCCTGGTAACGACGATTGTAAGTCGCCATATCAGTACCCTTCACTTTGTGATTCCAAAACTCAATCTCCAGCTTCTTAACCTCATTTCTTGGGCAATAAGTCTGAATCAGCAAAGACTTAAATTGCTCCCAAGTCATAGCATAAGCCACATCACTCCCAACCGAATTTCGGTAATTGTTCCACCAAGTTAAAGCTTCATCCTTGAAAGTAAAAGAAGAAAACTTTACCTTCGCATTCTTCGCACAACCACTGACATTAAACACTGACTTAGTCTTCTCTATCCACCTGACCAAGTAGACCACTCCTTCAGTTCCACCAAACTCAATAGGTCCACAAATTTTAAACTCCTTGTAGTTACATCCATTAGCACGAACAGGTGGAAATGTTCCAACAGAATTGTTGGAATGATTTGACTCAGCTAGTAGTTCAGCAAATCGTTGCTCCACAAGTTGATTGATCATTGCTTGATCCACAGTAGGTGCGTTAAGTGGAACATGTTCATTATCTCCCTGAACATCAACATTTTGATTCCTGTTGTTGCGGTTAGTAGTGTCCAGGTTGTCAGGAGTGGGGGTTTCAATATTTCGAGTAGGACGGCGTCCTCGGCGACCAGGGGTAGTCGCTGTCGTACCAGTTCGGGTAGCTCTGACAGGGTTTCATCGTACAACCATTAATATAATACCAACACAATATCAACCACGCAAATAGGAACACAATTCTCAATGTACGCCAAAAACCGTAGAATATCACACGAAATCACCATCGTCCATACAAGTAGCGATCGATACTACGTTCCAAAATACCAAAAGACATAATAAATACTAATCGTTCCATACGAGACGAATATACAATTCGAATAAAACGACTTAAGGGATAGAATAACCAGCTCTCCTAACCAAGTACTCCCTGGCTTAGGCAGCAACGTAACAACAACACAAATCCAAATCGATCTAGCCATGATGCTGGCGTAGACTCCTCAATAACGATCCCAGCTCAACACTATGTGTATCTCTGTCCCTCTTGAGGTCCGCAAACTCCTTTTCTAACTTTGTGTCCCTCTGCCACAGCTTGCGATCTGCCTCACGATCCATGAGGAAACCTCTCTGCAGACTCTCTATCTGCTCATGTATCTCCATCATACCTCTCCTAATCGCAGTCGTCCTGCCCATGACAGTAATCAAATCACTCTCAACTCAGCAATAACCATCTCAAGTCGGTCAGACATCCGCGAGATCCTCTCGCCCTATGCAGTAATCCGAGTTCACATCCTGAGCAGGTGAACCACGAGGCGATAAAATCGGTGACTTAGGGCGACAAAGGAGACGATAAAGTAGTGGCTGAACGCATGACCATCACGTATGGGTCATCAGGGGCCATAGTGATCAGTGTTGGGTGACGCGTACAAGCATAATAATCCTCAATAACATCGTATGAATAGGAGGTCATGGTTTGTGACAACGGCGTAGGGTAGGTGTAAGTGTTTCAAAACAACTAAAGCGCGAACTCAAAATACCATATCAAAAATCCTCATATAAATTCAATCATATAATCTTAATAAAGAATTTCAAATACCGCATTACTAAAACATTTATAAAACAATTAAACCATATAATTCCTCAAAACGCCATCTTATCACTAAATCAATATATCCCATATTCTCAAGTCATCTCAAAAATCTCATTTCAATCATTATCTCATAATACCTCAAAATAATCGAAGATGCTTCGGCTTGGCGGGCTGGCGGGCAATGGTCGAGGATCGTTTTCTATAAAAATCGGTTATAGTTTAGGTGTTTATTTACCTAGTTCTCTATAACCTTGGCTCTGATACTGTCACACCCCCAAAATACCTGAATGGCAGCGGAATGGAATACCTGAGGGTGTAACGGATCATAGCACACAACCAGGATATATTGAACGACCTAAAGTGTCGTTTTAAAATACGTCGTTTGATTCATTCAAAATATAATCAGAGTTATAAAACATAGGTCCCAAAAGTTAGAAAAAGTTTAAGGAAATCATTTAGTACATCAAACGATAGTTCATAAGTGCGTGAAATCCAAAAGAGACGCGTCATCCTTGATACACAAAGTGACTCCATGCAATGCCATGAGAATATGCCTTAGTTACCTGAGAAATACATTGCGAAAAACGGTCAACATAAAGTTGGTGAATAATCATAGGTTTATAAGTAAAATCTAGTGTACATATGCCATAAGTAAAGCCATGAAATAGGATGTCCGGAAATATATATACATTGGCTCTTAAGCTCATGACCCCGAAGCTAGACGATACTTGGCCCCAATGAGTGTTTACCAGACACTCTAATAATAAAGACATGAAATGCATTCGTCCCATTTGGAGCAACCCAAACACGAATGGAGGCGTCACCCTCGATAGATCTATCCACTCACTCCCGCTTAGTACTAGAAATTAACGGTCCATGATAATAAAGGGAACTTGTCAAGACGTGGTAAATAAGGCAACTTAAGCAATGTATGAATTTTATACTTAGGCATGTACACAAAAATAAGTAATGCAGTGTATTCTCCCCCGTGGGATTTGAAATCAAAATATAGAATTAAAACGGGGCTATGAAACTCACCTCGAAATGATGGTACAAAGATGGTGCAATGAGGTAAAAGTAGTCGGGACAATGAGGCGCGAGTACTAGCCGCAACCTAAATGAATAATCATGATCTAACTTAGATCAAGCCGTAATGAAATGAATGCACATGCACATGATACTCATACCACTCGTAATTTGGAAATACTAGTTATCGTCATGGTAAAATAGTTTCCATACTTAGGAAAAATAAGTCCATATATAGGAGTATATAACTTGTCATATTAACTTGTACGAAAAAGTTAGCGTTATGAACCTCGTATCAAAATCTTAGAATGACGTCCTCATGTCGTATAAATATTCCCTCGGGTCGTACGTATTCGTTTGTTAAGAAAATAGTCATTAGTAACGTTGCTAGAAAATATACCATTTAGTACGTACGTTATTATTTTTATTTGTGACTATATATATATATATATATATATATATATATATATATATATATATATATATATATATATATATATATATATATATATATATATATATATATAGTTTTGACGATGTTAAAACGGGTATAACTCGGTCGTTTTAGGCTCGTTTTCCTTGTTCTTTATGTCCACGGATTCGTCTTTGTGTATACTAGTATATTTTTGATAACTCGGCTCCTCTAGGTTACGTTTAATGCCTCTAATTACCCGTCGTATTCTGCCAATCAGCAAGCAGTTTTTGTAAAAATAGTTTTCGTCGTTAAATTTGCAAAAATCGTATCTCCTTCGTTATAAACTCGTTTTAATCCGTTCTTTCGCCTAAAGTTTCGTTTTTGAAAGTATTTTCTAAATCTTTGGTCAAAACTTAGCCATCATCTACTGATTTTCCCACGAAATTAAAATAGGGACAGTAGGTATATCAAAAGTTTCAAAAACCATTTTCAAGTCTCCAAACTAGTTCCATCATCCATCAAACCACTTTCAAACACCACAAAACTAATCTAATCCTACCATACACCTTCTTAGGGTGTCATGGGTTCCTAATCACCAAAACCAAGTAGATCTAACAAGGATCTAACCAAAAATCACTTCTAGGGCTTGTATGATCAAAAGTTTACAAAAATAAAGTGGTATAAGTTAATGCATGTATGAGATCTTGCAAGAAACATGTATAAACATAGTAATAACTTTGTAAAAATTATGAAATGAGTTTAGTAAACTTACTTGTAAGATTAGTGAAGTTAAGATGATTAAAACCTAATAATCCTTGAGTTTTTATTTCAAAACTCTAACAAGGATGCTATAAGAACAAGATTAACACTTAGATCTTTGAAAAAATTTTGGTCTTGCTTCCTTTCTCCTTCTTGGCCGTGGGTTAGAGAGAGCAAAAGAGAGAATATGAGTTTCTTGAAAGTGAAAAATGAGTTAGATAAACTTTAGTAAAGTTATTATGTATTATTGTTGTTAATATTATTATATAAAATAGTTAGTGATAGGCATTAAATGTGAAGGAGTATGTTAGTAATCTTTGTAAGAAATAGCATGGGGGGAGGGGGGGGGGGGGGGGGCGGCAAAGTCAAGGAGGGGGGGGGGGGGGGGGGGTTGTGTAAGACTTTTGTTGGTAAAATGTATTATTGTTGTGTATTTGTAGTTTTAAATTGCACCGGGTACCGGGTTAACTAAAAATAAATTTTAACGGAGTTAACCGGGTCATAATAAAGTTATAAAAATTATAAAAATAGGTTGGGTAAAATTATTGGGTGTTTAGATAATTATAGTTTAATTTCCACGAAAACCGTCGAAGTTTTAGTAAATTTAAGTTAATAATTAAAATAAATATCCAAAATACCGGGTAAATTAATATTATAATTTTTATATTATAAAAATGAATATAAAAATATATCGGGATCATAGTCGGGAGTGTTGGACGTGTTAGTCACATTTATAGTTCGCGTATTAGTGTTTATTTAAAATAAACATACGTAAATCGTTAATTGTACCAAAAGTATTAATTTATTTATCCTACGAGTGGAATAGTATGCAAGTGCCCTAATGATGATATGTCGACTATTTCTAGTCCGTATGAAATGTCCCTGGTAATAATGCATGAATTCGCTCCTGAACCAATACGGTTACGCGAATTTGAACACTCGTAAACTAAATTTACGATGACATGAATAATGCACGTGAATAGTGATTTTCTCTCGGAAATGAATAGTGTCAAGTGAATAGTAAAATTTCTGAATGTGTCTCGGAATGTCAAATTGACCTCAAAAACGATGAATAGTAAAACGATGAATAGTGATCGACGAATAGTAATTTGTGAATAGTAGAATGTCGAAGTTTGGAAAAATGACCTGAAATTGTGGGTTGTGACAGTCGCCCATCCAAAAAGGAATTCAGTCCCTGAATTCAGTTAGTGTTGGTCTCGGTAATTGGCTCGGTGAAAAGTTGTGGATACTTGCGTCGCATTTGGTCTTCTCGTTCCCAAGTAAACTCGGGTCCTCTTCGAGAATTCCAGCGAACCTTCACGATCGGAATTCGACTTTGTTTCAACTGTTTGATCTCGCGATCCATTATTTCAACCGGTTCTTCCACAAAGTTAAGCTTGTCATCGAGTTGTATTTCTTCTAATGGTATAATGGCAGACTCGTCCGAAAGACATTTCTTGAGGTTCGAAACATGAAACGTGTTATGTACGTTGCTAAGTTCTGATGGAAGTTCAAGCTTGTAAGCAACCGGACCAATCCTTTCCAGGATCTTGAATGGCCCAATGTATCTCGGGTTCAATTTCCCACGTTTTCCAAATCGTATCACGCCCTTCCAAGGCGAGACTTTCAACATAACTTTGTCCCCGACCTGAAATTCCAATGGTTTGCGTCGAACATCTGCGTAGCTTTTCTGTCGACTTCTAGCAGTTTCAAGTCTCTCTCGAATCTGAATTATCTTTTCTGTTGTTTCTTGTACCATCTCCGGGCCAGTACATTGTACTTCACCGACTTCGGCCCAACAAACTGGAGATCGACACTTACGACCATAAAGTGCCTCGAATGGTGCAGCCTTAATGCTCGAATGGTAACTGTTGTTATAGGAAAACTCGATCAACGGCAAATGGTTAGCCCAACCATTTCCAAAGTCAATCACACATGCTCTAAGCATGTCTTCAAGTGTCTGAATAGTTCTCTCGCTCTGACCATCGGTCTGAGGATGGTAAGCAGTGCTCATGTCTAACTTGGATCCAAAAGAATCTTGTAATGACCGCCAAAAGTTTGAAGTAAAACGACTATCTCTGTCGGAAATGATGGAAACTGGTGCTCCGTGTCTTGAGACGATTTCCTTGACATAAAGTCTAGCAAGTTGTTCCATTGTATAAGTCTCTCTAATGGGTATGAAATGAGCTGATTTGGTAAGTCGATCAACAATTACCCAAATAGCATCGAAACCTCCTGACGTCTTAGGAAGTTTAGTGACAAAGTCCATAGCAATACGTTCCCACTTCCATTGTGGAATCTCTGGTTGTTGAAGTAACCCTGACGGTTTCTGGTACTCGGCTTTCACTTTAGCACAAGTAAGACATTTGCTGACGTACGTAGCTATTTCTGCTTTCATGTTCGGCCACCAATAAAGCTTCTTGAGATCCTAATACATCTTATCAGAACCTGGATGAATAGAGTACTTTGACTTGTGTGATTCATGCATAATCAATTCTCGCACTCCACCATAGAGTGGTATCCAACTTCGTTCCTTGAAGCATAACACTCCATCTGATCTCTTTACAAAGCCATTTTCGCTTTCTGGCATACCATAAAGTTTCTCATGTGGTCGATTTTCTTCTTTGAGAGCCTCAATCTGAGCTTCTAATATCTTCGATGGTAGTGGCGAAATGATAGTCATTCCCAGTGACCTAACTCTCAAAGGTTTGAGTCGTTCCTTTCGGCTAAGTGCATCTGCCACAACATTTGCTTTTCCTGGGTGATATCGGATTTCACAATCGTAATCACTCAACAATTCTAGCCAACGACGTTGTCTCATATTAAGTTCCTTCTGATCGAGTATATGCTGTAAGCTCTTGTGGTCGGTAAAAATTACACACTTTGTACCATAAAGGTAGTGTCTCCAAATCTTGAGTGCAAAAACTACCGCACCCAACTCCAAGTCGTGCGTAGTGTAATTCTTCTCGTGTATCTTAAGCTGTCTAGATGCATAAGCTATCACTTTCTCGTTTTGCATTAGCACAGCTCCAAGTCCTTGATGCGAAGCATCGCAATATACCACGAAGTTCTCAATACCTTCAGGTAGTGACAAAATCGGTGCGCTACAAAGCTTTTGTTTCAATAATTGAAATGCGGACTCTTGTTTTTCTCCCCACTCGTACTTTTCATTCTTTTGTGTCAGCTTCGTCAACGGCTTTGCTATTTTAGAAAACCCTTCGATAAACCTTCTGTAATATCCGGCAAGTCCTAGGAATTGACGAATTTCCGTAGGAGACTTGGGCGTAGCCCAATCCTTAACTGCCTCGATCTTTGCTGGGTCGACTTGTAAACCTTGGCTATCAATAACATGGCCAAGAAATTGAACTCTTCGTATCCAAAAATCACACTTTGAAAACTTGGCATACAATTTCTCCTTCTTGAGTAGTTCCAGGATTGTTCTGAGATGTTCTTCGTGATCTTCCTTACTATTGGAATAAATCAAGATATCGTCAATGAATACGATCATAAACTTATCAAGATACGGTTTGCACACCCTATTCATGAGATCCATAAATACCGCAGGTGCGTTGGTTAATCCAAAAGGCATCACTTGAAACTCATAATGACCATAGCGCGTTCTAAATGCCGTCTTCGGGATATCCTCTTCCCGAACTTTAAGTTGATGGTAACCGGATCTTAAATCAATCTTGGAATAAAAACTGGAACCTTGTAACTTGTCGAACAAGTCGTCAATTCTGGGGAGTGGATAACGGTTCTTCACTGTTACCTTGTTCAGCTCACGATAGTCGATGCACATTCTGAAAGTTCCGTCCTTTTTCTTCACAAACAAAACCGGCGCTCCCCAAGGCGATGAACTCGGTCTAATGAATCCTTTATCCAAAAGTTCTTGTAATTGATTCGACAATTCTTGCATTTCCGAAGGTGCAAGTCTATACGGTGCTCGTGCAATTGGTGCAGCTCCTGGCACTAATTCAATTTGAAATTCAACTTGGCGTGTAGGCGGAAGTCCTGCCAATTCTTCCGGAAAAACCTCTTGAAATTCCTTAACAATTGGCACATCTTCAAGTCGTTTCTCATCCGACTTCTTCTCCGTGATGTGAGCCAAGAATGCATAACAACCCTTCTTTATGTACTTCTCGGTCTTAATGCACGATATAATACTAAGTCTAGTTCCACTTCGCTCTCCGCGAACAACCAAAGTTTCACTATTATAAGGAAGGTGAACAACTTTCTCATCACAAATAATTCTCGCTCGATGCCGAGATAACCAATCCATACCGATCACAACGTCGAAACTTCCAAGTTCTACGGGCATAAGGTCTATGTTGAATGGATGGTTTAGGAAATTTATGGTGCAACCACGAACAATGGTGTTGGTGTTAACTAAAGACCCATCGGCTAATTCAACGATATAGGAAATGTCTAATGGGATTGGTTCTATGTTAAGTAAAGGTGCAAATGCAATAGAAACAAAACTTCTATCCGCTCCTGAATCAAATAAAATGGATGCATAACGATTATTAACGAGAAAAGTACCCGCAACAACATTCGGGTCTTCTTTGACATCGTCTCCTCCTATAACATAAGCTCTTCCTCGAGCCCTTCTATCTTGATTCCCAGTTCCTTGATTCTTCTTCTTTGGGCACTCATTCTTAAAGTGTCCAAGTTCTCCACAGCCAAAACATGTTACCGGTGGTTTCTGATTGTCACCCACGATTGGAAGTCTACAATCTTTGATGTGGTGACCAAGCTTCCTGCAATTGCCACACAAATCTGGACAACGACCTGGGTTATGATGCTTCTGACACCTTTCACATTTAGGTAAGTTACCAGTGTAACCTTTCCTTTCAGTCGGCCCTGCAGCATAGGCCCTTGCCACTTCTTGCCTCTTAGGTGGCGGCTGAACAGCGTTTCCACCTTGGTTGTAATCAAACCTTCTCTTGTTGTTGTTGTTATTGTTTGAATTGTTGTTTCGGTTATTGGGATAGTTGCGGTTCCGATTGTTGTTATAGTTGTTGTTGTTCCGAGTGTTGGTGTAGTTGGTGTTGTTTGAACGGTAGTTGTTGTTGACAGCAGATTTTCCTTTTACCACTTGGACCATGAGTTTCTGAGTTATACGAATAGCCTCTTCCATTGATTGAGAGTCAAAAGAAATCACATCTCCTCGAACACTTTCGGGCAATCCGCCAACAAAGTTTTCCATCTTTTTCTCATCATCGGGAACCATAGTTGGACATAGTGCAACCAACTCCTGAAACCTTCTGAAATAAGTCTCAATGTCATCACCTTTAGTCACAAGCTCATAAAATTCTGTTTCCATCTTTTGCACCTCGGTACGAGGGCAAAACTTCTTTGTCATCAATTTCTTGAATTCCTCCCAAGTAAGCTTGTGAGCATTTTCCATACCAATCGGCTGAGCATACGAATTCCACCAAGACATAGCTTCATCAAGAAGCATACCTGTAGCAAATTTTACCTTGCTGACATCCGGGCATCCGCACATGAGAAATACATTCTCAGTCTTTTCAAACCAGCGGATTAAAGCAACCGCTCCTTCAGTACCCTTAAATCTGATAGGATCACTAATCTTGAAATCTTTCCATGTACATTCCCTCTTATTAGTGGGTGGTTCAACCGTCCCTGTATTAGAAGCAGTCTCAGCAGCCCTTGCAGCAACCTCAGCTCTCTCAATCACTAGAGCTTCTGCAATACTATCCCTGACCAACTTGCGGATAGCGGCTTGAGTCATAGCGGGTGTTTCTGGTGCAGTCCTACTCTTCCTTGGTGCCATATTTCTGATAAATCACAATGGAAATAACCATGAGAAAAATCATAATAGAAATAGTCATCGAACCGAAGATGTACACCCACAACATGTATATATATATACAACCACAACAAGTATAAATACAACCACGACATGTACGAATACAACCACAATCTGTCTAGACATCACCACGACAAGTATATATATACAACCACAACAACCACGACACGTATATATACAACCACAACAACCACGACAAGTATATATACAACCACAACAACCACGACACGTATAGATACAACCACAACAACCTGTACAATGCGAAAATAATAAAGAGCAACCACGAAACATCATAAATATAATCACAACACATGAATATAATACATGAAAATTTCGGCCTACATGGACCGATATAATATATAGCACAACATTTCCAACATAGTAGAGTCGCACTTGATATATTTGTTTGTACAACAACCAAAAGACTACAAGTTCTTGAACTATGTCCCACATCCCGGGACTAGGAAAATAATAAAAGCTAATATAATACCAGTCTACGTCTAGGCTCCTCCAGGTGCTCTAGATGGTCCAGGCTCTCCCCTCAAGCGGCGAATCTCACGATCCATCGCAACCACGATCTCCTCAAGATGCTCAAGTCGTAACTGAGAAGAAGCATCCCTACGCTCCAAAATAACTACCCTCTCTCGAAGCAATGTCAACTGGTCTACCTGCTCCCACTGAGTCTCCTGTGTCGCCTGAGCTCTATCTCGAATCTCAGGTAACTCATCCCTAAGTAGCTCAATCTCCTCCTGGTGCCTCAACTGTCGTGCTTCGAGTCCATGGTATGACACATCAATACTAACCCTGCCCTGAATCAAATCCTCAACCTGCTCCTCAACAGTCTCAAGTCGAGTAGTAATGATCTCATCAACTCTATACCCCAACCTATCGACTTGCTCCTGCTGAGCACCCATCTGATCCTCTAATGTGACGGCTGTAGGGCTCCTAGCCGCAGCCGCTCTAGAACTCTCACCTATGTGGTATACTGGTAGTGGTGAAAAGTCATCAGTCTCAGTGGTAGGTGAATCTGGAGTGGTAAGCCTTGCACGCTTCCTGAGCGGCAAGAGTGAGGTGGATATAGTAGTAGTAGTGGGTATGGCTGGTGGTGGTGGTGTAGGCACAGTAGGACTAGGGAGACTCCTATAAGTAGATGTAGCATAACGAACTCTCTTCCTAGCAGTCTGGATAGTCTTATCCCTAGGAAACATAAGTCTCGGCTCTGAATGGATAGTAGTAGTAGGGGATGATGTGTCTGTGGGTACACGTGTGACATCAAGTGGTACAGTAGGATGGACATGAGGAGTAGGAGCCGTCTCCTCATCCTCGAAAGGTTCGGTATCATCATCTGACGCCAAAAGTGGCAACTCAGGTGTAGGAGAAACAAATGGTGAAACAGCAGTGGAGGACACAGAGCCCTCATCATCAGAATCTGATATAGTGTAAAGTACAACAGTGTTGGGATTCGAAGACATATCTCTGTGATAATCAAGGTGAAATAAAAATAAATAACTCGTAAAATGGCGTCACCTAAAAATAAGTAAATATGCACTTATGATGAAATGATGATATGCTATGATGGTGTGGTTATAGTCTAGGGATCGTGTACATCATGAACCCTATCATGATACATCCTAGTTCGCTATAACCTTAGCTCTGGTACCAATCTGTCACACCCCCAAAATACCTGAATGGCAGCGGAATGGAATACCTGAGGGTGTAACGGATCATAGCACACAACCAGGATATATTGAACGACCTAAAGTGTCGTTTTAAAATACGTCGTTTGATTCATTCAAAATATAATCAGAGTTATAAAACATAGGTCCCAAAAGTTAGAAAAAGTTTAAGGAAATCATTTAGTACATCAAACGATAGTTCATAAGTGCGTGAAATCCAAAAGAGACGCGTCATCCTTGATACACAAAGTGACTCCATGCAATGCCATGAGAATATGCCTTAGTTACCTGAGAAATACATTGCGAAAAACGGTCAACATAAAGTTGGTGAATAATCATAGGTTTATAAGTAAAATCTAGTGTACATATGCCATAAGTAAAGCCATGAAATAGGATGTCTGGAAATATATATATACATTGGCTCTTAAGCTCATGACCCCGAAGCTAGATGATACTTGGCCCCAATGAGTGTTTACCAGACACTCTAATAATAAAGACATGAAATGCATTCGTCCCATTTGGAGCAACCCAAACACGAATGGAGGCGTCACCCTCGATAGATCTATCCACTCACTCCCGCTTAGTACTAGAAATTAACGGTCCATGATAATAAAGGGGACTTGTCAAGACGTGGTAAATAAGGCAACTTAAGCAATGTATGAATTTTATACTTAGGCATGTACACAAAAATAAGTAATGCAATGTATTCTCCCCCGTGGGATTTGAAATCAAAATATAGAATTAAAACGGGGCTATGAAACTCACCTCGAAATGATGGTACAAAGATGGTGCAATGAGGTAAAAGTAGTCGGGACAATGAGGCGCGAGTACTAGCCGCAACCTAAATGAATAATCATGATCTAACTTAGATCAAGCCGTAATGAAATGAATGCACATGCACATGATACTCATACCACTCGTAATTTGGAAATACTAGTTATCGTCATGGTAAAATAGTTTCCATACTTAGGAAAAATAAGTCCATATATAGGAGTATATAACTTGTCATATTAACTTGTACGAAAAAGTTAGCGTTATGAACCTCGTATCAAAATCTTAGAATGACGTCGTCATGTCGTATAAATATTCCCTCGGGTCGTACGTATTCGTTTGTTAAGAAAATAGTCATTAGTAACGTTGCTAGAAAATATACCATTTAGTACGTACGTTATTATTTTTATTTGTGACTATATATATATATATATATATATATATATATATATATATATATATATATATATATATATATATATATATATAGTTTTGACGATGTTAAAACGGGTATAACTCGGGCTCGTTTTCCTTGTTCTTTATGTCCACGGATTCATCTTTGTGTATACTAGTATATTTTTGATAACTTGGCTCCTCTAGGTTACGTTTAATGCCTCTAATTACCCGTCGTATTCTGCCAATCAGCAAGCAGTTTTTGTAAAAATAGTTTTCGTCGTTAAATTTGCAAAAATCGTATCTCCTTCGTTATAAACTCGTTTTAATCCGTTCTTTCGCCTAAAGTTTCGTTTTTGAAAGTATTTTCTAAATCTTTGGTCAAAACTTAGCCATCATCTACTGATTTTCCCACGAAATTAAAATAGGGACAGTAGGTATATCAAAAGTTTCAAAAACCATTTTCAAGTCTCCAAACTAGTTCCATCATCCATCAAACCACTTTCAAACACCACAAAACTAATCTAATCCTACCATACACCTTCTTAGGGTGTCATGGGTTCCTAATCACCAAAACCAAGTAGATCTAGCAAAGATCTAACCAAAAATCACTTCTAGGGCTTGTATGATCAAAAGTTTACAAAAATAAAGTGGTATAAGTTAATGCATGTATGAGATCTTGCAAGAAACATGTATAAACATAGTAATAACTTTGTAAAAATTATGAAATGAGTTTAGTAAACTTACTTGTAAGATTAGTGAAGTTAAGATGATTAAAACCTAATAATCCTTGAGTTTTTATTTCAAAACTCTAACAAGGATGCTATAAGAACAAGATTAACACTTAGATCTTTGAAAAAATTTTGGTCTTGCTTCCTTTCTCCTTCTTGGCCGTGGGTTCGAGAGAGCAAAAGAGAGAATATGAGTTTCTTGAAAGTGAAAAATGAGTTAGATAAACTTTAGTAAAGTTATTATGTATTATTGTTGTTAATATTATTATATAAAATAGTTAGTGATAGGCATTAAATGTGAAGGAGTATGTTAGTAATCTTTGTAAGAAATAGCATGGGGGGGGGGGGGGGCGGCAAAGTCAAGGGGGGGGGGGGGGGGGGTTGTGTAAGACTTTTGTTGGTAAAATGTATTATTGTTGTGTATTTGTAGTTTTAAATTGCACCGGGTACCGGGTTAACTGAAAATAAATTTTAACGGAGTTAACCGGGTCATAATAAAGTTATAAAAATTATAAAAATAGGTTGGGTAAAATTATTGGGTGTTTAGATAATTATAGTTTAATTTCCACGAAAACCGTCGAAGTTTTAGTAAATTTAAGTTAATAATTAAAATAAATATCCAAAATACCGGGTAAATTAATATTATAATTTTTATATTATAAAAATGAATATAAAAATATATCGGGATCATAGTCGGGAGTGTTGGACGTGTTAGTCACATTTATAGTTCGCGTATTAGTATTTATTTAAAATAAACATACGTAAATCGTTAATTGTACCAAAAGTATTAATTTATTTATCCTACGAGTGGAATAGTATGCAAGTGCCCAAATGATGATATGTCGACTATTTCTAGTCCGTATGAAATGTCCCTGGTAATAATGCATGAATTCGCTCCTGAACCAATACGGTTACGCGAATTTGAACACTCGTAAACTAAATTTACGATGACATGAATAATGCACGTGAATAGTGATTTTCTCTCGGAAATGAATAGTGTCAAGTGAATAGTAAAATTTCTGAATGTGTCTCGGAATGTCAAATTGACCTCAAAAACGATGAATAGTAAAACGATGAATAGTGATCGACGAATAGTAATTTGTGAATAGTAGAATGTCGAAGTTTGGAAAAATGACCTGAAATTGTGGGTTGTGACAGATACCAATCTGTAACACCCCCAAAATTTGGTACAGTGGAAGACTTAACAAGCTTTCGGGGTGCTACGAGGATTGGTATCCAGCACAAGACATAAAAGAACGAGATAAAGTAAGCATAAGGAAAATACAACCAAAAAATGGTTTTAAAGTTTACATTTATCCCAACATCATTCAGAGTCAGGCCCAAAAGAAATAAACGTGGGTCCACAATTAAATATCAGAGTTTTAGAAACATAGATCCACAAACTAGGTGCCTTAGCCGAGCCTTCCAATCCATGCATCCAAATCGTCACTTAATTACCTGAGAAAACGTGCTAAAAGTCAGCTTTCGCTGGTGAGATCATAGGTTTAAATTCATACTCAATATAGTGGACATATACGCAAAACGCTTGCTAGCTAGATTAAGGATTCACTAAAAACCTGCAGATACCCTCCGTTCCAACATAGATATTTGGGTAACCCCCGCAATACCATAAATACTCGGATAACCTCCGAAGTATTAATAACCTATAGGTGCATACTATAGTATCTAAATAAGCCAACCTTGAATAGTACACACGAAACAATGTGACTAAAGTTGACAATTCACCAATATCCAAATAAGCCAACCTTGAATAGTACACACAAAAACTATGTGACTAAAGTTGACAATTCACCAATATCCAAATAAGCCAACCTTGAATAGTACACACAAAAATATGTGACTAAAGTTGACAATACATCCTAGTCCATACGCATAGCAAGTTTTAGAAAGAATATAAAAGCGATAATAGTCCACATAAAATAATTTGCACGTTTCTCACCCCAAGTATTGAAAACATAGTTCCAGATTAAAAAGTGGGGCTATGACTCACCTCAAGTCCAGAAATTAGCAATAAGAAATCGGTAGAAGTAAGACGTATAGTAACTCGAAAGACGGCAACTACGGACTCGGCACGACCTAACAATATCAACTCGTCCAGAAATCATTTCCTCAAAATCGAATATTCCCAAACCCGAACGTATTCCATTTTTATTTTCCGAAAATCCATTTCTCGTAATAGTTTGGAGTTTGGCGTTTGGTATCCATACGGGTGGTGGGTCGACACAACTCAAACCAAGAAGCCACAACAAAAGAATAATAAACCATCTATAGGTCTAATATTAGCCCAATATATTATTTAAATAAATCATCGAAGTTTATCAAATCCGTCGATTTGGTACTCCCCCATATTTATTTACGTAATATACCGTTCCAAGATTATACCCAACCTAAAGCACATAGCACAAAAATACTATATGGTATATATATCATAGTCCAATAAATTCCCTGTATACATCGTCAAATTGGCCAGATTCCACGATATATATATAGTAATTTATTATCCTAATACATGTACCACAACCTATGGGCGTCGTGGGATACGATGCCCATTAATATACTCATTTTATATAGCCAAATAACTCGATTTAACCTGTCGATTAAATAAGTTACTTAGTTATAGAAAATGTTTATATTAATCGTCATATATCCGTGACAACACAAAAGTCACAAATAATAACCCACTTGGACTCAAGTGACCACGACCCCGTATAACTCGATAGTTTTCCTCATTATTTAAAAGATATTATTTTATTTAATATTTATTCAACGTCAAGAATTGCTCGTCATTTATAATATTTAATCATAATAACGCTCCCAATAATATTACACTACTCTCATAGCATAATATTTTTAGTCACGTTATTGTTATAATATTACTCGTGATCCTGTTATTATTAATATACGCCAGGGTTCTAAATAGCGCGCCATAGCGGCGCTATAGCGGCGCCATAGCGCGAGGCGTGGCCTCCACGTTACGAAACAGGCCAAGGCGTCTTCTTAAGGCATAGCGTGTTATGAAGCGCGAAAAAGCGTGGTAAGGCGTGCTATAGCGTGAAGCGTGGCGCTTTATTTTGAAGCTTTTGTAGGATTTAGTGATTTACTATTATTGGGCTAGAAGGAACTTGGGCTTGGGCTAACTTTATAAATCAAATACTAAAAGATAATATAACAAGTGAATGTGAATATGTGAATGTGATGTTTTATACCGTAGTTTTTAGGTTTTTACATTTTATCTTTTAGCAGTTTACTCTCACGGAGAAGGTTTTATTTAAAGAAATGACGAAAAATGCAATAATAGTTTAGCTTTTTGAGTTTATTTCTTATGTATAACGCGTTTTGTAAACTTGATGTATTATATATATATATATATATATATATATATATATATATATATATATATATATATATATATATATATATATATATATATATATATATATATATATATATATATATATGAAATATGATATAAATCTATAAATCTATAAAAAATTATGCCGCCTTGGTCACGCCTCAAAAAACGCTATAGCTTCGCTATAGCTCATATAGCTTGAGGCTTGGCTTCGTCGCCACGCCACGCCTCACGCTATTTATAACATTGATATACGCATTTATATAGTTATATATACGTTATTCACGTCTATATATTTATATAAACGTTTATATTACCAATAATATTATTACGAGTTTTATTATTTGCGTTTTAATTATAAATAGTTATCGAGTCATACGAAATGGTCACATGTCCGAGTCATCACTCTCGGCTCATTGTCCAAGTCCAAAGATAACATAATCAAGTCTTAAATAAGTAATCCAACTCCGTCCAAATCAATCCCAATATCACGTGCTACAACAATAGGGTCCGACTACGGCACCCGACTAACCTATCTCCGTCAAACTAAGTGACCGTCTCACAATCGGTCCCCACATTTACCATTCGACAACAACTCCTCAATAATCACAATATTCCCATTGTCGAGACCACAAAGGGTCTCGACCCAACTAGAGCATTCGGCCAAAACAAATGCCACAACAATACAAATGACAACATGAACCATAACAAGGAAAAAAATATCAAAATAGACTAGTTCCTGGTTGGTTTACCAAGCCAAACCCGAGCCTTATAACCCACTTGGGTCTCGGCATAACACACGAGTCACCAAGACTCGAAACTAAGACCATGAGGTCTCAAAATAAGGCTCAAATGAGCAACTAAAAATCTGCCCAAATGACCCTCTTGGGTCGCGACATCAACAACAACAACACGGCCAAAACATGACTCAATCGAGTCAAACCAATCACCATAGCAACTAAACATGCTAACCAAGAACACAAGGTCAATCATCAAGAAAAATAGCGAGCCATAGGGCTCGTACCCACATCAAGCCGTGAGCCTTGGCTCACGGTTCCTTCGACCCAACGGTGAGACATTAACCCGGATACCAAACCAAAGAGTATAATCAAAACTTCATTCAAAAACCCATTTATATATCTTATCAAAATCTTTAAAAGATTCATATATCTTTAAATCCCATCACCAAAATAATCCGAGTTTGACTCGGCTTACGTCAAACCCACGCGTAAATACGCGTTTTCTCACCTTCTTGAACCTCAAAACTCACGGATCTAGTGAAAACAATAATACTCGACCGGATTTATAAAGATTTCGTGGTGTTAAAATGTGTTTTAGGGCGCGTGTTATATACCAAATGATAGATCGGAAGATGGTGGTGTTCGTTTTGTGGTGAGGGTGGCGGTATGATGGTGGTGATCGGATAAAGGGTCGGCGACGGTGGTATATAAAAAAAGAGAGAGAGAGAGAGAGTGAAATAAAAGATGGTGAGGTTGTGTTTGTTTGAAATGACCAGGAACACAAGGACCAATAGTAGTTAACTCTTTTTTTTCTCTTTACTAATAATAATAATAATAATAATAATAATAATAATAATAATAATAATAATAATAATAATAATAATAAAGATGAATGTATTATTATATTTAGGGTAAGGTGGCTAGGTGTAAATTACACGGACCAAAACCCGTAATTTCTTAAAACGAATCAACTATATCAAACCGAACTCATTCCAAATAATTAAAAACCTCGCGATACATTTCAAAAATATAAATATCTGAACCAGTATTAAAATAATTTAAAATTGTTAGGTTATCCTAGTGCCGGAGTCAACGTAGTGCCAATAAAAATCTCGAAATAAATTCTCATCACATCGATAATCCAAATTGATTCCATAAAAATATTAAATATAATCAACCACCATATAGGTTTTACAAGTTCGTTACGAATAAAATTTCAAATATAAATTTATAAACAAACTTTTACGTAATGTGGGTTTTCAAAATGGCTCCCTAATTTGCCAATTGTCACATAACCATATTCAAACATGTGACTTATAAGGTACATCTTGTAAATCAGGTATGCATATAAGGAACATGTGGTAAATCACTTGTGATTTGAGCTACAATAACTTGTGATTTGAGATACAATCACGTGTGATTTGAGGGACAATCACATGTGATTTACATACAAACTTAATATGCATTGATTAACTATACAAACTTAATATACATTGATTCCATACACTAAAAAAATATTTGCTCGATAACAATATGCGACTTTCTATATAGACATGCAGCCAAATGCCACAAAGATATAAAATCATTGATGCCTAATACATATACAAATTGATCTCCTACTTGTAATCACAGGTGAGGTATAATCGTATTTCTAGTCGCATTCAAGATTATCTTCCTTTCTCTTTTAAATACTTTGTAGTATTTACCACGCCAACAATGGATGTCATGGTATAAGGCACCACTCACTGGTACAAAAAGTTGTATTGGTCACGCCAAAATGTGTGACGATATGCCTATAGTCACACACGTTTTTTTCGTTGTGTGTCACCATAGGTCCCGCCACCGTAGGTGGCATATGGTCACATTGTTGAGTTCGTGGCCTTTTCCATCGAAAAAGAGTGACCAAAACCCGAATATGTGTGACAAATTAGGCACAAGTTTTGTTGGATTAGTCATTATTAGTGACCGTAAACACTTTATAATCACGCGAATGTTTTTTGAGAGTAACTATTTTTCAACCTTTGGCCACATAAATATATAATATATGTGACATTTGAGATGATTCTTTCTAGTAAATGTGTATTTTGTGTGACTATTTCCCGTCCTGTGGCCACATTAATAAACAATAAATGTGACGTTTGTGATGATTTAGTCACACAATGAGTGTTGCTTTTTTGGAGTTAGTCACATACAATTTAAAACAAAGTGGCCAAAAGTGTTAATAAGTGTGACCATATGCTCTTTAAAGTAAACAAATGTGTATTTTGTGTGACTATTGTTCATCCCACGGTCACATGAATTTTTAGTTTGTGTGGCCTTTTGTAATATTTAGTCACAAGAAGCATCTTTGTTTTGGGTATTTAGTCACACACAATTAAGCATCAAGTGGCCAAAAGTGTTAATAAGTGTGACCATATGCTCTTTAAAGTGAAGAAATGTGTATTTTGTGTGACTATTGATCATCCAATGGCCACATTAATTTTATGTTTGTGTGGCCTTTTGTAATATTTAGTCACACAAAGCATATTTGTTTTGGGTATTTAGTCACATACAATTAAGCATCAAGTGGTCAAAAGTGTTAATAAGTGTGACCATATGCTGTTTAAAAGGAAGAAATGTGTATTTTGTGTGACTATTGATCATCCAATGGCCACATTAATTTTATGTTTGTGTGGCCTTTTGTAATATTTAGTCACACAAACCATCTTTGTTTTGGGTATTTAGTCACATACAATTAAGCAAACAGTGGCCAAAAGTGTTAATAAGTGTGACTATATGATGTTTAAAGTACAGACATGTGTGTTTTGTGTAACTAATGTTCATCCAGTGGTCACATGAATTTTTAGTTTGTGTGGCATTTTGTAATATTTAGTCACACATCAAATTAAACAAAGAGTGACCAATAATGTTAGTACTGCTAGTACTACGTTAGTACTACTAGTACTATGTTCATACTGCTGGAGCAGAGTTACAACTGCTAGTATATATATAAAACAGAATGTATACAAATGAAGCAAATATATGCACAATTGTATTTCAAATTGAATAAAACTCGAATGTATATAAATGAACCAAATATATATACAATTGCATCATTGCCATCATGAACATTCAAGGTTCCATACTTGATCTTTTCATCAGCTTCTTTCTGCAAAAAAAATATTGAAAATGTTGGTATTAAAAGTTAGTACGGCTAGTACACAGTCAATGCTGCAGGTATATAAGCATGATAATAGAATTTGAAGTAAAATTTATAAGTTTATCTGCCAATGAACTAATCTCAGCATCTGGAGATTCTCCGTCTTTGTTTTCCCTTCCTTTGATCCACAATACACTACGCCATTAGTTTTACCTGTGAATAATAATCGTCCATTTCTTAGTCTATCTGCTGAAAAGCAAGTCATCCTATAAACAGATGCTATGAACTGTAAGAAACCAAGGCACTAATAATGCTGCATAATATAATATAAGATCTGCCAACCATGAAACCATAAAAATATACTCCCTCCGTCCCTAAATAAATGTCCACTATTGACTTTCAAAGTCTTTTTGTTCCAACTTTGACTTTGAATTATTTTATTCGTGTTATGTAATACTTGATGAAAATTATACCAATGAAAATACATTTAAGACCAAATTCGTTCATATATTTTGTATCAAGTATTACATAACAGAAATAAAATAATTTACGGTCAAAGTTAAAAAGAGAAGACTTAAAAAGTCAATAGTGGACACTTATTTAGGGACAGAGGTAGTACATGGGTTGGCTTTTGGTAACTGAGATGGAGCATACCCACGCCTCAATTTAATTCTAGTCCCCCGAAAATGAAGTGTGCCAGAAAATCCAGATGAGGAATTTTTAGCCAGGCGTCCCATGTCTCATCCTCACCCGTGAAAACAGGATGTAGCCCCTGCAAGAAACAAGTAACGTGCTTAATGCTAACATAAAAGACGACAAAATTAGATGTCCCAAATATAATTTTAGCATAAAAAACCAACATACCGGGGTAGACCCTTGCATATCAGCTCGGGCAACAAATAATCCAGATGGTTGAAGTGTTCTGCCGTGCCAAATTACCTGGAACGAATAAATGTCAAACACATTACCAAGCAAGCGAATCACTCACATCTGGTACAAATGAAACAGTTTGACAAAAAGCAACCATATTTGAGTTAATTTCCTATATAACAGATGTTATGTTAATCTTTTGATAGATCACTTACGCGACTGCGATAAGCAAATTCCAACTGTTCAGCAACATCCTCCCGGAGTGGAAACCAACAAAGACTCCCTTTACGAGCAAAACAGTGGCCTCTTAGAACATGTCAATTGTCTCCATTCCAATAAACAGGAAAACTATTTCGTCTTAATAAGTCTACCTGCAACGATTACCACCACACAAATTTATAATCAAAAACATGTTTTAGGCTAGTTTTAATCCACGAAAATCAATATGAATCGTTTTATATTCGATTACACATTTAAGAAAATATAAATTAAATATGTATTTGAGCATACCCATGAACAGAGTAGGATAGGTGAGATGAGGGTGATTGTGGCTCGACTGTGATGGTGGTGGATGTGGTGGTTATCTCGAACCAAACAACCGAAGCAAATAATATCACCCATACAGTTCCTTTGTCTTGATGACGGTGATGGCATGGAGGAGCGATGGCTGGTGGAACGACGGCGAGATAAGGAGGTGAAGTGTGGCCGTGGTGTGAGTCAGTTCTATAGAGAAGGAGAAGAGATGAATAGAGAGGAGATAGATCTGACTAAGCTAGTAGTGTTAATGTTTTGATTTTGGGTGAAAAAGGGGCGCCATATGAGCGGAGCGAGAGATTGGAATTTTGGGGAAAATTTAGGGGCGGGATCTTGAGCGCTATATTAAAAATTTGGAGATTGAAAGCCTATCAAATGAGCTCAAAATGTTTAATGAGTTGAGCTCAACCTTATATAAGTTCGACTCGAGTTATTGTTGAGTTCTCGAGCTTGTAAGTTATATAAAATATGTGATTTTTTTTAATATGTAAGTATACTAAGTGTAAATACTTATTTTTGAATGTATCAAGCTTTTTGAGCTGAAGTCGAACCAAATTCAATTCTTAGGTTATATTTCAAATTTAATTTTTGTAATAAAATACATCTTTACAGATAAATCGAGCTTTTTGAGTCAAGCTCAATCCGAGTTTAAACTTTCTCGATCCCGGATAACATATGATCAGAAGGTCCCTGGATACTTGCTTCTTAGTGTCTGTGACAAATGGTATACACCTACCAAGCCGGTGCAACCCATGCATGACCAGTGATAATGGCTAATTCACATGGGTCATGGGTCATGTGCATTAGGTTATCACTGGTCACATTCATTAATTAATGGGTATGTGACATTGATCATATAGGTCATATGCATTGGGTGTAGATTTCAACTAATCTTTATAAAGTGATTGAACCTAAAACATACAATGAAGCTATTAAAGATAGTAGATGGATTGATGCTATGAATCTTGAAATAGAAGCATTAAATAGAAATAATACCTGGGTCATTATTGAACTTCCTGCTAGAAGAAGAGCAATTGGCTGCAAGTGGGTGTGGAAAATTAAATATAAATCTAATGAAAGTGTGGAAAGATATAAAGCCAGGCTTGTAGCCAAAGGTTTTAGTCAAAAAGAAGGGATAGATTATGAAGAAACTTTTTCTCCAGTATTTAAGATTGTTACTGTGAGAATTATCATAAGTATTGATGTACAGAACAGCTGGCCATTATATCAGCTAGATATAAACAATGCTTTTCTGTATGGTGAATTTGATGAGGATGTTTATATGGCTTAAAACAAGCTCTAAGAAAATGGAATGAAAAATTAACTAGTGTTTTAAAAGAAAATGGATTCTGTCAGAGTAAGAATGATTTTTCTTTGTTTACCAAGTCTGAGAATGATGTGTTCTTATTTCTGCTTGTATATGTTGATGACATTGTTATTACAGGTAACAATGTTTCTGAAATTGAAAAAGTTAAGTAGTTCTTAAGAACCAAATTTCTTATCAAAGATTTAGGAAAACTTAAATACTTTTTGGGCATTGAGGTTTTAAGTGATGATGCTGGTTTGTGTTTAACCCAAACGAAGTATTGTTTGGAGTTACTTAATGAATTTGGTATGCTTGCATGCAAACCAAGTAAAACTCCTATTTAATCAGCTAATGTATCTGATAAAAATAAACAAAAAGGCGTTGTTAAGGATGAACCTTTTCTTGGTATTAATAACCATCAAAAGCTTGTTGTAAAACTTATTTACTTGACATTGACTAGGCCTGGCTTGTCTTATGCAGTTCACTGCTTAAGTCAAGCAATGCATAGTCCAATGCAGTCTCATTTGAAACTTGCTTTTAGAGTGTTGAGATATCTTAAAGAATCTCCAGGCAAAGGGATTTCTTTTAACAGAAGTAATGGTTATTGTATGAAAGTTTTTGTTGATTCAGATTGGGCTAAATGTAAGGTTACTAGAAAATCAGTAACTGGTTTTGCTGTGTATCTAGGCAATAATCTTGTTTCATGGAAAAGTAAAAAAACAATATGTTTTAGCTAGGTCTTCTTCTGAAGCAGAATTTAGAGCTATGTGTAATGTGACTTATGAGATTATGTGGATATTAAAATGCAAAGATCATAATGTTCAGGTTTATACACCTGTTGAAATGTTATGTGATAATAGTAGTGCAATGCAGATTGCTGCTAATCCAGTATTGCATGAAAGGTCTAAGCACTTTGAAATTGGTCTCTTTTTCATAAGAGAGAAAATTTCCGATGGAGTTATCAAAACTGTTAAGGTTAAGTCAGAAAATAATGTTGCTGACATTTTTACAAAAGGGTTGAGTGTTTTTTAACACATAAAGTTTTGTGATATGTTGAAGTTAAGAGATTTCTATAAGCCTTAGCTTAAGGGGAATGTTGAAAGAATAAGCTAAGGACTTATTCTGTAATATTGCGAAACTTTGTTTTTCTCTTTGTTTTTGCCTTTAACAGGTTTGATACAAGTTGAGGGACTGAAGATGCAACATTGTGAAGTTTAAGGACAGAAGGAGCTCAAGACCCAAAGATTAGAATTCAAGGCTATATAAACTCATTCTCTCCTCATTCTCATTAGTTTTTATGATTAGGGTTTCTGTGTGTATTTTCACACAGTTGTTCATAATTGTTAGGTTTAATTCTTTGTAATCAAACTTTTATTCTTTTTTATTGTAAACACTATGATGAATCAACCATGAGGTGGTTGGTTGGGTTGATTCACAATAAAACCATTTTGTTTTAATCTGTTAAGTTTTTGTTAATTCTTGATCATAACTTTGTAATTTAACAAAGGTCAACGCATACATCAAAATATTTGTAAAATAACATACTGTATTGATGAGGCGAAAAATGATCCGTTTTTAGGGGGTCATTTAAGCCGGAAATTGAATTTATTTGATCCAATATTGCCCTAAATCGTTCCTTTTGTGATTTTAGGTACTTTGGGAGTGAATTGTGGAAAATGAAGCATTTTGGACGTTTTTGGAGCATAAAAGTGAAAAAACGGCAAAGTCTTATTTTTTCTTGCTGGGAATAGTACCTGATGGCGTCAAGAACATTTTGATGACGGCGTCAAGAGCAATTTTTGGTGACGGCCCAGTGAAAACGTGACGGCGTCAAATCAAGGCCGTCAAGAGTAAAAGTGGTGACGGCCCAGAGCAACATTACACATGACGGCATCAGATCTGGATCTAGGCAATCCGATTATATTTTTGGCGGCGGGTTGACGGCGTCAGAACTTTCTTCTTGACGCCGTCACCTTAGTAAATCTATATATAGTCTTTGTAATTTTCATTCTACAGAGAGGAGAATTTTAGGGTCGAATGGCATAAACCCTAACATGACTTTTACAGTATTTTCAAGGGTTTTCACCCCTTGAAACCCTTCATGTTCAATTGAGATAAGTATCCTTTCAATTCATTCAATATGTCTATGTGTTGTTTGAATATATCTTACGCTTGTCTTGATTTTAACATGCTAGGCTAGATCTCTTGTGTGTTTGCTTAGATGTAATGAAACCTAGATGTTGATTATAGGTTGATTGCTTGTTTATAGTTGTAATGGATGACTGATTTCGATGTTAGGCTTAAGAAAACTGGCAGACTTCCATTGTGTAACATGCTTGAACGTCTTAAGAAACATGAACCAATGCGTACTAAGGTTTTTATGGTTGTATTTAATGCATGAGTGAATTCTAGTGATCCCATGTTAGGAGCTTCTTGCAGGCTCGACATAGGAGTGAAGTAGGAGCTTATAGAGTTGGGGAAGTACGTACGCCACCCCACGATTGGTATTAAGGAATATAACCCGTCATCCACGCAACTCTAACAAACAATTAACCTGTAAAAGATATCTAGGGAGTAGTGAAATCTAAGTAAACACAATTCTCCCATCTATTGTTCACACCATATTAGTTTAATTAGTTTAATTTACATTTCTGTTATTTTATTTTGATTGCATCTTAGTTATTGGGTTAGTTGATTAGCAACTAATTCCGCCACTCTTTCAAAAAACCGAGATTTTTACTTGTTTTCATAAAATATAAAAATACAAAAAGAATCATCCCTCACCTCTAGACCTAGTTTTTAGGCTTTCTAATCCTAGCGACACTATTCTTGAGTTGAACAATCAATCCCCCGGTACTTGTCACTATACTATACTACAACGATCAGGTACACTGCCTGGTGGGGGTTGTAAGCTTCTCGAGATCCCTCGAGAGGTAAAGCATGGTGCAATTCCCACGCATCATGTATTTAACGATCTATCAAATATTTATAGCATGAAACTAGAGAACGTTGCTGAGGATATGGAGTCATCCTAGACATAGGTAACTTCAAACTATTGGGTGTTTTTTATTTTTTTATTTTATTTTTTATTATTACTTTTTTAACTTGTGAGGTCAAGTTCATAGGCTTTTCAACTGCAAAAAGCTTACAAGAATCCATTTACATATTTGAGACAATTCAATCTTAGTTGAAGTTTATAGCATTTCACGGGTTAGTTATATGTTCTGTTTTCATTAAAATCTATGCCATTTGAACCTGAAAAGCAACAGATTTTGGCTATAAAAGTCAAAATGTGATTCATTAGGTATGTTTGGCGGAAGTAACTGTTGTAAATGGAGATGGAGCGAGAGATTAAAAATTAAGATTATTTTTATAAGCTACATGAAGTAGCATTTTGATTTTAAGATATTATGAAAGATTATTTTTCTAAAATTTCTTATAAGTTTCTCTGCCAAACAAAGCTATTATGTTAGAATCTAAGATTATCACTGCGTTCATTGTATTATTGGAAGAAGTTTCTTTCAAATTTGGATTGACTTGAAAAACTGCATCCATTAGCTAAATTGTTTCTATAAACTTAATAAAAATAAGTATTTTGAGTTTTTAGCCTAATATTATTGAGATAATCTTCACATAAATCATGTGAGGAATTTGACCTAAATGTGGAATTGCGTCTTGATTTAGATTAATTATCCTTTTATACTTATGTCCCGTTTTGTTCGCTTGACTCACAGAATGTTATAATCATCTACAATATATATTTTCCATCCTAGGACTTGAAGCTAAGAGCATCCGCAGCAGTAACGTGGAAGGTCACGTTAAAGGGCGAATAACGCACGTTAAGGTGCGTTAGTTGATGCAGCTTGTGGCGTTAAGGGTGCGTTAACACGAGGCGTTAACCCCTTAACGTCACGTTAAGGCTTATTTTGTTAAAAAAAAAAAATTTGACACTTTTCACCCATATGAACTTTTATATATTTTGAACTAAAGATATTGGAAATTACAAAAGCTCACCTTATTTGTTAAACGGTATAGTAAAATAACGATACGATTTATTGAATTTCAAATATAATACACGAAAGTGAAAATATGAAACGTAAACTAATGATACAATTTATATAGATTTGTAATTGTCGATTAGGTCTGACTTCTCCTCCCACACTTGCAACACTTGTTCCCTAACCATTTTCAAGGCGATTTGAAGTTGCAGATCCATTTCATCATTTCTTAATAGAGTTTCGAGCCCGACACTGATAATTGGATGGTCTTGAGGAAGCTCACGTAACCTTTCGACCTCAGGAGCACGATTATGCATCTGCATTATAAAACGAGTTATATCACCTAGCAAATTGTTACTTCTCTTGTTCGTTGTGTAATCGGGAAAGAATAGATGTTTGCACCTCAGCTAGTTCATTTGCCATTTTATGTGTGTGAGGAAGTATCGTTTTGATAAACTGGCATTTATAGGGGGAAAAGTAGCCGTTAAGCAAAATAGCTGTTGGAAAAGTAGCCGTTAAGCAAAAATAGCTGTTAGAAAAGTAGCCGTTAAGCCTTTTATTCAATTTCAAATTTAAAGCAACATTACACCAAGTTACAAACGATACAGGAAACAAATACACACGATACGGAAAATAGAAAGACACAATACGGAAATACTTAACATAAAACACCATTACACAGATTCTCTGTCCCATGCCCACGTGTTTCTCAGAATGAACCACACATGTTGATAATATATCCCTCTCCCATAGCGTTCATGATAAATTCGCTTTGCATTGCTGAGACGACAAGGGTCTTCACTTGTAAGCAGCAACTCTTTGTAAATATCGTTATACCTACGACATTCAAGGTTGATTCTACTCCAGTGAGCCGTAATACTATTTTTATTACGGTGCTCACCATCAGTCTGATCGTTGAACCTTTGTGTAACTTCATTCCAAAAAGAATGTCCATTCACAAGGTCTCCAGAATCGTGAACTTCAAGCCATACGTTACCTAGCAACTCTTCTTCTTCCATTGACCAACGATTATTCATTGTGAAATGCTTTAGGAGTTTGTGAAGAATACTAGTGTATGGTGTGTTATTTATAGGGGATGATAGAATTTTGAAATTTGAAAATTAAAATTCAAATTTGAAACCGAGCTGGATAAAAATCAAATTTGAAAACCGAGCGGGATCTTTCAAACATTTAAAATTCAAAAGTTGGTGGGCGGGATTGTTTTAAACATTTCAAATTTAAATCAATGGGCGGGATTTATGAGCTTATTTAACACCCATTCACAACTAATTATTGGTCACACCCTTTTACACATAATTCTCACACAGATCATACATAATTCACAAACAATTCTCTCAAAACAATGTCTCATAACAATACTCCAGATAACGACTCAGTTTACAACACCCCACCCGAAGATCTTTTCCCGGTTTTCCCATACGACAATGAACAAAACAATCAACCAAAAGATTTGTTTCCCGTCTTCCAATATGACAATCCACCACAGAACACTCCACTGGAGTTTCTTTTCCCACCGGTAAACAATCCACCGGCAAACAATCCGCCCCACTACAATCCACCGACAAACCTTCCACGTGCATTGACTGATGAAGAACTGTTCTTGCAAGATATGCAAGAACTGTTACGTGTTGAAGCAGAGGAAGCACGTGAAGCAAGGGAGCGTGAGGAGTACTTAAGAGCTAAACAGGCTCGGAGAGACCGTCGTTGTGAATGGCGAATAGAAAATGGACTAGACCGTGTGCCAACGAGTGAGGACGATTCGAGTGCTTCGAGTCACGAGGGCTATGTGTCGGATGATTCGTTTTATTGATTCGTAGTTTTATGTTTAATTATCGTAGTGTTATGTTTAATTATCGTAGATTTATGTTTAATTATCGTAGGTTTATGTTTAATTATCGTATTTTATATTTCATGTTTGCTGTAGTTTGTTGTAGTTTGTTTAATGTATGTTTAAATTTTAAGTATTAATATAAGTTGTGTTTTATTAGTTATTTAAATGAAATATTAGTTTTAGTTGAGGGTTGAATTTGAAAATAGTTGAGTTAAAGCTGAGTTATTGTTGTGGGTGTTTTTTTTTTTAGTTAAGGTTAATGTGTTAAAGCTGACATGACGCTAACGTAACACTGAGTTAAGTTATAACCTGTGTTACCATTGTGCTTGCTCTAAAGACCAACCAATCATTCACTGAAATTCTGCAAATAATTTCCGAATTCTGGAAAAGTCATGACGGTTGATGATTTGAGTCAAACTTCTATATGGCTTGAGGTATCTCATTCAAAAACGTTATCACCAATGGTTCATACAAAAAAAAAATAAAAAATAAAATAAAAATAAAAAATGTCCCCACATTCTCCCGGGGCGCCCTTAGTATCCGAGGGTTCATGAAGAAAGTGTTTATAGGACTAAAATCATAAGGCTACTCACAGTGGCCTTGAAAACATCGGTCGAATCATTGGGGTGAGTTGGTCAAACGACGGTCATGCTCACTCTGGGGAGTTGGTCAAATGTCAGTCGAGTGAGAAATAAAAAATAAAAAAAATAAACTATCGGTCTAAATATTGACCGATTATTACACACTTTTTTTTTTTTTTTTTTTTTTTTTTTTTTTTTTTTTTTTTTAACTTGGTTATCGATTGTGGCAACTTTGTCATGTATGATCACCGGAAAAAGAAAGCTGATATGGCAGGAGATGACCCGGGTCACCACTGTGCCCAGCCTAACACAATCATATATATACAGGGGAAGCTTGGTGCAACAATAATATGTTGGATTCTTGTAGTTGGATCCCTTATTGCTTGGAATAGTCTTGCCTCCATTGAAGATTATTACTAGAGAGTATTTCTTAAATGAACTATTTATAGGACTAGTTTACAAATATGAATCTCGCACAAAAAAAATTTCAAAATGAACTTTTAAATATTATCCGTTAGATTCGTTACTAGATTAGTTTCTAACCATACACGTGTATAAAATGAGTGCATACGCAAGTCGTGGGCGAGTCTTGATCCAGGGCGAGGGATGGGCGCATTGTTGGGCGAGCTGTTTCCCAACCAACTTTAGGTACGGGGCGAGATGCGAGATTAAAAGCTGGGCGATAGTTGGCAAGGTGGGGCGAGATGGTAGGCGAGATTAAAAGCTGGGCAAAGGGCTGAGCGAGGTGGGTGATAGCTGGGCGAGCTGGGCAAGAGTTGTGCGATGGCTGGGGGCGTTATTAAGGAAGATGAAGATCCTTTTTATTGCTACAGTTTTTTGTTTTTGTTTTTTGTGATTGGTTATTACTCGTATTAAGTGAAGTAAAGTAAAAGAGTAAATTGCAAAAATCGTCCCTAAAGTTTGACCAATTTGCATGTTTCGTCCCAAATATTTCGAAACTGCAAGGATCGTCCCTAAATTTTGGCCCGTGTGCATGTATCGTCCCTAAAGTTTTGGCCCCGTGTGCATGTATCGTCCCTAAAGTTTTGGCCCCGTGTGCATGTATCGTCCCCAAAAAGGACTATATATGCCCCAAAGGTTAACTTTAAGGACGATCCTTGCAGTTTCGAAATATTTGGGATGAAACATGCAAATTGGTCAAACTTTAGGGACGATTTTTGCAATTTACTCAAAGTAAAATGATATGTACTTATTTGTCTGATTTATCATGTGATTGGTGGCTGATGACATAGGGAAAAGAAGAGGAGAAAATTACCAAAATATGCCAAAAACATTCGGCCATTTTATGGTTTGGTCATGATTTGACCCCATTTTCAATTTTGGTCATGCTCAACTGCTCGACTGCTCAACCGGCCTGTATGAGCGACACGTGTCCCACTTTCTATTTTTTTATTACTACTTTGTGGCAGACAAGATCTATGACAAGATCTTTGTTACTGTTGGTAGTGGGTGTACTATAATATTAAAAATTGCTCGACTCATTTGCTCGACTGACGGCTGCTCGACTGACGGCGTACTTTTTGACCTTGGAAAAGAAAAAAGGTGTCAGAAAATCTTTTGCTTGGATTTTATTTGTACTTTCCAAAATCTCACTTATTGTACTTTTTATTATTATTTTAATTAATACTCAAAACTACACTTTCTAAAATCTCTTTCAAAATTATCACACACATCACGGTGATTTTAGTTACGACATCAAAGTATATCTAAACTTAGTGGGGAGGTAAGTTTGATCAGTCCACGGAATCAACGTAGTGAATCGAGATCTATCCCTCTTTGATCAAGTTTCAATCGAGTAGGCAACCTTTTAACTGCTTTTTGTAAGTAGCTTTTCATAGGAGCTTAGGAGATGCTTATTTTATATTGTACTGAAATTTATATTGATTTAAGCAAATTCAAAACACCGTTTCCAAAAGTACTTATTTTTAAGCAGAAAAAAATAAGCAAATCCCTTTAGCTTGTTTGGAAAAAATGATTGTTTATGCTTATGGGATAATAGAAGCTGCTAATTTGTATAATTATAAGCTGTTTTTGAACTTTCATGGTTTAGGAGCGTAATTAGGGGGTGTTGTTTCGGCATATATAGTCGGCTTAATTATGGCTTATTTGGTTTTGAACTTATGTTTCATAAGCTCACTTTTTGTGGTTTATTTTGAAACTTTTCGGCTTATATATAATAAGCTTATATAAGCCGAAAAGTTTCAAAATAAGCCACAAAAAGTGAGCTTATGAAACATAAGCCCAAAACCAAATAAGCCATAAGCCGGCTATATAAGCCCGAAAGAAACACCCTTTAGGTTTGTAAATTTGTTTTGAAAAGAAGTGGAATTCCTTGGCTTATTTTTTACTAAAGAAGCTGCCGATTTATTGAAGAATCTATCATTGGATTCTCAATAAAAAACATTGTGAATATTGTAATTACATTTGCTAATTATGTGTGATTGCCTTGTAGACCGGGGTTGATGCCGTCAATACTACGAATGGTCAAAACCAGCCTCTAGATAGGTCGATTACCCCTCAGATTCCTGATTATATGGACCCGATAGTAGCGTATTTTCCCAACGGTTATACTTACTATGGAGGTAGTTTGATTCATATTCGTGGTAGTTGTGGAGCGTGCTTATTAAAATTTGGTAGTGGTTTAAATTTTGTTAGTGTATGTGTTTAGGTTACGATGGGAGTCCTACTGATTGGGATGAGTATTTACGATACGTAAATACTGATGGAGTCGATATGTCTCATGTAAGACTTCATTTGAATAGATGGTTTTGTAAGTATTCAACTTGTAGCGGTTTTTTATGATGACAATTGGTCGTGATTTTACTACAGGGAGTTTATGGGGATATGTATCACGGTCACGGTTATGCACCATATGGTCCTTACTCGCCTGCTACTTCACCTGTGCCGACGGTTGGTCATGATGGTCAGATGTATGGAGCTCAACATTACAAGTACCCCGAGTCCCTATTTCCAACTGCGATCCCACAGAAAGGAAAGGTGAGAACACAGTTGACGGTTGATTAGTGGCGGTTGATCAGTGGTGGTCGAGCAGTTGACGGTTGATTAGTGGCGGTTGATCAGTAGCGGACGTCGAGCAGTTGACGATTGAGTATTCTTTTGAGGAAAGGCGAGCTAGTTTTCTGCTTCCAAGAGCACATTTGAAGACAATTGCTGCAATTTTATTTTTTATGAAGTTGTTAAAATGTAAGTAGTTAAGTTTGATTTGGTTTTCGTTATTGTTGTTATTGACATGTTGGTGATTTGAAGTCAATTGTAATTGGCTTTTAGAGAGTTAATTTGTATGACCAGCCTGTGAGAGCTTGCTTTTATCGTTTGATCTTGTCTGAGAGATGAAAACTCACAAGAAGTGTATGAAAATACTATAGTTCATCCATTATGTATCCCACCAATTTGCCATTAAAGATGTTAATGATAGGTGATCATCTTTCTTTATCGAACTTCATATTTGCATCAATGCCATGGCGTCTTGTATACTTGGAACTTACTGTTAGTGGTATTGAGGCTTTACTTAGTAGAGATCAACCTATGTGAATTGGTGAACGGTTTATCAATGGCGGTTGATCAGTGGTGGTCGAGCAGTTGACGGTTGACCACCACTGCTCAACCACTCAACCATCACTGCTCAACCGCTCAACCTCTCGACACGATAATATATACACAACTGCTAAGCACATACAATATATATCAATAAAAATACTTGAATACTTATCGTCATAAACACATGCAATATATATCAATAAAAATACTTGAATACACATGCAATATTCATCAGTCGAATTGAGACTGAAGTCGACCAAATTTATTCCAAAAAAATGTATAGATCTAAAAGACTACTGAGTTGTATCTTTGTTTTCGTGCATCAAATGGTAACCCACCGGAAAAGTCAAAGTCCGGCTAAGGCTTGTTCATCAGTAACTCCAGTATTAGCTTCTTTGCCACGTCGGCAAGTGAGATACGGGAGTAGGAGATGCTGATGTTGCGGAGCCCAGGTCTTATCACATCTCCAATTCTAACAGCCTGAAAATGAATAAATTGTGCTTTATAAAATGCGGGAGATACGGGAGTGTACTCCAGCTGAATCGTCGTAATCTTCCCAAGGTAAAACAGGTATCGGCAAAACTAAAACAGAGAACAGAAAAAGGAAACATAAGTTACAAAATTAATATAGAAATTCACCCAATCTCAAAATAGCTATCATTACCAGCGTAGAAAAGAAAAAAATACCTGCTGATTTGAATGAGCTTCGAAACGTGGTGCCTTTTTTTGACCTCAACTTTTCGGCTTGATCATACAAATTGTAAAGCAGGTAATCACGAAGTAGCAGGTTCAGGAGTGTCTCCTGTTCTGGTTCTTTAATCGGGCAATACTTGCTGATGAACAAGCCTTAGCCTGCATGATGAGTAAAACCGAAGTTTATAAAAACAATAATACAAACTTAAATGGCAAATGGAGGTTTAAAATAGTTAAATCAAGTATGCTAACCTCGGTGTATTTTTTCTGATCAATGAGGAAAATGACACAAGCAAGTAGCAATAGATCTCAAGTTCTGGGGAATGCTTCACAGTAGCTTGAGGGGCGGATGATGCAGTATCGACTTCCATGTCATTTTCATCATCCTTCACGGAAGGTAAAAATAATTTAGTACATGCTATACATCATTCATTCATTCGTAAAAAAATAACATTGTCTAAATTTGAATTATGGTCTAAAACTTCTTCCCTTAATATACATCGTTATTTCCTAATCTAGAGACAAACTGTTGGGCTTATAGAGAACTGGTGCTCATAACAGGATAAATGAATGACAATACACCATTTAATAGTCAAATAGTGTAAAATTTTATAAACTTTAGAAATCCACTAGCCTTATATGATGCAAACTCTAAAAACAATTCAGTAATCAAGAACCAGTTGAGTTAAGCTAAAAATTCAATCTCAACAGAAGTGTAAGATTTTTTTTCTAAATGTCAACTCGAATCTTTAAACTTTTGATGATAAAAGGTCACCTCAAAGAAGGATCGGGAACAATATTGGGCAGACAGAAGCAAAACCATACATCTATATTTCAGTATCTCAATTTGCAGACCTATTTAACAAGTTTCATGTTGGCCTATGCCTAAAAGACGAGCTATCAATAGCATACAACAAGGCCGAGAGTCCTAAATCGGCTCTAGTGTTCAAGAAGTACTTAGTTCCTAAGAAGGAGCTCTTTAAGGCGTGTTTTCAGAAAGAATGTCTATTACTAAAAAGAAATTATGTTGTCTACATTGCCAAGATCATCCAAACAACCATCGTAGCAATAATTGGAGCAACAGTATTCATGAGGACTAACATGCACTCGGTTAATGAACAAGATGGAGCGTTATATGTGGGCGCGCTTTTGTTTGGATTGATCACTAACACGTTCAACGCAATGGCTGAACTTCCAGTGATCATAGAGAGGCTTCCTGTAATTTACAAGCAGAGGGACCTCCTTTTTCACCCGCCTTGGGCATACACAATTCCAACTTTCCTGCTCGGGATACCGTTATCTCTTGTGGATTCTACTGTGTGGACAGTTGTGACATACAACATTACCGGATTTGCCCCTGAAGTAAGCAGGTAAGTGACCAAGTGTTCATTTTAGTCAAGTTTTTAAACATTTCTTGTAAACACGACATGATGGGTGGGTTAGGTTGCGGGTCAAATTATTTAAGGTTAAAACGTGCAGACTTAAATAGGTTCGATCATCTTAACTGCCTCTCGTATGTCAACCTCTACCTCCCAAAACAAACTCCTGTTCATGCACGTCTTAGCTACTAAACAGGCATTCAAATTTACATAAGCACATAAACCCGCTATATAAGCTAACACAAACACCCCTCAAGTAGACGCAAGCATCCTTATCGACACAGTACACACTGCCTAAGAAGTTCTACAAATACATCGATTTTGTATGCTTATCTTCTATAAATGCTATATCAGGTGTGGTCATTTATTTTCATCCAGTTTTCCAACCCTTTCTTAAATCTCTCAAGCTTGGTATGTGACTGCGAAACAAAGTTTAAACCAAATGATCATGTATTATGACCCAGATATAATCATTCCTATGCCTAGCAAAGATGTTGGGGGATTAAATGTGAATACATGACACTGTTGGGGGATTAAATGTGAGTTTATAACTGCTTTGAATCCAAACAGTTACATCACAATCAGAAATCAAAATTACCAGACCAAATGTATGCCAATTACATGAAACTATTAAAACATTTCCGTTAGTTAAATAGAAGCCATGAATATCTACGTTCATTCCAAGCTTTATTTTCATAAAGTCTGATTGTCGTACATGTAGAGATAGAACAACTCATGTCTCACTCAAGGTTAACAAGGATGTTTGTATCTACGTTAACTGATTATCTATAAATTTAAAACCAGCATGAACCCATTTGGCCATTAATGATTAGTCCTAATCTAAATAACCCATAAAGCATATTTCATAAAAATCAATAAGAACCCATTAATCTTGACCAAACACACAAAATAGCCAATAACCTCACTTTCCATAAAGATCAAAACTTTGAGCATAATTTTTGAAACCAACAAGAACCCATTACTACAAAAAAAAGATTATAAGAAAATATTAAAGAATAATGGGAAGATCACCTTGTTGTGAGAAAGCATGGTGAAGGCTGTTGGCGTTCACTTCCTAAGGCTGCCGGACTTCTACGCTGCGGTAAAAACTGTCGTCTCCACTGGATTAATTATCTCACCGGAATCATCTTCGCCAGATCTGTAAAAAAATGTATAGAAATATGACCAAAAAAAAAGGGGAAAAAAAAAAAAAAAAAAAAAAAAAACTCTCCGCATATTGATGGATCTGGTTGCCGGAGAGTCTCGGATTTGGTTGCCGGAAATGGGTATGGTGGCTGATAAAGTATTTGAGGTTATAAAGAGATAAGGAATGTGTGGATGCGAATAGTGTGATGCGTGTTTTTTTTAATCGGAAATTATGAAGAGAAAGAGAAAGGGAAAGAGGAAAATAATAATAATAATAATAATAATAAATGAATAAAATATTAATTAAAAGTATAAAATAATAGTAAACAAAATCTTTCCAAAAGATTCTATGACACCTTTTTGACTTTTTGACACCGTCAGTCGAGCAGCCGTCAGTCGAACAAGTGAGTCAAGCAATATTTAATATTAAAGTACGCGCACTACTTACAGTAAAATAGATCTTGTCAGAGATCTTCCTGCACCCAAAAATAGTAATAAAAAAGAGAAAGTGGGACACGTGTCGCGCAGATAGGCCAGTTGAGCAGTTGAGCATGACCAAAATTTGAAATGGGGTCAAATCATGACCAAACCATGAAATGGCCGAATGTTTTTGGCCTATTTTGGTAATTTTCTCAAAGAAGAGTACTAGTAATTTAATTGTGGTCTTGGGATGGTGTGTTTGTCAGGTTGGAATGTGGGCTTGGTTTTTTGTATGGGAAATTTTCATAAACACCCCATCCGTACAATGGCTTCACCTTAAATTCCCCACAAGATTTTGTTTTCTCCAAATACCTCAAGAGGAGAGGGTCGCTTCAGAATCTTGGGCGGATGTCCCTATATATGTCCCTACCATATACTTACATAGTACTAGTTTATACATGTACTTTCTTGAGCGACTGGGACCACATTTCTTGAGCGACTTGTCTTTTTTATCTTTTTTAAAAAAATTTAATAATAGACTTAAATTACATTTTTGGCCCTTGTGGTTTTATTGGTATTTCATTTTTGTCCGAAACTTATCAAAATCACATAAAAACAAATACACAAACACAAACACAAACACTAACACTAACACTCATCTCATGACATCTCATCTCATCTCATCTCATCTCTCTCTAAAATCTCTCTTCATTCTCTCTACCATTTTTTGCCACCATATCACCACCCCCAACATCACCAACTGCTACCACACAACACCAACCATGGATCACGTGTTTGGATGCGACACCACCACCTGTTACCACACCACACCAACCATCTACACCACCAACTGCTACCACACCAACCCTCATCACCAAACCCACATCGACACCACCAATTCTTCATCAATTTTTTTTTATCTCATAAATTCTTTTATGTCTCATAATAAAACATAGATATGGTATTTGTGATGGTGATGGGTTCGGTGGTGGCAGAGGTTGAGATGGTGATGGTGGCGGAGGTGGTATGTGGATATGGAGGCAGATGCTTGTAAGGAAACATGGATGCAAGATAAAAAAGTTTTTACAGTAACATGTAAGAAGCTTTAGGAGATGATGGATTGTTAATTCTTTAAAAGATTTCCAAATTTTTGGACTGTATGTGATAAAGCTGTTATGCTTTTTAATTGTTTTATGAATCATTGTTAGATCCATTGTCCAAAGTCATCAACATCAACTACTTTAATATAGGGCTGAGCAAACGGACCGGATGGACCGGACCGACCGACAAAACCGACCGGACCGAGACCGACCGGACCGGACCGACCACATTCGGTCCGGTCCTCGGTCTAAGCTTTTTGCCAAATTCGGTCCTCGGTCCGGTCGGTCCGGACCGACCAAAAACCCGAAAAAACTTGCCTAATTGGACCGGACCGACCGAAGACCGACCGGACCGAGACCGGACCGACCATATTCGGTCCGGTCTCGGTCTATGGTTTTTCCGGTTCTCGGTCCTCGGTCCGGTCCGGTCTTGGTCGGTCCGGTCCGGTTTTCGCCCGATGCTCAGCCCTACTTTAATACAACAAAAGACAATTATTCCCCATTGATTTTAAAGATAGGTGAAGTAAATTCAACAGCAAAAAATGAAATACCAATAAAACCACAAGGGCCAAAAATGTAATTTAAGTCTATTATTAAATTTTTTAAAAAAATATAAAAAAGACAAGTCGCCCAAAAAATGTGGTCTCAGTCGCTCAAGAAAGTACCTGTATAAACTAGTACTATGTAAGTACATAGTAGAGACATATATAGGGACATTTGTCACTATCTTAACACATCCGCCTATGATTCTGAGGCGACCCTCTCCTCTTGGGGTATTTGGAGAAAACAAAATTTTGTGAGGATTTAGGGTGAAGCCATTGTACGGATGGGTTATTTATGGAAATTTCCCTTTTTGTAATATGAAGATAAATGGTTTGCTACAGTGAGTTTTCAAGACCATCAAAGTCAAAAGCCTACATCATTTTACACTTTGACTGTTTTTTAATATAGTTTACTTGACGAAACTTCATTTTTTTTTCCTTCGATATTCCAAGGATTACCATCCCTCTAGGGTGCTTACACTTGTTTATCAACCCTTTGCCTTTGGAACGATGGCATATCTTGCATATAATGAATCAAAGATCAATACTCGAAGACGTAACGTTATTAGATATGTCATGTTTTTCCTCACGACTTTGTCCCTTCTTTTGGTATGTATTATAACTGAAAAGGTTATTTATAGTTATTAAATCAGACCGGAGTAATAAGTTTATTTAACTGATGTTACAGTTGGATATAGCTACTTATGGGAAAGATAGCATTGGGTCATATATGAGTATATGTCTTTTTGTTGCTGCTTTTGGGGTTGCAGATGCCCTTATTCAAGGTGGGATGCTTGGCGATTTGGCTCTAATGTGTCCGGAATTTACTCAAGTAAGATAGATATTTGACTTCAAATATTGATCAAGTATTTTGTATAGTCCTTCCTAGCAGGCATGGCTGCATCAGGAGCTCTAACTTCTGCTTTGAGATTATTCACGGAAGCTGTCTTCACTAATATTGACACCGGTCTTCGTAAAGGAGCTAGTAGCTTCTTTGAAAACATAGTCGTCGAGGTTAAAAATTGGGATGGTCGGGATAATTGGCCACGACAGGTAATTTTATATAAGTCTTGACTAAACCAGAAAACCCACATTCAAGAAAAACCCTAATCTTAGGTTCTAGAGTTTTGGTGGGATTGTAAATAAGGATTTTGGGAGCATAGAAGATGATATCTTTGATATGGGTGTTCTGTAAACTGAATTTTTTGAGGATATTGAGAACTAATTCAGGGTTTTTAGTTGATTTAAGAGATGGTACCTTACTTAATGTGGTGATGGCTGCTTCTTTGGAGAATCCGATTTCTTTAATCAAAAAATCAGAGATGGAATGGGGTTTTGGAGCTTCACTTGGATTTGAAGATGAAATAGAAAAGTATTTAAGATGATGAGATGGTATGAAGAAACCTTGAATGGAGAACAGCTTCTTCAACCGGAGGGCATTTCTACCCAGTACCCAACATTCTTCCACCAAATTCTCTTCAACCAGATGCCCCTTTTACGAAAGGAAATTGATCCCCACATTTAGATTATTTACATATTGAGACACAGTTTTTAGGGTGCGTTTGATTTTAGTGGGTGGATTTTGGTTGTTTTTTAAAGCAATTGAAAAGTTTAGGCTTGCACTAAGTAGCGATCATGTACGAATTTCATTTTGTTGGTTATATCAGCATTCTCTTTTCGACGATTAACAGATAATTTTTTGTCACAATAAAACAACTACGCTACAATAAACATACCTCACAAACAAACACAAAAAACATATACAAATCTAACATGTAAATGATCAAAAAAATAATAATAATAATAATAAAAAATAAAAAAATCCACGACCAACACACGACTTACACGCCACAATAAGGGCGACCAACTCCCAACTCGGTCGACCGAATTGACGATCGACTTACTGTGGTTAGCCTTAAAACTTAACCTTACAAAAAGGTGGGTTCAAACTATTTTAAGTGATATGTTTAGCTATTTACTAAACAGGTTTGTTTAATAAGTGTCTCCGAGCATTATTTTAACGTTTAAACAAGGAAACTTGATATTCATTAAATTAAAAATAAAATTTAATTAAGGTATTTTCGAGTTTGATTAATGTGTATTAAATGTATTTTTTAACCAAAAAAAAAAATTTGTGTTTGATTAATATATTTTAACCAACCCATTCTAAATTTGTGTATAAAATAATTTAATATTGCATAAAAATATTAATTTTTTTTCTCGCATCCTTTTATAAATCATACATCAAATCCCAATACTAAATCAAATTCAGATCTTATTCTAAACCCAACTACATATCAAACGCACCCGTTGTTAACCTCTCATTTTTGGAACTAGTTACTAAATGTAATTATCAACCAAACACATTTAGGCATAAGCCCAAATGAGTTATGTAAGTTATGTAAAAGATTCTTTCCTTATAAACCATTTGAAGTAAACAATACTTTATTTATTTTAAAACATCAGAAAGTTGCTTACAAATATGAGAAAGGCCATATGCTATGACACCTAATCAAGGTCAACGCATACATCAATATATCTTGTAAAAATAACATACTGTACTTAACAATCTACTAGTATCAAATATTTATAGCTTGAAACTGGAGAACGTTGCTGAAGATATGGAGTCATCCTAGACATAGGTAATTTCAGAATATTGGTTTAGTTCATGTATTGTTTTTTTCATACTTATGAGGTCAAGTTCATAGGATTTTCAGCTGCAAAAGGCTTACAAGAATACAGTTACATTTTTTAGACAATTTAATCTTAGTTGAAGTTTATAGCATTTCACATATGTTCTGTTTTCGTTACAATCTATGTCATTTAAACCTGAAAAGCAACTGATTTTGACTATAAAAGTCAAAATGCGATTCATTGGGTATGTTTGGTGGAAGTAACTGTTGTTGCAGGAACTGGAGATGTAGCTTTAGATGGAGATGGAGCGGGAGATTAAAAATTGAGATTATTTTTATAAGCTACATGAATACATGGAGTAGCATTTGATTTTAAGAGATTATGAAAGATTATTTTTTCTAAAATCTTTTATAAGTTATGTATGCCGAACGAAGCTATTATGTTAGAATCTTGGGATTATTCATTGGGTTCATTATATTATTGGAAGAAGTTTCTTTCAAATTAGGATTGACTTGAAAAACTGCATCCATTAGCTAAATTGTTTCTATAAATTTTAAGATAAAAATAAGTATTTTGCGTTTTTCAGTCTAATATTATTGAGATAATCTTCGTATAAATCATGTGTGGATTTGACCCCGAATGTGGAATTGCCTCTTGATTTAGATTAACTATCCTTGTATACTCATGTCCCATTTTGTTCGCTTGACTGACAGAATGTTATAATCATATACAATATCATTTGCCATCCTAGGACTTGATCCTAAAGACCAACCAAGCATTCACTGAAACTCTGCAAATAATTCCGAATTCTGGAAAGTCATGGCGGTTAATGATTCGAGTCAAACTCCTATAAGGCTTGAGGTATCTCATTCAAAAATAAATAAAAAATGGCCACACGTTCTCCCGGATGCGTCCCTAGTACCCGTGGGTTCATGAAGAAAGTGTTTTTAGGACTAAAACCATAACACAATCATATTATATACAGGGGAAGCTTGGTGCAACAATAATATGTTGGATTCTTGGACTAGGATCCCTTATTGCTTGGAATAGCCTTACCTCCGTTGAAGATTATTACTATGATGTATTCCCAGTGAGTTTTCAAGCCATCAAAGTCAAAAGTCAACATCATTTTACACTTTTACCGTTTTCTAATGTAGTTTACTTGACGAAAGTTCATTTTTTCCTTTGATATTCCAAGGATTACCATCCCTCTAGGGTGCTTACACTTGTTTATCAACCCTTTGCCTTTGGAACGATGGCATATCTTGCATATAATGAATCAAAGATCAATACTCGAAGACGTAACATTATTGGATACGTCATGTTTTTCCTCGCGACTTTGTCCCTTCTTTTAGTATGTATTATAACTGTAAAGGTTACTATCTTTATTAAATCAGACCGGAGTAATAAGTTTATCTAACTGATGATACAGTTGGATATAGCTACTTATGGGAAGGGTAGCATTGGGTCTTATATGGGTATATGTCTTTTTGTTGCTACTTTTGGGGTTGCAGATGCCCTTATTCAAGGTGGGATGCTTGGCGATTTGGCTCTAATGTGTCCGGAGTTTACTCAAGTAAGATAGATATTTAACTTCGAATCTTGTTGACTCTTTTTCTTGATCAAGTATTTTGTATAGTCCTTCCTAGCAGGCATGGCTGCATCAGGAGCTCTAACTTCTGCTTTGAGATTATTCACGGAAGCTGTCTTCACTAATATTGACACCGGTCTTCGTAAAGGAGCTAGTAAGCTTCTTTGAAAACATAGTCATGGAGATTGAAAATTGGGATGGTCGGGGTAATTGGTCACGACAGGTAATTTTATATACATGTCAAAACGGGTTAAGTTGACCCGATTATTTTTGTCCAAAAGTGTTAATGTTTTAATAAAAAATTTACCTGTCAAATATGCTTATCAAAATACTTAATTTCAATAAGAATTCAAGTTCTTGAATGATGTGAATTTTTGAAGGATTATAACATTCTGTTGCAGTATTATTCCTCTCGATATCCACAATCTTTGAGTTTCTATGCATCTTTCTCTATGCATTTGTATTCACAAAGTTGCCCATCGTAAAGCATTACCGTAGGAAAGCAGCCCTTGAAGGTTCACAAACTGTTTCATCAGATCTTTTAGCTGCAGGAGTTCAAACAGATCTGAGTGAAAAATTGGTGTGTATCCTTATTTTCCTAGAATTTCAGTGCATATATACAGTTAGAGTAAATCTGTATTAGTTCCAAATTTTTAATGAAGAACTGACATTTTTCAGGTTAATGGGAATCTAGACAGGCTGAGCAACAAGGAATTGTTATTTCAGAACTTGGATTACGCGATAGATTTGTTCCTGATATTCGTCTTGACTTTATCCATATTCCCCGGTTTCTTATATGAAAATACAGGACAACACCAGTTGGGTTCATGGTGAGGTCTTATTTTGCAATCCAAAATCCATTTATACGATGTTGCAATTTCGACCCATTTACCTATTACTTATTGATGGTTGTTCGTCCCATTCACTTATTTACTTATTAATGGATCGAGTGATAGGTTATGTTTCATTTCAACTGTCATATAGATCGTCATTTATAGAAAAAAGCACAATTTAAAAGGAAATGGGTCAAATTGGGGGCAAACCGGTCGGAACTCACCCAAAATGTAGTATTAATGCAAAATAGAAATGGACAAAAGGTAACCAGGGCAAATCCGACAAATTTCGACCAGTTCTGAAATTTACTTCTACAGTTGGGCGAACCACCCTAGGTGACCACTGACCATATTACCACCTGTGGCACTAGTGTGCGTTCCTTAGGGTTTGACTGATTGAGGCAATCTGATTGCAATGTCAGAATCTCCTTTTTGATGATGGATACACAAAGTGAATCTTTTGAAATACATTGTTTTGTAGGTATCCGCTTGTTTTAGTAGCTACATTCAATGTTTGGGATTTGATATCACGATATATTCCTTTAATACAATGCCTCAAACTAGAATCACGAAAAGGGATTCTGATCTTAGTCATGTTGCGCTTCTTGCTTATTCCGGCGTTTTACTTCACTGCAAAATATGGTGATCAAGGATGGATGATAATGCTTGTCTCAGTGTTGGGATTAACTAACGGTTACCTTGCAGTGTGTGTCCTCATGGTTGCACCCAAGGGTTATAAGGTAAATTTTCATCACATCCGTTTTTTTCAACACGTTAGGAATTAATTGTGTCTCGCTGAAAATGATAACTTTTTTCAGGGCCCGGAGCAAAACGCGTTGGGAAATTTGCTTGTGTTCTTTTTACTAGGTGGCATATTTTTGGGTGCTGCTCTCGACTGGTTATGGCTTATTGGTAACGGAAGCTTTTAAGGCCAAAGCAATACCAAGTTTGTTGATGTTACTGCCCCTTAATATATGTATATGTGTGTTTATTTTGTACGTATATGTTCTCTATCTGAATTTTCAAATGAATGAAGGCAATTACTCTGACGGTTAATGAGTTTAAGGTCACCATTTGTTGACAAAGATAGACGCCTCCTTTCTCATTGCAGATCTTCCCTATATTCTCTCCATAATATCTTGTAAAATCTCCTAAAACAATGATCATCAACCGTTATATTGTGTTTCTTATGTTTATGAATTATGATATATCATATGTTATCTTGTTAATATGATTCAGAATCTTCCTTTCTTGTCCCATGCTACAAGTTCTCTAACCCCATATTCGAAGTTCCCTAAGATGCATTTTGTTTCATTTAGACCATGTCTTTTGTAGATCTTTTTGTTCAAACTTTTGTGCCATTTTGCACATTAGGCTTATAAACATGTATGTTGCTGATTTTGTATGTGTAAATATTTGTTTTTGTATATAAATTATGTCCACGATGTTTAGGATATATAGAAGTCATGCATGGGCAAAAAGCCCATTTCGAGTTTTCTTTAGCAACTGGCGTAAAGAACCAATTCCGGTTTCTTGGAAAAGACCTGAGTTTGGATGGACGAAACTAAACTTTGATGGGTCATGCAAATGTGAGACGGGTCAAGCAAGTATAGGAGGAGTCTTAAGAGACCACAATGCAGCATTTCTTTTAGGGTACGCTCAATCCATAGGGAAAACTAGTAGTACTGTCGCTGAATTTGCAGCACTTCAACGAGGCCTTGAATTGGTACTTGAAAATGGATACACTGATCTATGGCTTGAAGGAGACTACAAGACTTTGGTCGAAATAATATCTCAAAAAAGAGATGTCAAGTGTGTAGAACTACAAAAACACGTTAGTTGTATCAATCTAATTCTACCAGAGTTTAGAAACTATCATGTAACACATGTTTATAGACAAGGCAACAGACTCGCTGATAAATTTGCAAAAATTGGACATGAATTAAAATGGCCTCAAGTTTGGCTTGTTCCTCCAGACGAAGTCATGAAGATTGTGAATGAAGATGCTAATGATAAGGTCATTCGTCGTCTGAGATAAACAAATTAATGTACAAATTCTACGTAAAATGGGAAATTTACACACATCAGAATTATGATACAAGAAGTAAATACTATCAAAGGTGTTTTTCTTACTAGAATCATATGATTATTATTTTTGGTTACATTTATACGTGTACATTGTATACAAGTAATTAATTTAAATTATTGATGTCAGATTCATAAAAGAAGCAGTCTTTTTCTTTTCAATTTGTATTATTTATTTATTTATTTATTTTATTTTTATTTATTTATTTATTATTATTTTTTTTTGTGTGTTTCGAACAAATCTTTAGTTATAATAGAATAAGGAGCAGTGTTAAGCAAGCCTTATAATATGGAAGCCTATAGGCGCTAGAGGTGAGATCCATGACAATCCACCCTTTTCTAAAGAACAAACCAAGCAATCCCAACCATCCATCCTCTTTTAATCTTACGGATGAGATCAAATCAGAAAATACAAAACAAAGACAAATAATTAATTTTACCTCTAACCAATAAAAAGAAAAAATATATTCCTTCATCTCATTCAAAACCCTACTTTCTCTCTCATAAAAAAACACACACCGGCACCTACTTCCTCTCTCATAAAACCACCGCCGGAAAAGTTTCGCCGGAAAAGTAAACATCGCCGGACAATCACCGCTGGAAAATCATCGCCGGACACCTACTTCCGTCGTCGTTTCACTCAATCACCGTCATTCACACCATAAAAACCGCCGTTATTATCAGATCTACATTCTCTTTCATCACAATCACCATAAAAATCGCCGGAAAAATCACCGCCGTCGTCTAAAACTGGATGACAATCGGAATTTAATTGATGTTATAGATGAGAATAAGCTGATCGAAGTTACAGTAGATGTTGCAGACACAGGAGATGTTGTAGATGATTTACAAGATCTAGAAGAAGTTTTACCAGAAGTTGATGTTGTAGATGTTCCAGTAGATGTTGTAGATGAAGTTGATGTTGAAAAGAAAATTGAAGGTAAATCACATGTGATTTGATCTTTTGGTATATTATACAGTTTCGTTGCCAGCTGTTTTAGTGTTTTGATATTTTGGAATGTTAAATCACATGTGATTTGAACTAGGTTATTTTAAAACATAGAAAGGAGTAAAAAAGATTTGAATTATTTGTAAATCACATGTGATTCACAAAATGTTATTATGTTGTTTTAATAACATGTGATTCACAAAATGTGACTCACAATCTTTTTAATCTGAATCACATGTGATTCAGATTATTAGTTATCTTAAATCACATGTAATTCTGTGATTATGTTGTTTTATTGTTTGAATCTTTTTAATATGAATTACATGTGATTCAGATTATTAGTTAACTTAAATCACATGTAATTCTGTGACTATGCTGTTTTATTGTTTGAATCTGTTATAAAGTTAAATCACATGTGATTTACTAAATAATCACATGTGATTTACTAAATAATCACATGTGTTTTACCCATGAATCACAAGTGATCTGTTTTTAATATGCAGATTCTATGAGATCACCCAGACCAACATTATATGAGCATTCTGAGACACTGGGTGGATCGATACATTGGGTGCCTCATGTAGATGAAGGCATTCCTATACCTGTTGAGGGAAGATACTATGATACTTTAGAGGAAGTTATAGAGATGTATAGTACTTACGCAGAAGCAGGAGGTTTTCAAATCAAAAAGTCAGGGCAACGATTAACAAAATCTGGTAAGGTACAACACAAGTACATCATGTGTAACAAAGAAGGTCTTCCAAGAGGTATTAATATTGACACTTTGGATCCTCAAAACAGTGACAAACAAAAAAGAAATACAACTATTCATGTAACAGGTTGTAAAGCTCGTATAAGGTTGGAATTGCATACAGTTTCTGGAAAATACAAGTTAGTTCAGTTTATTGATAAACACAACCATATGCTAATACCAAAAGAATACAAACATTTTACAAAAAAAAACAAAGAAAAATGACTCAAGCACACAAAATGTTTATTGTAAAATCAGCAACAAACAAGATTGGTGCAACACGGGCTCATAACTTATTAACCAATATGAAAGGTGGATATGAGTATGTTCATGGGACATCTGATGATTTTAAGAATCATCAAAGGGATATTAATGCTTTCATAGGGGAGAGTGATGCACAAATGCTTATAAACAAAATGGAAAATAGAAAGGATTATGTGTCGGACTTTACATTTCAATATAAGGTAAAAAACAGTGAGTTAGAGGCAATGTTTTGGGCTGATGAAGTTGCGAAATGCAACTACAAAGAGTTTGGAGACATAGTATCCTTTGATGCAACATTCAGGTGTAACAAGTAAATTTTTATTATTTTTTTTTTCTAATTTACATATAATTTTTTTTTAATATGATTTCCTTTTAAAACCAAAATCACATATGATTGATTTCAACAATCACATGTGATTATATGATCAATCACATGTGATTTACTTTTGCATCACAGTATATTTATCTATATATGTTCCTAGGTACAACATGGTGTTTGTACCATTCACTGGCGTCGATAATCACAGAAGGTGTGTCACATTTGGTTCGGGGATGCTTTTACATGAAGATACCGAATCATACATGTGGCTACTTAACGCATTTATGACTGCCTTCAAGAAAGAACCAACCATGGTTGTAACAGATCAAGATGGAGCAATGAAGAGAGCTATTGAAGCCGTTTTCACTCACTCAAAACATAGACTTTGCATGTGGCATATTGACCAAAAGATTCCAGCAAAGGTAAGAATATTCAATTAACTAATCTGTTTATGTGTGATTCACATGTGATTCAACTATAATATTAAATGAATCACATGTGATTTCCAGATAAATCACATGTGATTTAGATTTTTATCACATGTGATTCACTTGTAAATCACATGTGATTCAGATGTTTATCACATGTGATTCACAGGTGATTCAACTTTAAAATTATGTGATTCACATGTGATTCCTATGTATATATCATGTGCTTTATACTGAAAAATAAGCCACTAAAACTCAATTTTTCAATAAAACAGATTTGTAAGACAATATACAAAGAAACTGATTTCAAGAAGCGTTTTAAGAAGCTCATTTGGAATATGTTCATTGAACCCTTCCAATTTGAAGAGAGATGGGCCAAGTTGATTGAAGATTTTGGTTTGCAAAAACACAAATTGTTGACAAAGATGTTTAATCTTAGAGAAATGTGGATTCCAGCTTATTTTATAGACTCTCCATTATTTGGATTGATGAGAACCACATCAAGGTCTGAGAGTGAAAACTCGTTCTTCAAAAGTTTCACAAGCACATGATCAACACTAGTTAGCTTCATGATGTCCTATGAATCAGCAATGGAAAGGCAATGTTATAGGCAAGAACATTTGGACTTCAAAACACTAGAGGCGGCACCAAAGTGTAAAACAATGTTAAAAATTGAACGTCATGCAGCAAGAGTTTATACTAGGACAATATTTTTGCTTGTTCAAACAGAAATAAATGAAGCATGCTGGACTTGTTCAATACAGGATTTAAAATTGGAAGAAGGTTCTGAGATTGTCGTAGTTAGAGACAAAAATGCAGCGCCTTATAAAACACTAAACAAGGAAATTGAAGATGAAAGCGAAACAGCAGCACAAAGAGTTATAGACTATAAGGTATGTGATTTATTAAAAATATTTGTTAGTTTCTTTACAAGAATTACATTTGATTCCTGAAATGACATGTGATCTCTTTAGAATCACATGTGATTTATAGTATAATCACATGTGATTTATGTGGAAATCACATGTGATTTGTCTTGTAATCACATGTGATTCGTATGTAAATCACATTCACAGAATATAATTCTTTTATTATTTTGTTTTGAAAAGGTACTTCGTAATATAGAAGATGGGTCGGTTGTATGCTCCTGCAGACATTTTGCTCGATACGGTTTCCTGTGCCGACATATATTTTGTGTCTTCAAGAATCGTGATATTGAAGTCATTCCAAATCAATATATTTTGAGGCGGTGGACAAGGGATATAATTCCACCTGACTTGAGAAGAAAAAGAAACATATATGGGGAAAAAAATGTAGAAGTTGAAAGGCTTACAAATGAAGCAAATGTTGTGGTGGATGATTGTTTATTTAGGTTGAGCAATAATGTAGAGAAGATGGGTGATTTTGTAGAAAAGTTGAAGACATTAAAGACACAAGTAGAGGCTGAGGTGCCAATTCCTCCTTCGGGAAAAACGGGAGATGTGATTGGTGAGCATTTTGCTATTTCAAAACCTGATAAACAGACAGTTAACAATCCAACAAAGGTACCAACCAAAGGAAATATTACAGAAGCAGAACGCAACAAAAGGCGAAAGAGTGAGAGAGAAAAAGCACTTGGAGTTAAAAAGAAGCAAATGAAACCTTGTGGCCATTGTGGAGAGAAGACCAACACGCATACGAAAACAACTTGTCCTAAGAACCCAAACGCAAAGCGAAAAGCAACAACAGTTGATAATTGAGCACTTTTAATACATTGATTTACTATGTTGAAGTATTCTTTAGAATGTTTACTTATGGAACTCTTGTTTATTGTTTACATATGGTACAACTCTTGTTTAATGTTTACTTATGGAACTCTTACATACTTGTGGCATATTTGCCAAAACATTGCTTGAATCACATTGAATTATTGTTTACTTTGTATTTTGATTAAAATAAAATATACTGTGTTCAAAATCACATGTGGTTTAGACAGAAATCACTTGTGATTTGAACAACAATCACAAGTGATTTTCAAAGAAATCACATGTGATTTCCAGATAAATCACATTGGATTATTCTTTAAGTGAAAGTAACATCTAAAAACCAACATTTTTTTAATAAACTAAAAAGAAGCAGTGCATTTTTTAAATCAGTTATAACAAAAGACAGGATTTAATTACCAGGATTGACTTTCCCAAAACACAAAAAACATAAATCCTGCTTAATAAAGCATTCTAATCTACCATGGATATTCTGACTAGCATTCCATAATTAAACTACCATGGAAATTGTTTGACTTCACATACTTAACATAAAAAAAGCATACGATAACTAAACTAAAAATATTGTTCCCTAGCCTGATTCTCCTAGCCTGGACGATCACTTGGCTTCAAGTTCGTTTGCATCTTTTCCTTCACGTTGTTTCTTGTTCATTCTTGCTTGAACAATGATCTGCATCTTCGATTCAGAATCTACTTTGTCAAACTCCTTAGCCTCTTCAAGCATCTTTTCCCGATGCACATTAAGCTCATGCAACAACATTTTGGTAGCAAACTTGAATCTCAGCCTCCTCAACATGTCTAATTGGTCCTTTGACTCAGCCACAAGCCCACAGTCCCATTTTGAAGGAGCTTCACCCATATAACTTTCCATGTGCAGCATGGCAAAAATACCATAATCTAGGTAATTTGAGCTTGTACTCCATTTAAGCCTTGGGATCTTTGGAATCAGTTTCTTAATGCTAGCATACCTTTTGTGACGATGAAATTTTAGATGACTGGCAAACATATCTTTCTGCAAAAAAAAGAAAAAAAGAAAAAAAAAACATGAGATCAAAGGAAAAACACATGTGATTTGTATATAAATCACATGTGATTTACATACCATTTGTATGTAAATCACATGTGATCAGGGAGAAAACTAATACTTATAAGAACATCACATACTACTTTATACTTTCCATCATACTTTGCCCCACTGTCAATGTTATCGAGTATTGTCATCGTAGTTGTCTTTAAAAAGTTGACAACAACATAGAAATGCCCTTCATTGAGAATTGGAAAAAACACCTGAATTAACAAAAAAATAAAAATAAATAAATAAATAAGAAAACTTAATAAAAATGGAAAACTATGAATATAACAAGTATAATTCTAAAAAGAAAATAATAACATTACCAAATCAATGCCTTTTAGATCAATGCCAGCAACATTTTGAAAATGTGCAGAAACTTGGGCATCAAAACTTTTCAATCGACCCTTTGAATTCAAACTTCCATCAATCATTTGCTTTGTCTGCATAAAATAACAAACATAAATTGTAAAAATCAAATAATATATAATAATACAATGAAATTCATAAAAATAAAAAAATAAACACTTACGATACAACCAGTAGGCATGAAATGCCTTGACAAAGATCCAGCATCTTTGAAACTCTCTTCATGGTTAAGAATGGCACCCCAACAGTCGATAACATTTGCATCAAGACATAAACCAGGTGCTAACGTTTCCATGTTTAAACGAATTGATGAAACTTTGATGCCAGAATGAGTTTCAAAAACAGTTTCACTGCATCAACAAAAGAAACAAATGTCATTAGCTAAAATATCATAGAAATTCAATAGTGAATCACATGTGATTCACTCAAAATCACATGTGATTTTTAGTGAATCACATGTGATTACCTAAACAATAAAAGAAGTTCAAAAATCTTTAAATAAAATAGAACCTACATCTTGTCACCCTGCATACAAAACAAGCCGTTTCCAACCATAAATTCCACCCTCGTCATCCGAGGCACAACTTTAGTCTTCTTATTCATGTAGGGCGAGCAGAGGAAAGAAGACGGTTTCACAACTCGTTTTTCAGGAAGGATTATCTCAGGACTACCTTTGGAAACACGAGTAGCCATTCTTTCAGGAGTACCCGGACCTGCATTCGTGACAACCAATTCCTCACGCGTCCCTTTATCAAACATATCACCCTGAAGTAAGACAACATAATTTAATTAAAAAGAAACAATATTTAAAAGAATAAAAAGATATAATTTAATTAAAAAGAAAGAATATTTAAAATAATAAAAAGATGTTTCTGTTAGAGTATTACGTATAGATATTCGTCTACAATACAATCAATCACCTCATTTACGAGATCGATATTGTTATTTAGCCACTGAGTGTAAGTCTCGAGCATACTGTTGATCTCCAACTCATAATCTTCAGCTGGCTCAACAATATCAGCTTCACCCTGACACGGATCTTCAACACCAACCACATTTTCAGCCGGCTTCTCACTGTCAGTAGGTACATCAACTCCCTTCTCACCCTGAGAATTGACTTGCTTCTCTTCCTGAGATGAATCTTTTTCAAAATGATCTAAACTAATTTTACTAAAACCAAAGGTATCTAAACCATCTAAACTTACCTTTCTAATATCACGATCATTTCCACTGCCATCATTATCACTTCCACCATTTTCATCATCATTATCATCTGAACCAGGATCATCACCCCCCATTTCGCCTAAAGAGATAGGTTTTTTGAAAAGATCGGAATATTTCTCATATAACTCACCAAACTTTTCATCATGAGCATACTTTTTATAAGCTTTCAAAAGTTCAGCTTCAACAGAATGTCTTTCAGAATATATGATGGAAAGCTTTTCTTGAATTTTGTTAAACAAAACCTGTATTTAATAATAATGTCAAAGACAAGAAATATTGCAGTGAATCACATGTGATTCACATGTGATTTGTGTGCAAATCACATGTGATTAGTGTGCAAATCACATGTGATTTGCAAACTAATCACATGTGAATCACATTGATTAACTGCAATATTTCTTGTATTGCAGTTAATAACATGTGATTAACATGTGATTTGAACACATGTGATTCAATAAAAACTCACATTTAATGATCAAATATAACAAATAAACCAACCTCTTTATCAGAAGATTCCGACAAACCAGCATCAATAAAACCTTCTGTCTCGTTAGCATTTGCCTCAGTCCACTCAGGATTAAGCTCTAGTTCCCCCAACTTCCTCTCACTAAGTTCTAGATCCTGTCGTTGTCTAATTAAGGTTGTCGACCAGTTTAAGATGGCTGGACGCATACGAACAACGTGAAACTTTTCAAACTTGGTAGAATCTAGATACACAAGCTGGGAAAAAAATGAATAAAAGTTACATATGACAAATAGGAACAATATTTAAAATTAACTAAATCTATAAACTTACCATGAGGACGGTTAATGGACCAGTGTAGTTGCATTGTCCTTGTGGATTGGTACTATACTGAAGGCAATTGTGAATGTAACCACACCAATCGATCTCAGATATTGGAAGATCTTTCGGAATATGTCTAACAACATCTAAACAAATTTGCCCATTCATGGCTTCACACCTTCCCATCGTGTTGGAAAACAGCATAAGGAAGTTAAGTTTGAAAAAATCATCAACTTTCTTCGCATTAACCAACACTCTAGCAATATCACTGTTACGAATGTCTTTAAAATATTTGGGATAAAACTGATCAACCCAAGCTTTGACAAAATCATCTTTAACAGATCTTTGCTCAATCGAAAACAACGGAGTACCACCAAGCGGAATCCCTAACATATCATGAATTAATTCTGGAGTGACATGGATCGACAAACCATTCAACAAATTCAACTTATTAGTGGCTATATCAGAATTCGTAGCCACAAACCTACCCAACCTTGAAGGAAGTTGATCAATGAAAATTCTAAGAAATGATTTAGAACCTATTTTATGAAGAAACCGTTCCATGTTAACTTTTGATTGACGGATAGAAGAAAACAGAGAACAAGGAGCATTCCTTACCCTAAGAGTTGGAAATTTATCAACATACTCTAACTGTTGTTGTTCCTCCACTGACAACAACATTCTATCATTTCCCAATTTTTTAAGCTTCCTAACATTAGCTTTATCATCACCTTCAAAATCATTTTCCTCTTTCTTCTTCTTACGTTTTGGTTTCGTAACTTCCATTTTCGACTTTCGCACAACCCCTTCGTCTTCAGAATCAGAAACCTCATCGATAACGCCCTTCAATTTCTTAAGCATAAGCTTAAGAGAATCGACATCGTCAACATCACCCGTCAAAAGCTTTTTAAGCAATTTATTAGTCTTCACATCACTTTCATCAGTAACATTCTTTCTCTTGAGCCTTTTATTACTCTTAACATTCTTCATCAAACTAACACCTTCATCACAAGAATCCGAATTAACTTCATCAGTAGAAAGAGAAGATGAAACCCTCTTCCCTTTATTCACCTTATTATGCTTCAACTTCTTAGACAACTTAGGTTCACTACTATACTCTTTATCCGACAACTTCCTTTTTCGTTTAGAGAAAGACTTCTCGACATCACGTTTCGGCAATGCAGCCTTGGAATTTGGCTTTTGAACATTTGGCATTGCCTTCAACACTTCTGCCTTCAACACATCAGCAGCCTTATACTTCTTCACATCACCAGTTGCCTTATCCTTAGACTTCTTCACATCTGCAGCCTTAGACTTCTTCACATCACCAGTCGCCTTAGCCAAAACAAGATCAGTTGACTTATCCTTAGCCGAAACAACATCAGTTGCCTTCAACACATCTGCAGCCTTAGACTTCTTCACATCACCAGTCGCCTTAGCCGAAAAAACATCAATTGCCTTATCCTTAGACTTCGAGACCCCAGACTTCTCGGCCCTAGACTTCTGCACATCCCTAATCACCTTATCCTTAACTTTCTCATCAGTCAACTTATCATTCACCTTATCACCAGCCTTCAACACATCACCAGCCCTAGACTTCTACACATCCCTAATCACCTTATCCTTAACTCTCTCATCAGTCAACTTATCATTCACACCAACAACCTTAGACTTGGCCGAAATAACATCAACCACCTTATCATTCGGAACAACAGACTCGGGATTAGCCTTAGACTTATCATTCGACACTGTATTACTCTTAGGATCTGTCTTCGAATTAGACTTATCAACACTTGTATTAGCAAGCGCAAAAGACACCGGAAGAGGCATAGGGATACTTGTATTAGGAAGCGCATAAGACAACGGAAGAGGCATACGGATACTTGCATCATTCGGCTTAACAGGGGGATTAGACTTTTCTCGGAAATTCTTTCGAGTCACCCGAAAAGGAGAACCGGATGGAGAACTAGACTGAACACCAGCAACTTCACTAACCGGCGAAGCACCTAACAAAACAAAAACATAAAAACACATAAATTATAGAGTAAACAAAAAAGAATCATATGTTCTAAGAAAATAAACATACAAAATCACATACAGAATCACATGTGATTGATTCATGAACACTGTGGCATGACCACCACCACAATGAAACCACCAACTTCTTCCATCACCATTACCCTCACTGAAATCCCCATTACTCTCACTCAAACCCTAATCCCCAAATTCAAAACCCTAATCGGCTAATCCACAGATTATCAAACTACATAAAACTAAAAAAAAAAAAAAAAATAAAAATAAAATCAAAACAACAAAAGTAATTACAAAAACAAAACCCCAATCTCGTTTTAATAGATCTCACTTTCCCTAAAATCAAAACCCTAATACCCAAATTCAAACCCTAATCAACAAATTAGCAAACCCTAATCACTCAACTAAACAAATAATCATTATTAAAACTCGTTAAATACAAAAACAAAACAAAATTACATGAATCTAAACGAATAGAGCAACGATATACCTTCAGATGGCTTCACTTCTTGTATCTGTCGTATCTCTTCTCGTATATCAGCCATTGAAAAGCATTAAGATACGGTTTTGAATTTGGGGAAGGTGAGAGCAATTAGTGTGTGTGACTGTGTGAGAAATGAACGTGAATCGGGTTTGAAACGGTTTTGAAATGAACGTGAATCGGTTAGATGGATATAAAAGAAGTTTCAATAAATGACAAAGTTACCCCTCTAGTTCACTTAATTATATTTGTTAGAATATATCCCAACCGTAGGATGATATAAGATCAATGGTTGTCATTGGCCGGTTTGATCTTTAGATAAATCATGTTCTGCATTGATCTTTTCTCATAGGCGCTAATCGTCTACCAACCTTTTAATTTGTGTAAATCAGTCAACCGTCGTCAACGGCGGTCAATTGCGATTAACATTAGTCAAATTTACCAAAAACCTGCAAATCTTGTCAAAAATACCAAAATTCGTCATAAACTTGTTTTAATTACTTATACTCGCAGTTTATATATGTAACAAGTTGTTTTTTAAGGAAAATATTGTCGGGAATGCCCAAAACTCGCCGGAAATGCTAATCCGATTAATCCCGCGTAGACCGATTACAAGCTATAAAGGGGTCAACCGACCGACTACCGATTCAGTATTTTTGCAACCTTGATAACGAGTAATTTTGGCCCGCGTGTTACGACAGGAGTAAATTTCATATGACTAAATTAATTTTTTAATGAAATAATGAAAAGTTGGTAATACTTCATGATACTTTTCAAATCATGTTCTCGCACGATATTGCTATTATAGAAGCATGTTCGAGACTTTCAAAATAAAGAATGAGTTAATTAGCAAGCTATTGCCCTTAACCATAAACTAATGATAAAATTACATATATTTTTTTTTTCTTGGCTTAAGTTTAGAGGTGATAAGTCTAGTAGTTGGACTGATTGGTTAAAAACTCCTTTGTATTTCTAGCATCTTGCTAGCATTTTTATTTCAATCTAATTTGTTTTGCTGTTCAAAAAAAAAAAAAAAAAAGAAAAACAAAACATATATCATCTTATTATATTTACTTAAACGAAATATAATATTTACTCAAAACATGATACCCAATGCTCTTAGGAATTCATTGTTTTTCCTGCTGACGTATATTTAGGCGATTGACAAAAATTACTAAAAGTTCTAAATAGATAATACAAGCATCTCCTACTCAAAAATTATTATCGAACCAAAGCTACAAACCTGGCACACACAAAAATTACTATCTAAATGGATAATACAATCATCTCCTACTCAAAACCAAATTAAATGACAGCTAAAGAGCAACCAAAACAAAGCCAATATACCACCTAAAGTTAGAGGTTTCAAAGTATAAGATCTCTTACTGCCATTTTAAGGTTTTGATAAAACTGTCGTACAAATGATCAGGCATCTCTTCCTTATGTTAGAAGGGAGTCAACATGCTCACCCAAGCTCCAAAAAGAATATAATAATCACCTTGTATAAGTTAACAATGTATTATTCTTATTAGTAGATCAGAAGGGACTAACCTCAGTCCAATGTGTAAACAACTGCTGCTAATATGCAGATATAAGCTAGAATATACAAGTTTATGGTTATATGTAGGTTGTTATAAATAATGAAAATGAGCAGGTACGATTTATTCAGGTTTGACAAAAATAATAATCGAGTCAACGGTCAACCTGACTCGGAATTATGCATAGCAGGACCACGGCGAATCTTCACATCTATAACCATGTTAATCATTGACAGGCAAATAGCCAAGATGGAGAATAACTACAATGCTGTGATCTAGATAAACATATCCCAGACAGGATGGAATTCAAGTTATTTGTCCAAGTACATGAATCAGAAACCCTGAACAACTTGTATGACTTTAAGTGACTACTCAAGAAACATCAAGCCAAACTGATAGATCCTGCATTGTTCAGTTTTAAAAATTCTCCAGGGACTCCAAGTAATACATAACTGATTTATTTTATTTTTTTTGCCAAAAAAGGTTAAGAACAAATACACACCTGCAATGCCAACTAGGCTTAAAGAGGTTCTTTGACAGTTCAAGACGAAATACTGCAAATTCTGGGATAAAATTACTGCAACATATGCTACGCAGCAACTTTATTTTCCCTCTGAAGTGTCAAGTAACATGTCACGAAAGTATGCGGTAATTTCCTTTTAAATTTCAATTTCATTGTTGATTTCATCATTATTTTGCTATAAAGTTTAATATCTAATTGTTTATCTCCCCTTTCACTCAATCTATACATTGGGTTTCTATTATCTGAAAATCTCCCCTTCTACTGGATCCATATATTGGTTTTCTATTTTCCGAAATTCTGAAAAACGCTGTACAAGAATTTGAAATGATCTCCAAAATATTACCTCATCATGAGGTCCAGTTCAGTGGAGGTGCAAGATCATGCACCTCAAGATGTTAGTACTTTTAAAGTTTCTATTTACCAAAAGGGAAGGTATCATATTGATGAACATGTGGTTGTACAGTTACGGTTTGCTAAAAATAACTATGATAGAAAAAACAATCTAAGACCGTGTTAGTCCCGGCCTTGCTCACCTATCTATAACCACATGGCCATACATAGGAGATTAATGTTTAACTCTACTACATAACCAACTAAGTCACATCAATAAAAGTGGACAAAGTTTAGGTATAATGCAAAAGACTTATGCTTTTCAGTCTGCTATGTTTATCTTTTAACAAGAAAAGAGTAAACCTCAAACTTTGTCATGTGATTTGTCTGTTTGGCACAAACCATCCCTGTCATGAATCATCACTAACATGCCAAAAGTCTGGGGAAAAAAAACCCTGTCGGGGATATTTAAAGAATCAATCATAAAGTTTGGCTAAATGAAAAGTGAAAACCAACCACTTCAGTGATGGTTTCGTTACTTTTGGCCTCTTGGATGATTCGGGGTTAGTTTCATTATACTTTTCCCTCTTAGGAATAATTCATGCCAATAAATACTGACTGTGATGGTTTGTGCCAAAACGGACACAGCTTTTGTGGTTTACTTAAAAGAAAAAGTAGTGTTCTCATATATGTAAAGCTGCTTTTGTTACTTTATATACGAGATAATGTATGAGGGCATGCCAACAAGTAGAGTATGCTAATGCAGAAGAAAAGATAGAATCTTTATTATCCACAATCTCATTCTTGGAATTTAAGGCGTAACAAGGTAAACAAAATAATTGTATATTAAGTTGCCAATAATTCACTGTTGTTCTACATATATCATTGAATATCAAGTAAATTCGATGTGGAACCATCTATGCACATGGTACACAAAAAAATGATCCAACGAGGTATCGCAATCATCTCCAACTTAAAATCAAATGAAATGACAGCACAAACAGCAATTAAAAGAAAACCAAGTTGAATCAGCTGCAGTTAGTAGTTACAAAAATATAAGATCTCTTACTACTGTTTTAAGGTCATGATAAAACTGTCATACAAATGAGCAGGCATCTGTTCTTTATACCGCTCCAAAACCTGTTTCACAAAATCCACATTAGATAAACACAACACTGTATTAAACTCCTTAACCATCACCCCTTTATCCGTCAAAACCTTAAACACTTGATACCTCGGTTTCACCCTTTTCTCCAAACTATACATCAAAATCGACCCACGACTAGCCAACCAAGACGACTCAAACCCAAGCTCATTCATAAAAAAATCCAAAACTTTACTCAACCTCTCCTCAGAATGCGTAAAACAAATCGGTTGACTCCTAGCAATAACACAAATATCCGAATCACACCACCCAAACTTCCTAAATAACTCAAACTTCTTCCTCAAACTCAATTCATTCATCGAACAAAGAGCCGAAAGTCCATACGAAAACATAGGCGAACTTGGTTTAATCCCAAACTCCTTTTCCAATTCCAAAACTTTCTCCTCTAACCTAACTGTATTTTGTATAACTAATCTCGGATTCCTTATAATAATTTTCTGAATATCCTTAAACCCGACCCCATATTTTTCCAACAAAACAACATTACTCTTAAAAGATTTCCCATAAAAAGGCCAATGTGTCTTCTTCATAGCTTTAACTATATTTTCTTTACTACCCAAAATCTTAAACAAATAATTAAAAGTGGGTACAATACAAGTATCTAAACTTCTAACTAACAAATTAGGGTCCTTTTTAATAAGATTGACTAAATCCAAACCCGAAAACCCGATTTCGGCTAAAACCCTGAATTTTGGCACAAGGGTTTTGTCTACTTTTCTTAATAGAATATTGGGTTGTGCTAAAACTATTGATTTGATTTGTGGGTCAGTAAGGTTTTGGGTTTTCAAGAAGTTGATTACTGATTGTGGGTTTTCGGTGGTTTTTAAGTGGTGTAGTTTTGGTGAGGATGTTAAGGCTTCTTGTGGTGTGAATTTGAGTGAGTTTGTTAGGTAAGTGACTATTAAATGGGGTGATGTGGATGCTGTTGTTGTTGAGTAGTGAAGGAGATTGAGGGAAAACTGTTTTGGGGTCTGGGCATGGTTTTTGATGATGATTGAGAACAACATTTGTGGTGACATGAAGTTAGGGCAACGATTGTGAAAATGAGTTTTGAAGAGTGTGGACTGCATCTGGTTTGGTCGTGGCTATGGAATCTTGGCCACTATATTTACCAAAAACCAAATTTGCCAAATCATTTGAAACATATGAAAATTTGTGATTTAAAAGCATTTTTTTTTAACAAATTATTTGATATAATTTAGATAAAAGGACTAATCTATACTGCATCTCCGCACTATATAAAATTAGGTGGGATTTTGGCAAGTCTCTCTCCAAAATTCTATAAAAATGACACCTAACATTTATTTTTGATCTAATAGTCAAAAACAATTTGGTCCCTAAATAATCGCTCCCAATTAATACTATCAAACACTGATTTTCCCCATATAAGTCACCCCTAAAACAAAACAATAACTGAAACATTAAACGCACAAACAGTTTACCCTAAATCAATTTATTTCACATCGATTCATACCTTAAAAATTAGTGATCCTAAATCAAATAATCCCCAATTTCAGTTAAAATGATCTCATAATCTCCACACGATGAATAAATCAATCACTATATCTTTCTATTATCAAAAACCAAAAAACGAATATATATATCACTATTTAATTATTGCTTATACATTTCCAGAATTATTTTAAGTTGTTGTTATGAAATTTGATTTATATTCCTAATATTTGATTTAGCAATCAAATATAGATGATAATGTAGTAAATGTAGGAACGTAAATGATTATAATGTTGGAAAGTTTGAAAAAATTAATATAGTGTATCAAAAATTGAAAATTTGTGCATAATATTCGGTAACTAATTACTTTTTTACAATATTTGCGTTGCTTATCCACATAAAGTTTTGAAATTTGAATTACATTTTAACCTAATAATCTTCTATAAATTGGTTTCTCATTTCCGGTGTTAATCACTCATCTTTACAACTCCCCTGTATTTTATTCTCTGAAACAAAAGGTAAGGTTTTTATGCCTAAACACTTAAATATGATATTTTATTCATATTGTTAGCTATTTGATCAATATACATCTATAATATATACATCAATGATCTCTGCATTTTGTTTTGTAGATACAAAAAACGGAACAAAATTTGACTTCATTGAGTGACATAGATCCTATGTTAGATGATATAAAGGTTGTCACACGCTGCATTAGCAAATGGAAACCCTATACTTTAGGAAAGCCCAATGATGTTTGGTCATTAGAATTTATATTACAAGATGTACAGGTATGTACAAATGTACAATTGATTGGTGCTAAACAGTCAACTTAATCAACCAAAGGAATGGTAAATAAAGTTAAACAGCTTAAACCAATACTCCGTGGATAGTATAGTTTTTCCCCGGGTCGTTATGTCCCGACGAGATTGCAATGGTGCTTGAAAACGTTTTTGAGAATGAGTGGCACTGAGGACAGTAACCAAAGATGATTGGGAAGTGATTAAACTACTGATTGCTTGGTATTTGGACAATTTGAAACAATATTAACAATAACAGATATACAGATATGATTACACAAACACAAATTGAAAATCAGATTTGTTTACAGACAGAGAAAAAGATGAGATTTAGACAATTTTACAACTACAGGGGGTGCAAGTGAAAATTTTACAAACTTAACTTTTAAATGAAATTAAAAAGGAAATTATTTTTTGATCATTTTATTATTTAATTATTTAAATAAAACTATTTAACTATTTAATTAAAACTAATTAACTTAAAAACTTAATAATACAAATTTAAACTAGAAAATTACAAAATTAATTCCTAAAAATCTAAAATGACTTAAAATAAGATTAAAAATTAAAAATATGTATTTTTGTCTTTTTGTGGGTTTTCTTTTAATTAAATACTAATAATATTAATTACACTATTTAAAATATTTTAAATTACTAATAATACTAAAAATGACTTAGAAAATTAAAGAAAAATTTATAAATCTAATTAACCATCTCAGGAATCCTAAAAAATTATAAAAAGTTTCTAAAAATTATATTTAGACTATTTTACTAATTATTTACTTATTTATTAATTAAAATCTAATTTAACTAAATTAATTAAGAAAATTAAAAAGTGAACAGTAGAATTTAAGAAACTATTTTCTAAAAATCCTAAATGATTTATGAAACCTAGGAAAAATATAAAAACCTACTGTTGTTAAATAAAAATTCAGAAAACTATTTAATTACTAATATTACTTAATTAATTAATTAAACTATTATTAATTCTATTAATTATTAAACTAAAAGAGAAAAATCTAGAAAAATTACTAAAAATACTTTAAGGTAAAAGAAAATTAAGAAAAATATAAAAATGATGAAAAGCTTATTAATAAGCTGTAAAGAAAAATTAAAAAGATAAATTCTATTAAATAGAAGCTATCACTATTTTTAAATTTGGTTTTTGTTGGTTTTTCTTATTGACAGATGCTAATAAGCTAAAAATAAGTGACTTTTGTGAAAAGACTTTTAAAATAGCTTAATAATAAGCTATGAGCACCCCCTTATGCTTAATAGTGGACTTATTAGCTTATTAGGACTTATGCACTATTTGAAAAAGCTGAGAAATGAACAACTAAGCATAAACAGATGATTGACAACTTGAAATAAGCAATTGGGAACAAATAAGCACTCAGAATAAGCTGCTATGTAACAAATAAGCACTTATCACAAACACAAGGCCTAAACAGGCCAAACCAAGGGGTTTTGGACCTCTGTGGGGTCCACAAAAGTCAAGGGGGTCCAAAGTTAGGGTTGAACCTTGAAGGTGGACTGGTCAACTCTCAAATAAGCCAATAAGCTGGGCTTATGGCTTATTATTGAGCACTGGGTGGTGCTTGGAAGTTGTGGTCAAACACTGAGTACTCAGTGTACTCAGTGATAATGGACAAAGTTTAAGCCGCTTGCAGCCCTACCAAATAAGCCAAAAATCACAAAATAAGCCCTGAACCTTGTTAATGAGCTTATTGGCTTTCCAAAAAGCCAGGGTACAGGGTGTGGGGTCCACTAGGGTAGTCACAAAAGGACTTGGAATTATGGCCAAAAACCTGTGCATAGGGCATGCACTTGCCCTGCAGGTCAAAATAAGCTATTGCACAGGCTTTAATAAAAATCCTAAAAATAAGATGATGGTGGAAACTTATAGACTAGATGACAAATATTAACTTCTGAAAAGATTAGGGTCTCAAGCCTAACACACAAATCACAATAAATCTCCCAAATTTTGGATTTCTGAAACAAGTATACTTTTGACTTTTTGAGATTTTACAAAAAGTTGACTTTGATGAGTTTTGATCTTGCTTTTCTGGATGATTGTGTTGTAATAAGCTATGATGAGACTTAATTAAGCAAAAAAAACCACTTGTGAAATGATTTGATGAGGTTTGAATTGAAATCTCTTGACAGACAATAAGAAGGATTGAATCAAAAGCTATTTTGACTTTTTAACAAACAAGGGTAAGTTTTTATGGTTTGACTGAACTAATACAAATCTAAGTAACCAGTAACAACTACAAGCATCACCAAAAACAACCTAGATCACAGATAACTCAGTAATCCCAAACACCCTTTTAAAAATATTGTTTTATGACTTTCAAAGTGTTTGACAGATTAAGACCAAGCAATAATTTCTAAGGCTTATATTGTGATGAAATAAGCTGTTTTAAACACAGAAACAACAACTTTAACAACAAATACACAAGAATCTCTATAGTACTAAGTTAGACAGTGGAAATGAAATACTAAGTAAATACCAATTTTAAATAACAAGCTACTGAATTAAAGCAAGATTAATACTAACTAACACTAAACAAGCATGAATAAGCCAAATAAGCAGTGATATAAGCTATGCTACAGTAGAAGTTTAGAAATGAGATAATAGGCTTACAATGTACAATCCTGTCAAAATCATGAACCAAGGACCCACAATCCAATCCTATAGGTTTCCATAAACCTCTAACCCAGGGCCATCCAACATTTACCCTGCTCCAGCTTGAATCTCCATAAAACTTGATCTTTGACTTTCGTTGACTGTTTTTGTGTTTTTGAGTTTTTTATAACTAAACTGTGTTTTAAGGTTTCTAAAAGCTTTATTAAGCTTTCTAGGAGCTTATATGATCCTAAGAGTCCATAGCATTACATAGAAACAATAACAGAGCTTAATAATAATTTTTTAGAAAGTAAAAATTGCATAAACTAAATAAGATACTGAAACTTGAAATGTATTACTTAAAATAGTTGAGATTAAACTTAAATTGACTAATACAATGCTTAAAAGCTTAAGATTTGACTAAAGTAACAAGTTACAACTTAAACGACTCTAATTAAACTAAAAATGACTACTCCTTGCTCCATTATGCTTCTCTTCTATTTATAGCCTTCAATTAGGGTTTGTTAACACCCTCTGAGCATTTCCCATCAAAAATACTAGCCATTGGATCACTGAGATGCTCCCACAGGTTGCCACGTGTGCCAAAAAATGATTTTGCAATTTGCTTCTGAAATCAGCCAAGGGGAGGGAAAGCATTTAATGTGGTTTGTTTGTTAGGTGAGAGTGGTGTGGGTTAGTGATGATGGAGTTGCTAGTGGGGGTGGTGGAGGTGATGTTTTGAAGGGTCAAGTTGGGAGGGATGCGTGTACAGGGCGCGGTTTGACTTATTTTGACCGGGAGGTGATTATATAAAACGGTTTTGGGTGGAATGGGCTTAGGGGATGGGCCAAGGAAAAGGGTTGGGCTGGTTGTGTTTGTATGTTGGATTGGACCTGGCTTTGGGGTTTTATAATAAAAAGGGATCCGTTTGGTTTGTTTTTTATCACAAGGACCAATTATGTAACTATACGAAAGTTTGGGGGTTGGTTTTGTAATTTTCCCTAAGTGTTCACAAGGTCCATTCCTGTCATGATTGAATAATTCAAGGACCAAAGTTGATTCTTCCAATTTTGAATTTCCCAGGGACCAAATCTGCCAACTTTGCAAACTTCAGGGACCAAACATGTAATTTCACCGAACTTTCCAACCAAGGATCATTCCTGCCATAGATGAGAAGTACAAGGACAAAAATTGTTTTTCTCAAAGTTTTTATATCTCAGGGACCATTTTTGCCAATTTTTCAAAGTTGAGGGACTAAACTTGTAATTTTGTGAAACTTTGCACCAAAGGACTAAATATGTAATTTTGTGATTTAAAAGGACCTTTGGTGACTTTTTCAAGTTTTTAGAATAGCCATGGTGTAACACCCCAACCCGAAAAGGGCTGAAGTGTAACATTATGGGGTCAAATCAGAACATAAGCAAGCGGAAAACATTAGTAATACAAGGTTCACAAAATAGTTCTAAAGAAAAGGTAAAAGACTAATTCTAACCATTACAACTTCCAAACTAATTACAAACTAAGAACCAAAAGGGAATCTCTAAGTATATTTTCTAATCCATGGAAAGCTATCAACAGTGTAGTCCACTAAGAGCTCCTAAGCACTCTTCACCCAACCCAGCTTCCTTTTAAAACCTGCCGCAGGAAAAGAAATGCGTCTGAGCTTAAAAAGCCCAGTGGACAGATATAAATAAACAAAAACTAATAACAAAAGGGAAACGAAAGTGACTCCGAAATGAATCCAGGCAAACCTGTTGAGACGAATATCAAAGAATATGGAACATATGATAGAATCAACAGAACACGATCAAAGGGAATACGTATAAGGAATATCAAATGTATCAAAGGAAAATGAAACGAATCATAAGTGTAAGCAAATGAACTAAGGAAAGCATAAGTCAATAACAATAAAGAAGTTAGAACAACAAGGATCACATATATAGTAGAAGTAACAGAAATGCCCAACAATCTTATATCAAATTGTACATAGAGTAGCTAACTCGATGTACCAAATGTGAAATGGAGTGTATTGCACACACATACCCATTCACCAAATTCAAAACAAAACAAATTACCTAGGATGCATCCATACGCCCCCTGCAAAACAAATATATATGCACAAAGCTCTAGGCTAAGTAAACATATACAATAATAAATATAGGCCAGAATAACTAGCTTAAAGGGAACGCTGTGGACTAAAACCCACCTCCACAGATAGTGTCAATACCACTGGTGCATCAGTGGCAAGGCCATGGACTCCCCATGACTGGCTAATAAGTCTAACACATGTAAGCAAAACATATAATGGGCATAGAAATAGGAAATGCTATAAGGAAAGAAACTATAGCATGCAAACAAATATCAACTCATATCAAATCACAAGGATCAACAAATATGAATCATACGAAAGGAACATAGCAATGGCTCAAGTCAAAGGTCCAAATCAAAGATTCATAACATGAGGTTCAAATCAATAGCAAAAGGGTTCATAGCAAAGGTTTAAAATTTGAAGTTAAATAATCAAAAGATGTTAAAGAAAGTCATGAGAAATCTTAGAGAATAAAACAAATTAAGGACTTTTGAAAAAATTTTAAAACCCTTTTATCGTAAAAGTATTTCTTTAAAAACATATTTCATAAAAGTCATAAAACCTTCATATAAAACTGGTATCGTATCGTAATCAAATAAGTCATTTCAAAAATAGTTTATCTCCAAACTCATCAGGTTATATTTTTAAAAGGCTCTTCATACGAAATCATACTAACAAATGAACCAAAGATATCAAACGTATAAAGATCAGAAATCATAATAGTGGCAATGTAACGGATCATGAGTCATAAGAAACCTTACGGAAAGGTTAGAATATCTGTACCTTAAACCGCCAACGAAATCATAATATAAGAATAGGAAGTCACATCCTTCTCCAGCGAATCTACACGAATTAATGATCGTCTTATTATCAATAACTTATTCTAAATCAGATTACTCATTTCGTCGGCCTTCCACTTTAAGTAACTTCCTAAGTAACTTTCCACAATTAGTATCTTTCCCGAATTTACATATTTCCCGATTTAGCATGATTAACCCTTTATGATTATAATTATCAATTAATTAAGTTAAATATTCAAATTAACCAAGATGATGGTTCAATTATGCCAATTTATAATAGTTCCGGGTTATAAGTGTCAATGTTACAAAGTATAGGGTCCAAAATGTCAATTATATAATTACATATCATGTTTCCTTAATTTACAACCATTCTCGTGACACAAAAATAAATCTGAGACACATCTTGTATTTTACTATATTTCGATTCGAAAACAACACTAAAGCAACATGCATGTATCTTCTTATACTTTAGCTCGAATGATATTAGTATAACATGTTTTAGTTCGTGTTTCCAAAAGATCAAAACCATACAAACTAAACCACTTCGAATAACAATATATTAGGCCAATTTTATGAGGGTTTCTAATCGTTATTTATGTGGCCTCTTTTACGCAGATTATAAGCCGAAATAAAAGCACGTTCAAGACACATGCATGCCTATATTTTTATTAGTTCAATATTAGGTTAACTCATGTGTTGTTACTGTCGAATGTAAAGCAGATTTAGATAGAAAGAAAAAAAACTAAGTCAAAACAACATGCATGTATTATTCTTTTAGTTTAGTTCGAAACCCATTAATTTATTCCAAAGACAACTCAAGTCTATACCTTCTTATTTATTTACTATTCGAAGTCAGATATGAATTTACATACGAGGCATGAAATCTTTATTTATTTATTTTTTTAGTTTAGCTCGAAACAGATTTATCGAACATGCGTAGGTTGAATGAATTCAAGTCAAACAGAAGTATATATATAGTTCGAAACAAAATTTGGTACGATTAGCCCCGCTTTCGAAAACGATATTTCATGCACAGTCGTTTATTATTTGATGCGTTATTACTTACGATTTCATGTGAATCCCTATATGATTTCATGTGAATACGATTCGTAAAACATGCATGCATTCGTATAAAATTCTTATACTTTCATAGGTATTAAATATGTTTTTAACCCGAAAATGATTCGACCTCTTGGTAACATAGTTTGGCTATATTATGGTGTCTTGATTTTATGTGAATTCCTTATTCGAACAAGCATGCAGTATGAAATCCATTAACTAGTTCTGACTCTGTTTTTTTTTTTTTTTTTTTTTTTTTTTTAGCTGTATTCATGCGTATACAAAAGAATAATGGCAGCCGGTTATTGAGTAGCTTAAGCGACATGTAAGTATTCAAAAAGAAAGACATAAAAACAGAATGATCGAGCAAGGTTGAGTCGTTACCCTTGAAGCGAGACACGAGAAGGAAACAATAACAATATCGAGTATTAGCCACACCAAAGCCGAACAACAAATCCCACACCCCTCGAACAGGATCATACCCACGAACAAAACCCTTATCGACCAGAATCGAACCGCCCCTCATCCTCCAAACAGGAACCACAACCGACCCTCCTTTGCACTATCTTTGGATCAAAAAATAATGGGAGAAAATCCAAGCCGCTGTTTGAGAGTTTTAGGGTATAAAGTTTTTGTGTTGCGTGTGTTTAATGCTTGTGATACTTGGTATAAAATAACCGAGTAGAAGGAATTATTTTAGGAAGCAAATCATGATTTGTACATGTGATTGATAGGCCAAATCGATTTAAGGTTTATCACAAACTTAGACACGTTTTCAATTTTGTATTCATTTGAGATACAAAAAGGGAATTAGGCCCATGTAGTGTTTATTAAACACATAATATGATTAATGTATATATAATATATAAGTTTTATTCATCATAAGTTTCGTAGGTTCCATATGCCGTGTAACGTTTAAGTATTTAATACTTAGGGTATAATTATCATTCATATTCAAAGTTTTAAATTGAAGGGTATTTTGTGCGTTCAGAAAATCTGGGTTTTACAATTCTTCCCTTCTAAAAGAAAATTTTCGTCCTCGAAAACTGAAATCGCGAAAGTTAGACAGAGACGTAGCAGATCACAAAAGGGCGTCACAGTTAACCTCACACTCGGGGAGGTTCTTCTAAAAGAATCTTCACAACGGAATAGTTTCTCATGACTCGATCCCGACGAACTTGGATAGCCTCAGGCTCTCCAATAGATCACAATTCATAACAAATATGATCTAACGAATGTGAAATAAATACATAGCAGATGACATATGACAGATGATAGATGATAGTTGGAATCCTATGAGGAGATACACGAAACACATATATTTACAAGGTAAGCATAGAGGTACTACTAAACGATAAATCTTCATCAATTCCTACCGAACACTGAACGAACAAAGGAATTTGACTAGGTCGAAAGAGTACAAATCAAATCATCAAACATATCAAGAGTTTCCTAAGAAGGTGGGTAACCTATTCGTACTATCGATCACTAGGCACGAATCAGAGTATCGAAACATATAAGAAGGCATAATGGGATTGGTAGGATGATCATACGGATAAGAATGAACCTAAGGGCTATCATATCGCGAATTAAATCTTCCACAAATGCAAAGGCGTCTAATTCTTCTGTGCAAAATAATCACGTGGAACACCAATCTCCCAGTCTAAATTCCAAATTCTTCTTCCACAATAATAACTAATCTATTAGTTACTGAAGTCGATTATGAACCTTCAGTTAGTAATTCTCCGTCCTTATTCAAACCAAAAGGTATTCCATATCTCCATTCATGTAGACTCCTAGAAGATCTTCTTGTCACTTGCATGCCATCTATCATAGAGAGTAACCAAACCAAACACTTGACAATTTTCCCACTCAACACATCTTCCAAGTAAACCATCTATGCAACTCAATTCACGTTGTTCTTCCTCCTGTGCGTGGAAATCACCGATGTAGTCGCCACCGTCTTCATACCATCCCATCCAGCCCCTGCTTCAAGACTCTATATATATTAGTACAATTAAGATGAATGGAGTTGATAGAACTGTGTGCTTCAATTAAGACTGCTTCCTTCCATCTTTTGGCATAGCTAATCTTCCACCGTCTTGCTCCTGAGCTTCTTCATGTTAGCCATAATTCATGCGTCGGATCGTTCACCTCCTACGGTTCTAGAAGTATAGATGCATGACCAGAATCATTCCGTGTTGCATAAGAATATAGCTAGGTCTCCTTCTAAATTAGAAACAGATCTCTTTCCAGCTCTTCCAATTTTTTTTTTTCATTCTTTATCCCACAAAATTTACTCTTCGAAAGCGCACATAGAGCTTCTTCTGACATAGAAATGTTAACGCAGAATACGAAGATGATTCTCATGTTTCTCTTCCGTCTCTGGATATACCAATATACCCTACTATGACAATGGTTCTAGTATTCATGAAAGACATGATTCTTCAAATCAATAGGAATAGTCGGAGCAGTAGCCAATACAATTGGCATCACAATGCTCATAGAGATCATAATGAATACAAAAAGGAATTCTAGGAATATCATGCTCTTCACAAAAACATGTTATGATTTAGCTTCCAAAATTAGCCTACATCTTCATGCTACCATCATTCTTCTCTATAAACAAAATGAAAGACCATCAAAGATACACACTTGTACAGATGAAACCAGAAACTTATACCGGTGAAACCATATAGAAGTTGGCTCTTCAATCTTTTCCTTTCCACTGACGTCATTCAATGCGAAGTTTCAGAATTAAGCAAACGTCGCTCTTATATGGATAACGTTCCCAAATTAACCAACTTACTGTTCTCAGGCACTACATAAAATGTCATATGATTCCAATAAGTTCAAGTTATATGATGTAACTATTATCACGTTGGCCAGGCGTCATAATACTTGCATCATATACACATGCCTTTATTGCAATCACATTCTACTTCGAGTAACGACAAAACCAAACCTAATAATCTGATCAAAACAATTTCACATTCTGATGGTAATCTTGGCAGTTCATTAAGAAATACAGCTTCAAACGACCGAAGGTTTTTTCAAGGCAAGTCTCATCAAACGAAGTATCTTCACAGTTGCGAGGGATTAACGCACGAGTTTTCAAAACAAAGGTGATCATAATCGATTATCAGATAGGGAATAAGTTACGAAATTTCGAGTTTCTCAAATCGCCAAGGATGACAAATATAATATGGCAGTTGTTAGCATAACAATGCTGTGTCAACCAATCCATACTGGAATAATATCGAATTTAACGTTCCAAGGAAGGACAGATCAGCATAGCAAACCTTATCATTCAAAAGTGAGGGAGACATTCCTATACTCGTGATTAATTACCACAAGATTTCTCATAGGAATTGAAATGAATAGGGCAAAATCTAATAGTGTAGGGAGACTTAGATAAGCTCACCAAAAGTAAGAAAAATCACAGAATGTGTCAAACCCATCATGGTCATATGAATTCCCAGAATGCTCGTAGAGGCATCTAAATGGTTAACAAATGAATCGGAGGTCGAAATCAAACGGGAATGAAGTTTATGAAATGTCAAACATTACTGCAGAATTCTCAACGCGTTCTAAACTTACTTAGTCATTAATCTCATGTTGTGCAGAATCATAAGGTTTAAACCTCCAGCAGGAGAAATCTAAAAAGGACTTTACTAAAATCAAAGCACGAATCAGAGAGATGCGGAAGCAACGATACTTTAACAAATGCCCTATAGTCTACCCAAACCTCACCAGTCATGACTTAAGTTTCAGAGTGGAAATCCTAAAGCAACTTTTCAAAGGTTGCTTCATAATTCCTATGGTGCAAAACTTAAAGGCCTAATACTCACAGGTCATAGCCTAAGCTCTACGGGTTTTGAATCCGCCGATCAAACCTGTCTCTGATACCATAATTGTAACACCCCAACCCGAAAAGGGCTAAAGTGTAACATTATGGGGTCAAATCAGAACATAAGCAAGTGGAAAACATTAGTAATACAAGGTTCACGAAATAGTTCTAAAGAAAAGGTAAAAGACTAATTCTAACCATTACAACTTCCAAACTAATTACAAACTAAGAACCAAAAGGGAATCTCTAAGTATATTTTCTAATCCATGGAAAGCTATCAACAGTGTAGTCCACTAAGAGCTCCTAAGCACTCTTCACCCAACCCAGCTTCCTTTTGAAACCTGCCGCAGGAAAAGAAATGCGGCTGAGCTTAAAAAGCCCAGTGAACAGATATAAACAAACAAAAGCTAATAACAAAAGGGAAACGAAAGTGAATCCGAAATGAATCCAGGCAAACCTGTTGAGACGAATATCAAAGAATATGGAACATATGATAGAATCAACAGAACACGATCAAAGGGAATACGTATAAGGAATATCAAATATATCAAAGGAAAACGAAACGAATCATAAGTGTAAGCAAATGAACTAAGGAAAGCATAAATCAATAACAATAAAGAAGTTAGAACAACAAGGATCACATATATAGTAGAAGTAACAAAAATGCCCAACAATCTTATATCAAATTGTACATAGAGTAGCTAGCTCGATATACCAAATGTGAAATGGAGTGTATTGCACACACATACCCATTCACCAAATTCAAAAGAAAATAAAGTACCTAGGATGCATCCATATGCCCCCTGCAAAACAAATATATATGCACAAAGCTCTAGGCTAAGTAAACATATACAATAATAAATATAGGCCAGAATAGCTAGCTTAAAGGGAACGCTGTGGACTAAAACCCACCTCCACAGATAGTGTCAATACCACTGGTGCATTAGTGGCAAGGCCATGGACTCCCTATGACTGGCTAATAAGTCTAACACATGTAAACAAAACATATAATGGGCATAGAAATAGGAAATGCTATAAGGAAAGAAACTAAAGCATGCAAACGAATATCAACTCATATCAAATCACAAGGATCAACAAATAGGAATCATACGAAGGGAACATAGCAATGGCTCAAGTCAAAGGTCCAAATCAAAGATTCATAACATGAGGTTCAAATCAATAGCAAAAGGGTTCATAGCAAAGGTTCAAAATTTGAAGTTAAATAATCAAAAGATGTTAAAGAAAGTCATGAGAAATCTTAGAGAATAAAACAAATTAAGGACTTTTGAAAAAATTATAAAACCCTTTTATCGTAAAGTATTTCTTTAAAAACACTTCATAAAAGTCATAAAACCTTCATATAAAACTGGCATCGTATTTTAATCAAATAAGTCATTTCAAAAATAGTTTATCTCCAAACTCATCAGGTTATATTTTTAAAAGGCTCTTCATACGAAATCATACTAACAAATGAACCAAAGATATCAAACATATAAAGATCAGAAATCATAATAGTGGCAATGGAACGGATCATGAGTCATAAGAAACCTTACGGAAAGGTTAGAATATCTGTACCTTAAACCGCCAACGAAATCATAATATAAGAATAGGAAGTCACATCCTTCTCCAGCGAATCTACACGAATTAATGATCGTCTTATTATCAATAACTTATTCTAAATCAGATTACTCGTTTCGTCGGCCTTCCACTTTAAGTAACTTCCCAAGTTAAGTAACTTTCCACAATTAGTATCTTTCCCGAATTTACATATTTCTTGATTTAGCATGATTAACCCTTTATGATTATAATTATCAATTAATTAAGTTAAATATTCAAATTAACCAAGATGACGGTTCAATTATGCCAATTTATAATAGTTCCGGGTTATAAGTGTCAATGTTACAAAGTATAGGGTCCAAAATATCAATTATATAATTACATATCAAGTTTCCTTAATTTACAACCATTCTCGTGACCCAAAAATAAATCTGAGACACATCTTGTATTTTACTATATTTCGATTCGAAAACAACACTAAAGCAACATGCATGTATCTTCTTATACTTTAGCTCGAATGATATTAGTATAACATGTTTTAGTTCGTGTTTCCAAAAGCTCAAAACCATACAAACTAAAACAATTCGAATAACAATATATTAGGCCAATTTTATGAGGGTTTCTAATCGTTATTTATGTGGCCTCTTTTACGCAGATTATAAGCCGAAATAAAAGCACGCTCAAGACACATGCATGCCTATATTTTTATTAGTTCAATATTAGGTTAACTCATGTGTTGTTACTGTCGAATGTAAAGCAGATTTAGATAGAAAGAAAAAAAACTAAGTCAAAACAACATGCATGTATTATTCTTTTAATTTAGTTCGAAACCCATTAATTTATTCCAAAGACAACTCAAGTCTATACCTTCTTATTTATGTACTATTCAAAGTCAGATATGAATTTACATACGAGGCATGAAATCTTTATTTATTTATTTTTTTTTAGTTTAGCTCAAAACAGATTTATCGAACATGCATAGGTTGAATGAATTCAAGTCAAACAGAAGTATATATATAGTTCGAAACAAAATTTGGTACGATTAGACCCGCTTTCGAAAATGATATTTCATGCACAGTCGTTTATTATTTGATGCGTTATTACTTACGATTTCATGTGAATCCCTACATGATTTCATGCGAATACGATTCGTAAAACATGCATGCATTCGTATAAAATTCTTATAGTTTCATAGGTATTAAATATGTTTTTAACCCAAAAACGATTCGACCTCTTGGTAACATAGTTTGGCTATATTATGGTGTCTTGATTTTATGTGAATTCCTTATTCGAACAAGCATGCAGTATTAAATCCATTAACTAGTTCTGACTTCTTTTTTTTTTTAATTTTTTTAGCTGTATTCATGCGTATACAAAAGAATAATGGCAGCCGGTTATTGAGTAGCTTAAGCGACATGTAAGTATTGGAAAGAAAGACACGAAAACAGAATGATCGAGCAAGGTTGAGTCGTTACCCTTGAAGCGAGACACGAGAAGGAAACAAGAACAATATCGAGTATTAGCCACACCAAAGCCGAACAACAAATCCCACACCCTCGAACAGGATCACACCCACGAACAAAACCCTTATCGACCAAAATCGAACCGCCCCTCATCCTCCAAACAGGAACCACAACCGACCCTCCTTTGCACTATCTTTGGATCGAAAAATAATGGGAGAAAAACCAAGCCGCTGTTTGAGAGTTTTAGGGTTTAAAGTTTTTGTGTTGCGTGTGTTTAATGCTTGTGATACTTGGTATAAAATAACCGAGTAGAAGGAATTATTTTAGGAAGCAAATCATGATTTGTAGAGGTGATTGATAGGCCAAATCGATTTAAGGTTTATCACAAACTTAGACACGTTTTCAATTTTTTATTCATTTGAGATACAAAAAGGGAATTAGGCCCATCTAGTGTTTATTAAACACATAATATGATTAATGTATATATAATATATAAGTTTTATTCATCATAAGTTTCGTAGGTTCCATATGCCGTGTAACGTTTAAGTATTTAATACTTAGGGTATAATTATCATTCGTATTCAAAGTTTTAAATTGAAGGGTATTTTGTGCGTTCAGAAAATTTGGGTTTTACACAGGGACTAGTTTTGACAACTTTCGAAAGATGAGGGACTGAAACTGCCAATTATGCAAACTTTGTTCATTTTTCATTTGTTTTCTATTATTTTGCATCTGAAACTTATAAAACACAATCTTGGGACATTTTCAGTATTTTGATGCAATTTTGAGTGTTTTTAGATGTTTTGGCAGCTCAGAATAGGTAAAAATGATGAGTATTTACACACTCATCAATCCCCCACACTAAAACATTGCTAGTCTCTAGCAATCTTTTGAGAAAACTTAATGGATTTGAAGTCTCTTTACCAAAAGCCATTACTTCTGGAGTATCCAAATGTTTCAGTTCAAGTAAGAACTATGGTACACCGATAACCATATGATTTTGAGCAAACCATCAGCTGTAAACGGATTTGATTTGTCTTTACCAAAAGCCGTTTGCTTCTGGTCTAGCCAACTCTTCACGATTAAGGATATGGTGAGCTGGATCCCATACAATTTTTGACAAATTGTCAGCCATCAACGGTTTTGAGATATCTTTACCAAGAGCCGTTTGCTCCTGGATTAGCCGGTCCTTGTGTAAATTAGACATGGTGGACTGATTACCATTTGTTGTGTTTAGTGCGAAGCACTTCCACTAAAAAAATTGGGCTAAAACGGGGGTATTATGGCACTTATAGGGTAAAAATGTGATAAAATTCGCCAGAATTTCTACCCCCCCCCCCCCCCCCCCACACACTAGAACTGAATATTGCCCTCAATATTCAAAGTACCCGGCCATTATGCCGATATTTTTAAAAATTTTGATTTGAAATTTTGAAACTTGGGCAAGTATGGGAATAACATTTTTTTTAAGATTACTTTATATACAACAGCATGGGGGACTCCCCCACACTAGTTTGGTAGAAAGTAGAAAGAAGTCAGAGATATGGGTGAAAACCCATGTTTTGCTAATTTTTGTTCGCCGAGTCACTAGCTTGACTCGATCCCCGAATTTATTGGTCCATGGGGAATGTTTGGAGATCCGGGACAACCATGGATGGTATATCCTCTCCAAAATAGTGTTTCAAATGATGACCATTCACTTTGAAGTTAGGACCTTCTGGTTGAGATAACTCAACAATCCCGTATGGGTATACTTTTGCAACAGTGAATGGTCCAGTCCATCAGGTTTTTAATTTCCCCGAGAAGATCTTTAACCTTGAATTGAAAAGAAGGACTCTGTCACCAACGTTGAAAACGCGGTTCTTAATTTTGGAGTCATGGATCTTCTTTGTCTTTTCTTTGTAGATTAAAGAGTTCTCGTAGGCTTGATCACGAAGTTCCGTTAATTCATTGAGTTGAATTTTACGATGATCACCCGCTTTATGAAGGTCGTAGTTTGCATGTTTCAAAGCCCAATAGGCTTTGTGCTCGAGTTCGATCGGTAAATGACACGCCTTCCCATATACAAGCTTGTAAGGAGTACACCCGATGGGTGTTTTGTAAGCTGTACAGAAGGCCCACAGTGCATCATCTAGTTTGTCCGACCATGATGAGGCGAAAAATGAACCACTCTTAGGGGGTCATTTAAGCCCAGAATTGAATTTATTTGATCAAATATTGCCCTAAATCGTTCCTTTTGTGATTTTAGGTACTTTAGGAGTGAAATCTGGAAAAGGAAGCAATTCGGACGTTTTTGGAGCATAAAAGTGAAGAAAACGCCAAAGACTTAATTTTCCAAGCTGGGAACAGTGTGTGACGGCGTCAAGAGCATTATCCTGACGGCGTCAAGAGTAAATTTCATGACGGCCCAGTACAGAAGTGAAGGCGTCACAAGGAAGAGCGTCAAGAGTTAAATGTGTGACGGCCTGGAAAAACTTAATATATGACGGCGTCGGATGTAGATCAAGGCAGTCCGAGGATTCTTTTGGCGGCGAGATGACGGCGTCACAAGGTTGTTCTTGACGCCGTCAGCCTCAATTTTCTATATATAGTTTTCTAATTTTCATTCATTGAGAGGAACAAGTTTTGGAGAAACCCTAAGGCCGAACCATATACGAATTTTACAGGTTTTTCAAGGGTTTTCAGCCCTTGAACCCTTACATATGTGATTGAGATAAGTGTTCTTTTAATTCAATCAATATGTCTATGTGTTGGTTGTCTATATCTTGTGCTTGTCTTGATTCCACCATGCTAGGCTAGATTTATCTTGTGTTTGCTTAGATCTAATGAAACCTAGATGTTGATTATGTGTTGATTACTTGTTTATGGTTGTATTGGATGAATGATTTCAATGTTAGGCTTAAGAAAACAGGCAGATCTCCAAATGGTAACATGCTTGAACGTCTTAGGAAGCATGAACCGATGTGTACTAGGTTTTATTGGTTGTATTTAATGCATGAGCAAATTCTAATGATCCCATGTTAGGAGCTTCTTAGCCGGCTCGACATAGGAGTGAAGTAGGCACTCATAGGATTGGGGAGTTAAGTACGCCACCCCATGAATGGTATTAAGGAATACAATCCGTCATCCACGCAACTATAACAAGTAATTAACGTGTAAAAGGTATCTAGGGAGTAGTGAAATCTAAGTAAACACAATTTCTCCACTTATTGCTCACAACCTTAGTTTAATTTAGTTTTATTTTCATTTCCAGTATTTTATTTTGATTGCATCTTTAGTATTGGGTTAGTTGACTAGCAATTAATTCCGCCCAAATCCTTCAAACCCGAGATATTTACTTGCTTTCTAAAAAAATATAAAAATACAAAAAGAATCATCTCTCATCTCTAGAACTAGTAATTAGGTTTTCTAATCCTAGCGACACTATTCCTAGCTGAACGATCAATCCCCCGGTACTTGTCATTATACTATACTACATCGATCAGGTACACTGCCTGGTGGGGGTTGTAAGCTTCTCAAGATCCCTTGAGAGGTAAAGCCTGGTGCAATCCCTACGCATCAGACCAGGAGGCACGGTTTTCACCTACGGTCCTCTCAAGAATCCGTTTAATACCACAGTTTGAAACTTCCACTTGCCCACTTGTTTGTGGGTGATACGCGGTAGACAGACGGTGAGTAACACCGTACTTAAGCATGACTTTTGCGAATTGATCATTGCAAAAGTGTGTACCGCGATCACTAATGATGGCACGTGGAGTTCCAAAACGAGCAAAGAGGGATTTCAAGAATTTCACAACAACTCAGGCATCATTGGTGGGTAAGGCTTTTGCCTCAACCCATTTTGACAAATAGTCAACAGCCACGAGGATGTACTTATTTCCACGAGAAGATGGGAAAGGCCCCATAAAATCAATGCCCCATACGTCAAAGATTTCACAAACTTGAATGGCATTTTGTGGCATTTCGTTCTTTTGTGAAATATTCCCGTGACGTTGACAAGCGTCACAAGCTTTGACTAATTCGTTGGCATCCTTACAAATTGTGGGCCAATAGAAACCGGAGTCAAATACCTTTTTGGCGGTGTAGTTAGGACTATGGTGGCCCCCGGTGGGTCCAGCATCGCAAGCCTTGAGAATATCAGTGGCTTCCTGTCCGTAAACACATCGTCTGATGACTTGATCGGCACCGATTTTGAACAAATAGGGGTCGTCCCAGAAGTAATGTTTAACGTCTTTAAATAATTTGTTTTTCTGTTGGGACGACATCCCCTTCACAATGAAATTACCTGCGTGGTAGTTTGCAAAGTCGGAAAACCATGGGGTAGAAGAGCCACCACGAAAAGAAACCACATTAAGTATCTCAAGAGGAAATGTTTCATTTATTTCCTATTTCTCGGACACATCCTGGTGCGGGTTTTCTAATCGTGAGAGGTGATCAGCAGCAAGGTTCTCGGCTCCTTTTTTATCACGGATAATGATATCAAATTCTTGGAGGAGGAGAACCCAACGGAGTAGCCTCGGCTTTGCATCTTGTTTTGCAAATAGGTACTTCAAAGCTGAGTGATCCGTATACACTACGCATTTGGTCAGTATCAAGTACGGCCGGAATTTTTCAAAGGCATACACCACAGCTAATAGTTCTTTTTCAGTGGTGGTGTAATGTCCCTGAGCCTCGGTCATAGTTTTGCTTGTATAGTGTATAGGCTGAAAGTATTTTGCTTTTCGTTGCCCCAAGACCGCACCTATGGCAAAATCACTAGCATCGCACATAAGCTCAAAAGGTAGGTCTCAATCGGGGGCAACAAGAATTGGTGCCTCAGTAAGCTTTTTCTTCAATGTTTCAAAAGCTTCGATGCACTCAGGAGAGAAGATAAAAGGAGCATCCTTCTCGAGGAGATGGGTCATAGGCCGGGCGATTTTGGAGAAATCTTGAATAAACCTACGGTAGAAGCCGACATGACCCAAAAAGCTCCTAATACCTTTCCAAGTGGGAGAGACAAGACTGGAATGAATCTCCGATGATTGAAAAGTCATCCATAAATACCTCCATAGTTTTCCCGATCATGTCGGAAAATATTGATATCATGCACCTTTGGAACGTGCCAGGTGCATTACATAAGCCGAAAGGCATACGTCTGTAGGGAAAAGTTCCGTAGGGGCATGTGAAGGTAGTTTTCTCTTGATCCTGTGGATGAATGGGGATTTGGAAGTAACCCGAGAAACCATCGAGGAAACAGTAGTATTCATTCCCCGCTAATCTTTCGAGCATTTGGTCTATAAAAGGCAGAGGAAAATGGTCTTTACGGGTGGCTTCATTCAACTTACAATAGTCAATGCATACTCACCAACCCGTGACCAAACGAGTTGGAATCAACTCGTTTTCCTCGTTAGTGACAACGGTTATGCCACCCTTTTTAGGAACGCAATGAATTGGGCTAACCCAAGGACTGCCAGATATAAGGTAAATCAATCCCGCATCAAGAAGTTTTAGAACTTCTTGTTTGATAACTTCATGGATTTTGGGATTTACCCTCCTCTGTTGTTGCACTGCTGGCTTAAAGTCATCTTCCATTAAGATTTTGTGTGTACAAAAGTCCGGGCTAATACCCTTAATGTCGGAGAGTTTTCAAGCAATTGCTTGCTTGTGTGACTTAAGAACCTTTAGGAGTGCAGTCTTTTCCTCATCTTTCAAGTCTTTAGCAATAATCACGGGTAATTTATCATCACCCTCCAAAAATGCATACTCTAGATGAGGTGGCAAGTCCTTGAGCTCGACCTCGAGAAATTCTTCAGATTTTTCAATAGACTTAATTTTCGCTTTATGAAGTTCTTTTGGAGATGGAGAGGGTGTAGGATCGTCATTTAACAATCTTTCAAGAAGAAGGATATCCCCCTCCGGGTCAAGATAGTTTTCATCAATCTCATTTTGAGATTGAGTTATCTTGAGCAAGAAAAGCCTCGACCTCTTCCAAAAGGAAGTCACTCCCCTCAAACGGAGTGAGAGAAGGGCAAGAGTTGGATATGATAGGCTTAGAAGAAAGAGTGGTACTGCCACTTGGTGAGAAACCGAGAATCTCTTGAGAATACTCCTCCGAAGCAACATCGATGATGTCAATTCGGTTTACCGTTTCAGAGTCATAGTTCGAGGAGTATCTTGAAGTTTGATCAAGGTTGAATGTGATGGCTTCACCACCAATACGCAAAGTGATTTATTCTTCGAAAACATTGATTAGAGCTCGACCTGTTCTTAAGAATCCCCTCCCGAGAATGAGAGGAACTCTTGGGTCAGCATCGAAATCAACAATCACGAAATCTGCCGGAAAATGGAACTTTCCTACTTTCACAAAGATATCCTCGGCAATGCCGAGGGAACGAGATATAGTACGGTCTGCAAGCTCGAGAGTCATACAGGTAGGAGTGAGCGCAGGAAGAGAGAGTTTCTTCCCGACTAAGTGAGGCATAAGGTTAATGCTTGCACCAAGATCGGCCAAGGCAAAGCATTCAACCATCCCCGGGAAAATGCAAGGAATGAGAAATTTCTCAGGATCTCCAAGCTTTTTGGGAAGCTTTTTCAAGAGCACTGCTGAGCAGTGCTCATTCAGTGGAGTTTTAGCCATCTCACAGAGTTTTTCCTTGTTGCATATCAGATTTTTGATTGTTGAAGCAAATTTAGGCATTAGAAGAAGAGCATCCGCGAAGCTGATATTGAAATGTAACTCTTGGAAATTTTGGTAAAATTTTTCCATCTGATGATTAGCTTTTTCGCGGATCTTTTGATCATTCAAACATGAAGGATATGGAATTGAAGGCTTGGGATTGTTCTTTGGAATTTCATCAGAACTTTCCGGAGGATCAAATACAACTTTTGACTTGCGAGTTGGGACTGGGACAACTTGAGGGTGGACGTTGTTGGTACCTCTGTTATTAGTAGGAAGTACCGTGTCCGTGGGAACCTCAGGTTCACGTTCCGCTACCTTGGTAGGAGGAGAAGAAGAGGTAGAGGGAGCCGTGGGTCCATTGTATGCTACTCCACTTCGGGTAGTGATCGCCTTAACATCGCCCCTCGGGTTAGTGATCGTGTTGCTCGGTAGTGTACCTGAGCCCGAGGGTCGATCATTTAAAGACTTCTGAAGTTCAGAGATCTTGCTGATCAATAAGCGATTTGTTTCCTCTTGTGCTTTCATGAATTGTTTTAATACTTCATCGGAGGAAGACGGGGGTTGAACAACGCTTTGATTTTGGTTAGGAAAATTTTGAACACGGTTGTTTTGAAAATTTCATTGGTTTTGATTGTTGTTACCCTGAAAATTATTTCTCTGATTGAAATTACCCTGATTATAATTCCCTTGACCTTGGTTTCTTTGAAAATTTCCTTGAAAACCTTGATTTTGATTGCCATTTTGAAAATTGTTTTGATTAAAATGACCTTGATTTTGGTTCGGGTTTTGGAAATTCGGGTTTTGACCTTGGTTAAAATCTCCTCGATTATGATTTTGATTCGAGTTACAGTTTTGATTTTGGGTAAAACCAGGAGGTCGAGAAAATTGTTGGAACGATAGCTTAAGAGATTACGGTCCCCTTGTGGTTGGTAAGAATTACCCCCCATGTTTTAGGAACCTTGAGCAGCATAAACAATCTTTTGAGGATAACCAGCAGTAGCTGGACACTCGGAATACAGATGTGGGCCTCCACAAGTTTCACAACTTCGGGCTACGGCTTTCACTTATTGATTTTGGAGGGTTTGATTTATCCTCAACATAGCCGTAGCAAAATCGTCCATCTTTTTAGTGAGAACCGCGATATCAGGAGATGATGATGATGAAGGAATGATTGATTTACAAGACTCATCCCTCTCCGCAGAGGAATCTCAAAAGTTATGGTGGGCAGTCATTTTCTAAATTAGATCATAGCATTTTTCGGGACGCCTTTTCATGAAGGTCCCACCAGCAGCAGCATTGAGAATATCCCGGTGCCTCAATGTTAGACCATTATAGAAGGTATCTATGATGGTAACTTGTAACATATTATGGTTAGGGCACCGATCAATTGCGAGCTTATAACGTTCCCAAGCCTCGAATAGAGACTCATCGGGACGCTGCCGGAAGTTGCTGATATCATTTCGTAACTTGGTAACCATGGAAGGTAGAAAATATTTTGCTAAAAACTTGGTTACCATTTCATCAAAGGTACGAATAGAATTCTTGGGGAGTCGGTCAAACCAAGCAGTGGCATGATGGGTGAGAGAATAGGGGAAGAGATATAGACAGAGGGCATCATCGGTGACACCGTGTTGTTTCATGCTTTGGGTGACGGTAAGGTATTTATCAAGATGCTTGTTAGCATCGTCACCCGGTAATCCGTGGAATTGACACGAATTTTGGACTTGTTGGATCATGTGGTGCTTGAGGCCAAAGTCCGTAGCCTCAATAGTGAGTGGTGCAATAGGTCCGCCCCTCCCTTGCATGGTAGGCTGGCACAACTCCTTCATCGTTCGGAGATCGGGAGCTGGCTCATCCTTGGGAGAGTCAGGGGGTGGTGGTGGCCCGTCATCCATTTCTGTTTTTAGTTCTTCAATAACAGTACGTAGCTCGGGTACGTTTTTCTGATTTTTACGCTTTGTTTGTGAACGAGTGCGCATGCATTAAAAACAATTTTTCAAAACAAATTCGAGGCAAAACAACAGGGAACTTAAACTAATAATCACAAGTGAATGGCTTCTTTAAAAAGGTACAACACTCACAGGGATACAATGGCAAGTTTTAATCTTTAGTTTTGGAACTTATTATGTTCACACCCCCAGTTGGTAGGTGTTCTGCCTTGGTTTGCGGTGGTAAGATTTTATGTAATTAATATTAACAGAAAAATTGTTTTTGGGCTTTTCGGGTGTGTGTGCAGAAAACTTTTGGAAATATTTTTGTTATCGATTCGTTAACCGAAATCGACCTCTTTAAAATTACTCGCAGGGTGGCGGGAGAGAAGAATGGATCTCTCTTCAGTTCGCAATTTAATGTCAGAACTTCCGTATTCCACCTGCGTAGGTTGTAATCTTAAAGAAACTGAAGTAATTTAACTTCACGATTTGTTTTGTTGTTTTTGATTTTTTTTGGTGTTGCTAACACTTCAGGAAAAGTGTTAATGAACTTTTTTTTTGATATGATTGATATTTTTACAAAAACTTTTTACAAACGTGGTGAAATTTGTACAGGGAGGGTTTTGAAAACCACTAAACTTAAAACGATTTTAAAACACGCAACAACCTCCCCGGCAGCGGCGCCAAAATTTGATTGGTGCTAAACTGTCAACTTAATTAACCAAAGGAATGGTAAATAAGGTTAAACAGCTTAAACCAATACTCCGTGGATAGTATAGTTTTTCCTCGGGTCGTTATGTCCCGACGAGATTGCAATGGTGCTTGAAAACGTTTTTGAGAATGAGTGGCACTGAGGACAGTAACCAAAGATGATTGGAAAGTGATTAAACCACTGATTGCTTGGTATTTTGACAATTTGAAACAATATTAACAGATATACAGATATGATTACACAAACACAAATTGAAAATCAGATTTGTTTACAGACAGAGAAAAAGGTGAGATTTAGACAATTTTACAACTACAGGGGGTGCAAGTGAAAATTTTACAAACTTAACTTTTAAATAAAATTAAAAAGAAAATTATTTTTTGATCATTTTATTATTTAATTATTTAAATAAAACTATTTAACTATTTAATTAAAACTCATTAACTTAAAAACTAAGTAATACAAATTTAAACTAGAAAATTGCAAAATTAATTCCTAAAAATCTAAAATGACTTAAAATAAGATTAACAATTGAAAATATGTATTTTTGTCTTTTTGTGGGTTTTCTTTTAATTAAATACTAATAATATTAATTACACTATTTAAAATATTTTAAATTACTAATAACACTAAAAATGACTTAGAAAATTGAAGAAAAATTTATAAATCTAATTAACCATCTCAGGAATCCTAAAAAATTATAAAGAGTTTTTAAAAATTATATTTAGACTATTTTACTAATTATTTACTTATTTATTAATTAAAATCTAATTTAACTAAATTAATTAAGAAAATTAAAAAGTGAACAGTAGAGTTTAAGAAACTATTTTCTAAAAATCCTAAATAATTTATGAAACCTAGGAAAAATATAAAAACCTACTGTTGTTGAATAAAAATTCAGAAAACTATTTAATTACTAATATTACTTAATTAATTAATTAAACTATTATTAATTCTAATAATTATTAAACTAAAAGAGAAAAATCTAGGAAAATTACTAAAAATACTTTAAGGTAAAAGAAAATTAAGAAAAATATAAAAATGATGAAAAGCTTATTAATAAGCTGAAAAGAAAAATTAAAAAGATAAATTCTATTAAATAGAAGCTATCACTATTTTTAAATTTGGTTTTTGTTGGTTTTTCTTATTGACAGATGATAATAAGCTAAAAATAAGTGACTTTTGTGAAAAGACTTTTAAAATAGCTTAATAATAAGCTATGAGCACCCCCTTGTGCTTAACAGTAGACTTATTAGCTTATTAGGACTTATGCACTATTTGAAAAAGCTGAGAAATGAACAACTAAGCATAAACAGATGATTGACAACTTGAAATAAGCAGTTGGGAACAAATAAGCACTCAGAATAAGCTGCTATGAAACAAATAAGCACTTATCACAACACAAGGCCTAAACATGCCAAACCAAGGGGTTTTGGACCTCTGTGGGGTCCACAGAAGTCAAGGGGGTCCAAAGTTAGGGTTTAACCTTGAAGGTGGACTGGTCAACTCTCAAATAAGCCAATAAGCTGGGCTTATGGCTTATTATTGAGCACTGGGTGGTGCTTGGAAGTTGTGATCAAACACTGAGTACTCAATGTACTCAGTGATAATGGACAAAGTTTAAGTTGCTTGCAGCCCTACCAAATAAGCCAAAAATCACAAAATAAGCCCTGAAACTTGTTAATGAGCTTATTGGCTTTCCAAAAAGCCAGGGTACAGGGTGTGGGGTCCACTAGGGTAGTCACAAAAGGACTTGGAATTATGGCCAAAAACCTGTGAATAGGGCATGCACTTGCCCTGCAGGTCAAAATAAGCTATTGCACAGGCTTTAATAAAAATCCTAAAAATAAGATGATGGTGGAAACTTGTAGACTAGGTGACAAATATTAACTTCTGAAAAGATCAGGGTCTCAAGCCTAACACACAAATCACAATAAATCTCCCAAATTTTGGATTTCTGAAACAAGTATACTTTTGACTTTTAGAGATTTTACAAAAAGTTGACTTTGATGAGTTTTGATCTTGCTTTTCTGGATGATTGTGTTGTAATAAGCTATGATGAGACTTAATTAAGCAAAAACAACCACTTGTGAGATGACTTGATGAAGTTTGAATTGAAATCTCTTGACAAACAACAAGAAGGATTGAATCAACAGCTATTTTGACTTTTTAACAAACAAGGGTAAGTTTTTATGGCTTGACTGAACTAATACAAATCTAAGTAACCAGTAACAACCACAAGCGTCAACAAAAACAACCTAGATCACAGGTAACTCAGTAATCCCAAACACCCTTTTAAAAATATTGTTTTATGACTTTCAAAGAGTTTGACAGATTAAGACCAAACAATAATATCTAAGGCTTATATTGTGATGAAATAAGCTGTTTTAAACACAGAAACAACAACTTTAACAACAAATACACAAGAATCTCTATAGTACTAATTTAGACAGTGGAAATGAAATACTAAGTAAATACCAATTTTAAATAACAAGCTACTGAATTAAAGCAAGATTAATATTAACTAACGCTAAACAAGCATGAATAAGCCAAATAAGCAGTGATATAAGCTATGCTATAGTAGAAGTTTAGAAATGAGATAATAGGCTTGCAATGTGCAATCCTGCCAAAATCATGAACCAAGGACCCACAATCCAATCCTATAGGTTTCCGCAAACTTCTAACCCAGGGCCATCCAACATTTACCCTGCTCAAGCTTGAATCTCCATAAAACTTGATCTTTGACTTTCGTTGACTGTTTTTGTATTTTTGAGTTTTTTATAACTAAACTGTGTTTTAAGGTTTCTAGAAGCTTTATTAAGCTTTCTAGGAGCTTATATGATCCTAAGAGTCCATAGCATTACATAGAAACAATAACAGAGCTTAATAATAATTTTTTAGAAAGTAAAAATTGCATAAACTAAATACGATACTGAAACTTGAAATGTATTACTTAAAACAGTTGAGATTACACTTAAATTGACTAATACAATGCTTAAAAGCTTAAGATTTGACTAAAGTAACAAGTTACAACTTAAACGACTCTAATTAAACTAAAAATGACTACTCCTTGCTCCATTGTGCTTATCTTCTATTTATAGCCTTCAATTAGGGTTTGTCAACACCCTCTGAGCATTTCCCATAAAAAATACTAGCCATTGGATCACTGAGATGCTCCCACAGGTTGCCACGTGTTATGGCGCCAAAAGATGATTTGACAATTTGCTTCTGAAATCAGCCAAGGGGAGGGAAAGCATTTAATGTGGTTTGTTTGTTAGGTAAGAGTGGTGTGGGTTAGTGATGATGGAGTTGCTAGTGGGGGGTGGTGGAGGTGATGTTTTGCAGGGTCAAGTTGGGAGGGATGCGTGTACAGGGCGCGGTTTGACTTATTTTGACCGGGAGGTGATTATTTAAAACGGTTTTGGGTGGAATGGGCTTAGGGGATGGGCCAGGGAAAAGGGTTGGGCTGGTTGTGTTTGTATGTTGGATTGGACCTGGCTTTGGGGTTTTATAATAAAAAGGGATCTGTTTGGTTTGTTTATTATCACAAGGACCAATTATGTAACTATCCGAAAGTTTGGGGGTTGGTTTTGTAATTTTCGCTAAGTGTTCACAAGGTCCATTCCTGTCATGATTGAATAATTCAAGGACCAAAGTTGATTTTTCCAATTTTGAATTTCCTAGGGACCAAATCTGCCAACTTTGCAAACTTCAGGGACCAAACATGTAATTTCACCAAACTTTCCAACCAAGGACCATTCCTGCCATAGATGAGAAGTACAAGGACAAAAATTGTTTATCTCAAAGTTTTTATATCCCAGGGACCATTTTTGCTAATTTTTCAAAGTTGAGGGACTAAACTTGTAATTTTGTGAAACTTTGCACCAAATGACTAAATATGTAATTTTGTGATTTAAAAGGACCTTTGGTGACTTTTTCAAGTTTTTAGAATAGCCAGGGACTAGTTTTGACAACTTTTGAAAGATGAGGGACTGAAACTGCCAATTATGCAAACTTTGTTCATTTTTCATTTGTTTTTGATTAATTTGCATCTGAAACATATAAAACACAATCCTGGGATATTTTCAGTATTTTGATGCAATTTTGAGTGTTTTTAGATGTTTTGGCAGCTCAGAATAGGTAAAAATGATGAGTATTTACACACTAATCAACAATCCTATGCACTGACCAATTTATAGAATGTATAATGAAATTAATAACAAAAGGCAATGATAAGACAATAGTATAGTGATTTAGGCAAAGGCAATGATAAGACAATAGTATAGTGATTTAGGCATGTGTTAAAGCCAATTCACTTTAGGGTAAATGTCTGAATCAAAATCATGATCTTATTATTTGCATTGAATCAAGTTGTTTAGCATGATAAACACATTAATTATGGTTTTTTTGTTAAACGAATATTGGTTTTATTTACATAATCATCAAAGTATCATTTCTGGGTAACCGTGTACACGATACATGTAAGAAAGACCATATTAACAAGTTCCAACTTCTGCTCGATGAAGGATCATGTTACAGGATCGCAAACTTTGGGGTAGGAGAGAACGGAGGCAACTATCCATTAGTCCATCATCGTTATAAGATGAATCTCTATAAGAACAGTGTTGTGACAAGGCTTTCCAGCTTTGACAACAACGTTCGTGGATTCAAATTTGAGCCGTTCTCCAACTTCTCAGCAAGACGTTTTGCTGAATCAGAGTTTGTTGGTTAGTATATAATCTTTTTCAATATGCATCCAGTAACACATATTATATTTGTTTTGTCATTTGATCATTTTTTATAGGCAAAATTGCATATATATCCCTCCCAAAGTGAATAATTGCATATATATCCTTTGTACAAGTTATTTATGCACATAGTACAATGGTTTTTATGCATACTTTGGATATATATGCAATTATGCATTTTTGAAAGGATATATATGAAAAAACCCCTTTTTTATAAAAATACAGATGTGATTGGAACCATTGTATCTATTTCTGACTTGATCTCCTTTACCAAATATGGGAAGGCGAAGACAAGAAGAAATATTATACTTGAAGATGTTGAGTAAGTTTTATTCCAAACATTTTATTAACCATAAAATTTAAAAATTATGTTATACTTTCATTTTTATATATCATCTATAATAGAGGCAAGAAGCTTCAATGTTGTATCTTTGATGCTTGGGTGATTGGTGCTAAACCGTCAGATATTATTGACCAAGGTCAAATAAGTCAAAAACAGCTTAGGCCAATTCTCCGTGGATAGTATAGGGGTTTCCCCGGGTCGTTATGTCCCGACGAGGTGTGGATTGTATTCAAACGGGCTTGTGATCGGGTAAATTTGGACAGGAAAGGGATTGTGATTGATTAAACTAAGGAATCTATAAGGAAATAGCTTAAATAAGCTATATGAACAAGACTGGAAATTTGGAAAAACTAGAAACGTTGAAAACCTAAAAACGTGTACGTTCAGATTAACTTTACGTGAACGTACGAAATAAAAAGTGAAAACTGAAATCTGAAAACCCTCAGGGGGTGAAAATGACTTTTTTACAAACCTAAGAATAAAAGAAAATTTCTAGAAAAAGAAAATGAATTTTTACACTAATTACTTATTTAATTTTAATTAAATACTATTTAATACTAATTATTAATATTTAAATAACTTAAATACAATATAATATTAATTTAATACTAGAAAAATAAAAACTAAATTTCTAAAATTATAAAATAACTAAAAACAAATTTTAAATTTAAAAATATGTCTTTTTGTCTTTTTGTGGAATTTTTATTAATTAATTACTAATTAAATATAAAACACAATTCATCTGTTTTTGTACGTTTTTCATCTGTTTTTACTCATTTTTCATTTAAAATATATAAAACACAATTCCTGGAATAATTTCATTATTTTGATGCCTTTTTGAGTGTTTTTGTATGTTTTGCAGTTCAGATTTGACCAAAAATGATGAGTGTTTGAGTACTTATCAATCCCCCACACTAAACTATTGCTAGTCCCTAGCAATAAACTGTTTTGAAAACTTAATGGATTTTAATCTCTTTACCAAAAGCCATTACTTCTGGAGTAGCCAAATGTTTCAGTTCAAGTAAGAACCATGGTCCACCTGATAACCATGTGATTTTGAGCAAACCACCAGCTGTCAACGGATTTGATTTGTTTTTACCAAGAGCCGTTTGCTCCTGGACTAGCCAACTCTTGATGGACCTAGTCAACATCTTGGTGAGCTGATTACCAATTATGGTTTTTCCACTGCCTTTACCACAAGCCATAATCTTGCGGGCTAGCCAACTCTTTCACTTTTTAGGATATGGCGAGTTGAGATACCATACAATTTTGGGCAAATTGCAAGCCGTCAACGGATTTGAGATATCTTTACCAAGAGCCGTTTGCTCCTGGATTAGCCAATCCTTTTGTCGTTTAGACATGGCGGACTGATAACCACAAAATTTTTGAAGCACAAGTGAAATTTTTTTAAATTTTTTGCCAAAACGGGGGTACTAGATGGTAAAATGTGATAAAATCCGCTAGAATCCCCCCCCCCCCCCCACACTTAGAATGAATATTGTCCTCAATATTCAAAGCCCCGGCTATTATGCCGACTCTTTGAACGTAAAATGGCAACATTACAATCCAAATGTGGAAACACTATTTTGTTTTTCACTTTATTTGTAACCACAGTAGGGGTGACTGCCCCACACGTAGGGTGAAAACCCTATAAGCATGCTACTGTTTTTGTTTACCGAGTCGCTAGCTTGACTCGACCCCGAATTCATTGGTTCTTGGGGAAGCATGATGTGGAAGAGACAATCTCCATCGGACTTTCATTCATGATGTTTGGACAAACATTTGAAGCACGTGAAAGTTCCACACCGATGAGATATAAGCCCGGCTCAAGATAATGATACATGAAAATGCCGGGATCAAAGATGGTATCTTCATTCCCGAAGGAGTGAAGAAGAGAAGAAGTCACCTTATAGGTGAAGAAAAGGAAGAAAACCATGATGAAAATCATGATAAGATTTTCTTCCTCGAGAGCAGGCTCATTAGCCTGAATTTGGATTTCAAGGGTTAAGCTCAAAAACATCCCGGGAGGGTGGGTGGGAATTTGCAAATCCTCATGATTGAGTGCATCTGCCCCCGGGCTATCAAACTCTGGAGGAGTCATGATATGATGAGTGAGTTCACCGGAGAACTCCTCATGAAGAGAATGATTCACAAGATGTGAATCTGTGAACTCACGTTCCGGAATAGACTCATCACAATCCTCGTTCTGAATACCAAAGATTGGATTATCAGAAATCAAAGTGAATTCAGATTCAAATTCAAATAGAGGATTGGCGAGAGTAGTATTGAATGATTCGGGAACAAAGTGATTATCATTCTCTATTGGACTGTTGGGATAAGAACTGAGTGGTGGATCATGATATAGGAGACTTTCAATTTCTCCCAAATCGGCTTCGAAATCAAGGAGACCATCATCACTTTCCAATGAAAGTGGATTGATGTGAGTAAGTTCATCGGCGAACTCCTCAAGAAGAGGATCAGCATCAGACTGTGGGAGTGATGCCTCAATATACTCAATGTCTCCATGAGATGTACAATCATCATTAAAATCTGAGAAAGTCTCAAAATGATCATTTGAACACTCAAGAGGGGAAGGAAGATCACACATATGCTCAAGAATTCCCTGTGACTCTCTTGGGATTGGGACAAGGTTCTCAACACTATACTTTATGAATTCGTCCGATTCCTTTTTAGGAACAGTGTCAAGATGCTCGTCCCCCATGCTCAGAGAGTGAGTGGGAACCTCGGGTGTGATAACAGTTGTTTGAGATGGAATCTTAACTGCTGGGATATCAACTGATGAACTTGCCGAAGTTTTATAAAATTGAAGAATATCAAGGGTATCTTCATCATCACTGTCATCAGGGATGAAACGGAACTGAGAGCTAGATTTGGCTGCTTTTTCTTTTGCAATTGATTCCCTAACAGATTTTTCATAGGCATCTTGGGAATTTATTCTAGCAGCTTGCTTTTCAGCTAGCAATTCTTCCATGGATTTTTGAAGAGTGTCTTTTTGGTCAAAGTCTTTAACTGAACCTTTAAGCTCATCAAGTATTTTTAGTACATTTTGAATTTCTGGAAGAATTGCTTGATTCATTTGGTACTGTGGAGGTTGGTCATAATAAGGTGTGTCAAAATTGTTACAAGGATATGGATTCCCTGTTTGACAATCTGAGCTGAAGTGTGGACCTCCACAGTAATCACAACAGTAAAACTGTTGAGTCTGGACTGGTGAATCATATGGGTATTGATCATACCCAAAGTTCTGAGCATCACCGGAAAACTGTTCATAGACAAACGTGTTTCCGGCTTGACACTCAAATCCTTGGTGAGTACCTTCACAAAACTCACACAGATGTATCAGTATCTCATGATGTGGTGGCTGGTAGGATGCATCAGATGTGTCATGGTAAGGATAGGGAGCTTGGTTATAGACAGACCCATCTCCTGGCTCTACCATGCTACAGCCGGGACAATTCCCACCATTATGAGGACCACCACACCATTGACAACCACAATGGTATGGATACGACATAGAAAGAATCAAAGGTTTATAGAGGGGTAGGGATGAAGAATCAAAGATGTGAGAGGGTAAAGGTGAATATTTTTGGATTTTTGGATAAACATTTTGTACAAATAAGAAAGAAAATGTTTTTGTGTTTTTTGTGTTCGTTGAAAACTGATTTTAAAATATTTTCATGACCGTTTTATTTTTATACGAAAATAAGAAGATAATATGAACAAGGGTAGGTAAATATACAATGAGTGTATATCCCGATTCACTAATCTGCAAACCGTTTAAAATAACGCGCACAACCTTCTTGGCAGCGGCGCCAAAATTTGATTGGCTCAAAACGGTCAACTAAATTGACCAGGTGAATAGTCAACCAAGTCAAACTGCCTAGAGTCAATCTCCGTGGAATATAGGGGTTTCCCCGGGTCGTTATGTCCCGACGAGGTGTGGATTGTATTCAAACGGGCTTGTGATCGGGTGAATTTGGACAGGAAAGGGATTGTGATTGATTAAACTAAGGAATCTACAAGGAAATAGCTTAAATAAGCTATATGAACAAGACTGGAAATTTGGAAAAACCAGAAACGTTGAAAACCTAAAAACGTGTACGTTCAGATTAACTTTACGTGAACGTACGAAATAAAAAGTGAGAACTGAAATCTGAAAACCCTCAGGGGGTGAAAATGGCTTTTTTACAAACCAAAGGATAAAAGAAAATTTCTAGAAAAAGAAAATGAATTTTTACACTAATTACTTATTTAATATTAATTAAATACTATTTAATACTAATTATTAATATTTAAATAACTTAAATACAATATAATATTAATTTAATACTAGAAAAATAAAAACTAAATTTCTAAAATTATAAAATAACTAAAAACAAATTATAAATTTAAAAATATGTCTTTTTGTCTTTTTGTGGAATTTATATTAATTAATTACTAATTAAATATTAATTTACTAATTAAACTAATTAAAATTATTAAAAATACTAAAAAGACTTAGATAATTATGAAAAATTTTATAAACCTAATTAACCATCACAGGAATCCTAAACCATTAATCCATTATAAAAGTTTGTTTTATGTATTTTTAGACTACTTTATTAATTGTTATTTTAAATATTAATTAATTACTAGTTAAACTATTTAAATTATAAAAACTAAAAAATGAACAGTAGAAATTCTAGAAAAATTCCTAAATTTATATTATATTATATAAAAGCTAGGAAAAATATAAAAAATAGGTGTTACTTCATAAAAACTAATTTTGCTATTTAATACTTAATTATTAATAAATCTAATAATTACCAAATGACAAAATAAAAATCTGGAAAAACTACTAAAATTACTTTAACATAAAAGAATTTTTATATAAATATAAAAGTGCAAGATACTTAATAAAAATCTAAAAAGGAAAATTAAAAAGATAAATCAAATTATATAGAAACTATCACTTATTTTAAAATTGGTTTTTCTGGATTTTTCTTTTACAAAACTATTTTATACCTAAAAACATTAAACTTTTACAAAAACAACTTTTTTAAAACTTAAAAATAAGCCAGAATAAGCTTAAAAGCTTGCACAGTTGACTTTATTTGACCAAACAAGAAAATAAGCTCAAATTAACTTATGTAGGGTCCACACGGGTGGATTCTGGTTCGCTTAAGTTGTTGGGACATGATTAAGCAAAAATATCACAAATAAGCTCACAGGTTAAGCCCATGAACCACAATAAGCACTTTTTTACTTGTTTTCAACACAGAAAAATGGGACAAATAATAGGGATGGATTCAAGTGGGTCCCAGGGACCTTGAGCTCGAAAGCTGGGTTGGAATGGTGAGACAGCCAGGGGGTTGAAGGAACCAAAAATCATTGAGTGGGACCCGCTGTGGTGGTCAGAAACAACCACCAAAGTGGTGGTGGTCAGATACAACCACCAAAGTGGTGGTGGTGGCTGATGATCTACTGCACAGGGGAGCTATCTTCCCCTGCAGGTGTGTTTGGAGGGTGTGGGGCCCTCAGAAAAATTCACAAAAATAATAGGAAGATGGGATTCAATAGATGAGGTGGGGGGTTACAAATCCTAAAAAGCTTAAAGCCTAAAACCTATCATAAAATTCTACATAATTCATGCCATTTTGGGAAAAACTGAGTTTATGCAATTTTAACTTTTTAGATTTTGAACTAAATTTGACCAATGTGAGATTTAATTGCTTCTAATGGATTGACATTGATGTTAAATGTTACAATAAGGTTAAATTAGGCTAAAGATACAACTTTTAAATTAAAATGGGTGGATTTGGGATCAAAAGACCTCAACAGTTAACTGTTGGTGGGAATGATGGGTGATTTTGACTTTTTTACATATAAGGGCTGGATTTTATACTTGAATTGACCTAATTTGATCTACTGTGACATGTTTTAAACAAATACTTCCACTAAAACCCCATGAAACCCTGTTAACCACCCTGAACCAAACACTACTTATCATAGGCTGTTTATTGAGATTTCAAAGAAAATCACTAATTTGAACCATAAAATCTATTCAATAGGTTCTAATATGATGTAACACACTTATTTAAGCACAAAGCCACAATCAACAACAACATAACAAGGATTTACCAAGATCATGCAAATATGACAGCTAAATGGCAGTTAAAAAAAGTTTTAATCTCAAAGGGAAACCAATAAACCAAGACTTGAACTCAGATTACACTATTGCTAATATACACTTAATAAGCACAAATCATCATGAATAAGCATAAAATAAACAATTATACAATAATAAACCTAAATTGAGATTTTAGCTTACAGATGATTCCAATGGGTAGGACAGTGAACCAAGGACTTTCAACATACTCTAATGTCTCCCAAGAGACTCTAAAACCATGAGAATCCAAAATCAACAAGCTCCTTTGCTTCTTCTCTCTTCTACACTGATTTTTAATTTAATAGCTATTTTTTTTTTTTGTATTTTTCTTATTTTTGCATTTTTGACTAAGACTGAGTAAAAAGCTTAAGAAACTTATAAAAGCTTCTTAATAACTTAATTAAGCTTATAGGAACTAAAATGAACAAGTTTTAACAATAATCAACAATAATTAAGTAAACTTGTCAAATTAACTTAAAAATTGCCAATACTGAATTCAACCATGGAAACTGAAATTGATTATAAAGATAGCTTCAATTACATAACGTAAACTGATTACAACATTTTTAAAGTAAAGACAACACTGGAAAATAAATGACATAAAAAAACGACATCAAAAACTACATTAAACTACTCTACAGCTGACTCCCTTCATTTCTGGCTTCCCTCTTGACTTTATAGACTTCTTATGAGTTTCTGAGACTTTCCCAACATTGGATTGGCTAGAAATGATCTCAGCCTTCAAAATTGATTTTTGGCGCCAAATTGGTAATGGGGCAGGTTGGGGATTGCTTGTGAAAGATTCAAGGCAATTAATGCATCTTGGTTGTTTGTGGAGGCTAGGGGGAACAAATGATGGGGTGAGTTGCAGAGTTGGTGAAGGTGGGGGGGGGGGGTACACAGTGTTATCAGGTGCAAGTGGGGAAGGAGGGTGAGAAGTTTGACCTGGGAGGGAGTAAATATAAACGGGGGTGTTGGGTTGTTTTATTTGGGCCTGTGGATGGGCTAAGGATTTGGTATAGCTGGGCTTGGTAGGAGTGTTGGTTTGGATTATAATACAAAGGGTCCATTAGGTTTGTAATATCACAAAGACCATATTGTAAATTACTGGAAATCCAAGGGGCTGTTTTGCCAAGTCTCCAAACTTATTTCAAGGGTAATCCTGCCAAGTATGAATAATCCATGGATAATAAATGAGATTTTTCACATTTGGTCCTTCAGGGACTAAAACTGACAATTAATGAAACTTGAAGGACCAAAATGCAAATTCTTTCAAACTTTCATTCCAAGGACTGTTTTTGATAATTTGTGACTTCCCAAGGTCCTAAGTTGACTTTTTATCCAAAAATTATTTCCCATGGACCAAAACAGCCAAGTTTCAAAGTACAAGGACCAAACTTGTAAATTTTCCAAAACATTTGAGATTTTTCACCAAAGGACTAAATATGACAACTTATGATTTTAAAAGGACCTTTGGTGATAATTTTCTATATTTTGAATGACCAAGGACTAGTTTTGACATTTTATGAAAGTTGGGGGACTAAAACTGCCAATTTTGCAAACTTTGTACGTTTTTCATCTGTTTTTACTCATTTGCATCTAAAACATATAAAACACAATTCCTGGAATATTTTCATTATTTTGATGCCTTTTTGAATGTTTTTGTATGTTTTGCAGTTCAGATTTGACCAAAAATGATGAGTGTTTGATTACTCATCATTGGGTATCAAAATTTGATTCTTTACACGCTCAAAGGGAAAAGGTCGGTCATGTCACCATGATACTCCAGCTTGCTAAAGTGACGTATTATAATGGTAAACATCATATTAATTAGTATATTTCAATTATATTGTTTCTTACGAGTTTAATATTGCCATTGTGTATCAACTGATACATATACGCCATCTGTAAGCAATGCTATGTGGGGCTCAAAACTGTATATAAATGATGATATTCCAAAAATCTCTACCTTCAGAAAGGTGTAAAACTATCATTTATCTTTTTTATTTTGGTTACTGAATACATATATTATTTAAGGTTTAGTTAACTATAAATACTATTGATTGTTATAGGTATGCAAGCCAAGATGGGTATGATGTTGCTAAACTTACCATTTCTATTTTCTCCCCTTCTAAAAAAGAATTGACTCCGGAAGATTTTTTCAATTGGGTCGTTAAGGAAATGGTCGACAGTATACGTGACTTTGAAACAGTGAGTTTATATTATAAAAATTAATGTTCATTTATTATTTTAAAAATATCAGTTGCCTATTATAATCCTTTAAACCAGTTTTTGCAGAAATTTAACTGTATAGTTTATGCCAAGATTCATCGAGAGCATGGCTGGGCATACCTTGCTTGCAAGAGGTGTGGATGTGTTTCCAAAGAAGTTGAGAAAGGCAAACATCATCGAGTGGTTCTAAGTTTAAAAAGCAACAAGTTTGGCATTGCAAGAATCACAAGGAAAACACTGTTGTTGGGATGAAGTATTTATCCTTTTGTTCTCTTTTACAATGTATTTATTTTCATATTCTTTATTTACAATTAGTTTAATGATAATATAAAATAAATTATACCTTTCTGCATTTTAGAATGAAAGTCATAGTCCGTGTTATTGATGACATTGGATCTGCATCATTAGTGATGTTTGATGATATGATAGTGAAGCTTTGTGGAGTAGAATGCTATGCTCTCATCAAGTAATATGGACCCCAAGTTGATGACTATTTTCCAGCTGAGCTTAATGTCATGGTTGGTAAAAACTTGCTATTTCGCTTTTAATATACGGAATTCAACATAAACAATAATAACCATGTCTACCAAGTTAAATTGATGTCGGAAGATGAGGCTATGATCAACACATTTAAGAAGGATTTCATTACTGAGGTAATTTTTTTTACCAATTATATATTCTTTTAATCAGTACATAAGTAATAATGAATTGATTTATTAATTCCACATGTATATATTATGATCTTATGAAATACACCTTCTTAGGAGGTTTGTAATAAGGTCCAAACTCCTGAATTGACTGCCACTAATATCAGCAAATTCAAAACTGTAGACAATATTCCATTTAATATGGAAGAAGCACCCACTTCTGTTAAAGGAAATCAATCTTTCATTGGTGATTCAGGAATTCAAGCTTCTAGTGGCGATACGAGTAGTTCTAGCAGTGTGAAGCGCACATTCATTGACTTGGATGATTATTATGAAGAGGATGATGAAGCAATAAAGTCAAAGAAGTTGGTTGAAGTGAAAATTGAGCCTAAGGAGTTATCTGCTTCTAACTGATATATCATCCTCAATGTTTTATGATTCCAGTACTATTTGTTATTTTGCATTGTTCTTTTAGACAATTATCTTTTTGGGTTGTTGAACATTTGCTTTGGTTTGAGCACTACTTTAACATCTATGTTTTTTTTTTGGGTTGTTTTCCCAAAAAACAAAGACTTTCAATAATGAGAATGATATATTCATGTTTACTTACACTTTTCAGTATAATGTATATCGTTTTTATTTTGATCTAGTTCATAGATGTTGCCATATACTTTTATGTTATACACTTTGCAAATTCATCTACAGTTTTACCTCCAAAAAATATATTTTACTTCCATGCTTTAATAAATAACTATTATTCTTTTTAGTATACGTTTATTGATCATCAAAGTTAAGTACATAACCAACATCAGTATGGGGGTAAATAACATCAAGGCAAAGATCATATCTGGTGGTAAATTAGGAACGATTGTCGCTATTCCTCGCATGAATATTAGCCATTCCGATAAGAAGATGCATTTTCAACTTAATAGGAGACAATTCCCTATATCTATTTGTTTTGCCATGACAATTAACAAAAGTCAAGGGCAAACATTATCTAAGGTTAGACTTTACTTGTAACAACTGGTATTTTCACACGGACAACTATATGTAGCCGTATCAAGGGTAAAGAGCAAGAAGGGCCTCAAAGTTTTGTGTTGTGACAATGATGGGAACCATTGCAATCTGATGAGGCGAAAAATGAACCACTTTTAGGGGGTCATTTAAGCCCGGAATTGAATTTATTTGATCAAATATTGCCCTAAATCGTTCTTTTTGTGATTTTAGGTACTTTGGGAGTGAAATCTGGAAAAGGAGGCAATTCGGACGTTTTTGGAGCATAAAAGTGAAGAAAACGCCAAAGACATAGTTTTCCATGCTTGTAACAGTGTGTGACGGCGTCAAGAGGAAGAAGTTGACGGCGTCAAGAGTAAAGATCATGACGACCCAGTACAGAAATGAAGGCATCATAAAGAAGAGCGTCAAGAGTTAAATGTGTGACAGCCTGGAAAAATGGAATACATGACGGCGTCAGATGTAGATCAAGGCAGTCTGAGGATTATTTTGGCGGCGAGATGACGGCGTCACAAGGTTGTTCTTGACGCCGCCAGCCTCTATAATCTATATATAGTTTTCTAATTTTTATTCATTAGAGAGGAACAAGTTTGGAGAAACCCTAAGGCCGAACCATATACGTATTTTACAGCTTTTTCAAGGGTTTTCAGCCCTTGAACCCTTAAATGTGTTATTGAGATAAGTATTCTTTTAATTCAATCAATATGTCTATGTGTTAGTTGTCTATATCTTGTGCTTGTCTTGATTCCACCATGCTAGGCTAGATTTATCTTGTGTTTGCTTAGATCTAATGAAACCTAGATGTTGATTATGTGTTGATTACTTGTTTATGGTTGTGTTGGATGAATGATTTCAATGTTAGGCTTAAGAAAACTGGCAGATCTCCAAATGGTAACATGCTTGAACGTCTTAGGAAACATGAACTGATGTGTACTAGGTTTTATTGGTTGTATTTAATGCATGAGTAAATTCTAATGATCCCATGTTAGGAGCTTCTTAGCCGGCTCGACATAGGAGTGAAGTAGGCACTCATAGGATTGGGGAGTTAAGTACGCCACCCCATGAATGGTATTAAGGAATACAATCCGTTATTCACGCAACTATAACAAGTAATTAACGTATAAAAGATATCTAGGGAGTAGTGAAATCTAAGTAAACACATTTCTCCACTTATTGCTCACAACCTTAGTTTAATTTAGTTTTATTTTCATTTTTAGTATTTTATTTTGATTGCATCTTAGTATTGGGTTAGTTGACTAGCAACTAATTCCGCCCAAATCCTTCAAACCCGAGATATTTACTTGCTTTCTAAAAAAATATAAAAATACAAAAAGAATCATCCCTCATCTCTAGAACTAGTAATTAGGTTTTCTAATCCTAGCGACACTATTCCTAGCTGAACGATCAATCCCCCGGTACTTGTCATTATACTATACTACATCGATCAGGTACACTGCCTGGTGGAGGTTGTAAGCTTCTCAAGATCCCTTGAGAAGTAAAGCCTGGTGCAATCCCTACGCATCAAGTTTTTGGCGCCGCAGCCCGGGGAATAGTTATTGTCTAGGTTAGAATCTCTTTTTATTAGGTCTACTTGCTAGATTTCTTTCTAGCAAGATTTTATTTTTGTTTTTAGGTTCTCTTTAGTCTATCATATTTCTTTGTGTTTTTGTTCGTAACTCTTCACCACCCGACATCATGGACGATGGGAACATCTTTGAACCCGTCATCCCACCACAACAAAACCCACCACTAGAACCTTTTAGGCCCCGAACCTTAGGAGAGTATTCCCGACCTAGCCACCAAGGCTACCGAAACACCATTGAGCTCACCGGAGCCAATGTGACCCCCTTGCGATCCGACACCATCCGGTTGGTGCAAAGCGGATGTGCATTCCATAGACTTCGTTCCGAAGATCCAAATCAACATCTTAAGGACTTCCTAGAAATCATAGATTATATAGACCTAGATGTTGCAACTAGAGAGACAACCCGATTACGCCTATTACAATTCTCTCTACGTGATCAAGCTAGTCAATGGCTTGAGCGTTTAGCCGCGGGATCCATCACCACATGGGATGATCTCGCCGCTCGTTTCCTTGCTCAATTTTTCCCACCGGGGAGAACTACTAAGCTTGAAAATGACATCTTGATGTTCCAACAACGTCAAAATGAAACCTTTTACGAAGCATGGACTCGTTTCAAGGACTTACTCCAAAAAGTCCCTCATCATGGCATAGATCTTTGGCTCCAAGTCCAAATCTTTTATAACCATATCGATCTCTCCACGAGGCGAGCCATTGACCAATCGGCCGGTGGTAAGCTACGTGATCTAAGTGCAGAACAATCATGGGAACTCATAGAGGATCTTGCTCTCTATGACAACGAAAGTTGGAATGATCCCCATGATTTGAACAAAACGGTCAAGGCAATATCTTTGCCTTCGAACAACTCCAGCACCCCCGACCGTAGGATCATGGAACTTGAAGGTCGAGTCAAGTCTCTCATGAAATCTTACGAAACTCAAAAGCCTTCAAGCCAAGTAAACAGAATCGCTTCTACATGTAAATTGTGTAATGGCCCTCACGAGACTCATAACTGCATGGAGCTTCCAAAATGTGCTTATAACGAATTCACATCGTCACACGTTGGTCGAGGCCCTCAAACTTCTGACGAGGCCTATGAGGCATGGAAGGATAAACCTAATTTTAGAGGGTACCAAACGCGGAGCGTATCCTTCAATGACTCCTCACCACTCAGTTGGTCTGAGCATTTTCCATCACAAAGCATTCCTTGGCAAAGCTGTGAAGATGCCTTGCAAAAATTCATTCTATCTCAAGAATTACAGCTCTCTACGCTCGAGGCTAAATTTAGACAACAGCATGCCGATATGAATAACAAGATTTGTAATATGTTAACTGCTATCAAAGAACATGCTGTTAATAAACCTATTCACATTGATGAGGTCAAATCTGTTACCATCATGAGTCCGCCAACCTCCCCTGTGAAAATAAAAAGTCCTAGTAAGCTATTCAAACATCTATCACCAAAAGAAAAAGAACCTGTCAACCCCCTAGGGCCAATCCATTTCGTAAACACCATAACCACGATAGCTGCTTCTACACCTAACCTGAACCAACAACAAACTGAAAATATTGGTCATACAACTAAAGATGGGACCTCAAGGGTAGACCACGATTTGGCCAGAAGCCCTACCAACTCATCCGAGCAGTGCACCGCGCAAGAGTCTAGTAAATCGGATGAAGGGAAAGAGAGATCGGAAGAGCATGCAAGAAATCCAGCCATTTTGGGTAAATCTATTATAGAGGAACCCGAGAGAAAAATGGAGGATGTTACTAGTGGGAGTAGCGATAGGACTAATGAAAGCAACCCTAAAGTTTTCAAGATCTCCTGCACCATTAAGGAAAAGCTCTTAACTGATAGTCATATAGATCCTAGCGTCCCAGTCAACATAATCCCCCTTTCCTTATACCACGAAGCCTTCCCAGAACGCATTGTGTGCGAGAGAGTCAATAATGCAAGGGTAATAAAAAATTTATCAATTATGATTGGAGAACTTGTTTACAATATTGACCTCACCGTGGTCGATGACGTGGACCCTCTCACCAATTAAACATTAACCAACCTTGTTCTTGGGAAACCATTTATTGATGAATCAGGAGTGATCCTTGATGTGAAGGATGGTAGTGCATTGTTCACCAATGGTGTTAAGAAGGTAATTTTTCGTAGGGGTAATGAGGAGGTATACGAGTATCGTCCTTCCCTTGAGGGGAATCTATATGGATCAAGGGATGGAGAATCGGGGAAGATAAGGAGGCGTGATCCGAATAATCTCAAAATTCCCTGCATGATCGGTCATAAGTACTTTGATAACGTCTACATTAACGTATTCATGCCTAAGAATTTTATGTCCCTATTCCATTATAACAATATCTGCAGATGGGGAATGATTTACAAGGGAGAGAAAGTGGTTGGTAAAGATCATGAAATCCAGGTGTTCGTAGGAAATATGGCATTCACTATGGAATTTACGATTGTGGACAACATCGAAGACTATGTTGACCCGAGGTTATCACAAGTCGTTTTTGGAGCACCCTTTTGTGAAATCACTAATTTGATAGTTGATGACCGTAGCGGAATCATGACCTTCGCTGATGGAATTAGGAGGGTTTCGTACCAAACACCGTACAAGAGAAAAGACCTCAAGGAAATCGATTGTGACGGGCTTGATAGGCTAAGTTCCCAACTTATTTTGTGTGATGATGATGTGCGGAGAGGATGTAAGAACACTTCCGATCTATCATGTGGGTTCTTTAAAGATGTTAGTAAACTTAGTTCTAAGTATCGAGAAGATGTCTTCGAGTTCGAAGACCCGAAGTACTTACCCTATGAAAGCGATACTAGTTTAGAAGATGACCTAGAGAGTGAAACCAACGATGAGGTCACATAGTAACCCATGACCTTGAGTCTAACTACAAGACTCGTAAATAAAGAAAAGCGCTTCTTGGGAGGCAACCCATGCTTCGTGTGATTTTTATTTTGTTTGTTTGTTTGTTATTTGTTTCCGTATGCATGCTTTATTTTTATTGTTGGTAGATGATTGGTTCAGAACCGTCAGATTATTATTAACCAAGGTCAATAAGTCAAAGATAGCCTAGAATCAATACTCCGGTGATAGTGTAGTGTTTCCCCGGGTCGTAAAAGTCCCAGCGAGATTGAAATGGTGCTTTTGGAATCGTTTATGAGAAAGTGGCACTGAGGACAGTAGCTAGATGATGTGGGATTGGTATTGCTACTGTTATATTGGTATTGGCAAACAGATATAATATTCACAAAAATCAGATACCAGATATATGCACAAATTCACAATTAAGATCACGTATCGGACTGGAAAAGTGGGATTTTGGTAATTATCAAACTACAGGGGGTGCTTTTGACACTTTTCAAAACTTAAAATTAAAAATGAAAAAGAAATTATAAAAGTGATTAAAATAATATTAAACTATTATTTAATTAATTAAACTATTTAAAATCTAAATTAAAATCTAATTTAAATAAACTAAAAATGACAAATGATTTAAATTATACTAAAAATTAACAAAAATATTTTCTAAACCTAAATTAGAACTTGAAGAAAGTATAAAAAATTAAAAATAATATTTTTGTCTTTTTGTGGTTTTGTAATTAATTAAAAACTATTTAACTTAATTAAACTAATTAAACTACTTTTAATTTATATTAATACTAAATTAACTTGGAAAATTAAGATAAAATTTATAAAATTACTTAACCATTACAGGAATCCTAAAAAATTATAAAAACTCTAAAAATTATATTTTAAGATTAAACTACTAATTATTTACCTATTAATTAACTTAAGTCTATTTTAAACAAATAAAATAAGAAAAATAGAAAATGAACAGTAGAATATCAAAATTTTTTTTCTAAAAACTTATTATACTATGTTAGAACTAGGAAAATTATAAAAACTAGATTTATCCTTATAAAAACTAATTAAGCTATTTAATATTTGATATTAATTAATAATAAAGAAAATTAAAATTAAATCTAATTAGCACTAAATGACAAAATAAAAATCTGAAAAATTTATTATAACTACTTTAATGTATGAGGAATTTAATAAAAATATAAAAACACTAGTGACTTAATTAAATTATAAAAATGAAAATTAAAATTATCTTGAATTAAATAGAAACTATCACTTTTTAAAACTTGGATTTTTTTGGATTTTTCTTTTACAGAACTACTTAATACCTTAAAAAGACAAACTTTTGTAAAAACACTTTTTAAAATTAGCTTATAAATAAGCTGTGACACCCCCTTGTCTTAAACAGTTGACTTTGGTTGACTGTTTGGTCAAACTGGGTCAAATGGCCTTGGGTGGGGTCCACAATGGTTAAAACAGATGCAAACAAGTTAGACAAACACAATTAAGCCAGAAACAACTATTAAGCAACACAAATAAGCTGATAAGGGAAGAAATAAGCACTTGCAAAATCAATCTGAACCAGGTTTTGGGGACAAACTTTAAGGCTTAAACTAGGTGGGGTCCACTTGTCCCAAGGTCAAACAACTGGTCAAACCTAGGAGTCTACTAGGAGGGGGGTTGGAAAAACCTATCTAATAGGTCTGGGGTCCACTGAGGTGGTCACAAAACACCACCAAAGTGGTGGTGGTGACTGGGTGACTGGGTGAGCAGGGCACAAGCTTGCCCTGCAGGTTACTTTGTTGGTCTGTGGGACCCACTTAAACTTCTAAACAAATTAAGCAAAAAAATTAAACTGATAAATTAGCTGATAGACTTTTACCACACAAAATTTCAAGACTTAATAACCATTCCACAGTTCACAATTAAAATTGGAAATTTGGTGAAAATCTGAGTAGGTAACTTTTGACTTTTTGACAAGAACTTGACAATTGACTTTTGTGAACTTTGATCCTTCTAAACTAATTGAGATTGATGTTTTATGATATAATAAGACTAATTTAAGCAATTACCACAAATTACAAGCATGTATGACTGATATGGGATTGTTAAACCCACACAGTGAACTGCTATTGAAGATTAAATGTGATTTTGACTTTCTCACTAATAAGACCTAATTATTATGACTATTGTAACCTATTTAGACCTAAACTAATATGTAGGAAGCAATCTTAGACATTAATAACTACTGAAAGATGGTGAATCAGTCTAAACCAAACACCCCTTATAACTTATGAAAATGTGATTTTCAAAACAAATGGTTACTAGAGTTGGTGAACTTGATTCCAAACAACAATTAATGGTTATGTGAACTAGTTTTAAGCACTTAAGATCCAGATTATCAGATTACTCATACAAACTTAACATAAAAACTAATGAGACAGTTAAACTTATGATTATAAGTAACTAATTATTTTAAACAACAAGCTGTGAATTTTAAGTTAAAACTTATTTAAACAACACTTAAATAACTCAAACAAACAGAGATTAACACATATGAGCACACACTCAATCAAAAGCCAAACTAGGAATTTTTAACTAAGAATTAAAATAAGCAAGTTCTTACTAGGTTACCCTCAGCATGAACAGAGGGTTTTCCTTTGTAGCCTATCTTTAGATAGGCACTCTCAAGCTCAATTCAGCTCCTTGATTATGCTCAAAACCTGAAACAATCAACAAACATACACACAGTTGACTTTCATTGACCCTTTTTTGTTTCTTGATTATGTTCTACTAACACTGAATTTTAAGGTCTCTAATAGCTTCAGTGAGCTTTAGGGAGCTTATGTGAGCCTAGATTCAATCCATAATACCATACACCATTAACTCTCACACAATTCGAATTCTTAGCAAAATGAGTAAACTGCAAATATAAAAACTAAACTTGAACCTTGAAATTTTATTGATTAAAAAGAGTGATAATACAAAGCTAACACTAGTACAATACTTGAATTAGGAAATTTAACACTAATTTGCTTGGAAATTTAAATTCGACACACTTTAATTAAAACTAAGCTACTACTCCTTTCTCTTGCACTTCATTCCTTTTATAGCTGCACATTAGGGTTCCCCTTAGCACTCTGAGCAAATCCCACCAATCTCTGATCAATTTGGTCCAATGCTGTGTTAACACGTGTTTTTGGCGCCAAAGGAATAATTTGCAATTTGCTCTGATAACGTGAAAGGGGGAGGAGCATTAATTGTGGAGGTGAGGGGTAGGTGTAGGGAGGTGGGTTTGTGATGATTGCTGCAAGTTGGGGGGGGGGGTGGTGGCCTGCAAAACCATGGTGGTTTTGGTCTGAGTGGTGGAGGTGGTTTGGGAGGGAAAAGATAAGCTGGGTGGTTTTGTTTTTGGGGGTGTTGACCAAGGTCAAAGTTGGACCCGGGTCAAAGGTTTGGGTGGACTGGGCTGAGGGTGTGGATTATTTGTTATTTGGGCCCAAAGTGTGGATTGGATTAAGGTTTTGGTTAATTGTGATCCGGTTTGGTTTTTAATAGAAATTAATCACAAGGACTTAAAATGTAAATATGGGAAAGTTAAGGGACTGGATTTGGCATTTTCTTAGAGTATTTCAAAGGGTGTATAATGCCAAAGTATGATTAGAGTGAGGTGTAATTTTGAATTTCTCACTTTTAAAAACCCCATGGACTAAATCTGTCAATTTCCCAAACTTTAGGGACCTGCCTTGTAATTTCACCAAACTTTTTACCAAGGGACCAAACCTGCATTTAAACATTAGCACAAGGACCACAAGTATTATTTTAAACCTCAGGGACCAAATCTGCCAATTTCACAAACTCCAGGGACCTGTTTTGCCAATTTTGGATTTTGAGGGGTAAAAGTGTAATTTTCTCAAACTTTATCACCCAAGGACTTATTTTGATAAATTTGACTTTTCTTTGCCTTGGGTTGACTTTTCTTTCATTTTAAACTTCCAGGGACTAGATTTGACAACTTTTGAAAGTTGGGGGACTGAAACTGCCAATTATGCAAACTTTATGTGTTTTTCATCTGTTTTTGGTATTTTTGCATTTGAAACATGTAAAACACTTTCCTGGGATATTTTCACTATTTTGATTCATTATTGAGTGTTTTTGGATGTTTTGGCAGTTCAGAATTGGTAAAAATGATGAGTATTTACACACTCATCAATCCCCCACACTAAAACATTGCTAGCCCCTAGCAATCTTTTGAGAAAAACTTAATGGATTTGAAACTCTTTACCAAAAGCCATCACTTCTGGAGTAGCCAGGTGTAAGAACTGTGGCACACCTGATAACCGTGTGATTTTGAGCAAACCACCAGCTGTCAACGGATTTGATTAGTCTTTACCAAAAGCCGTTTGCTTCTGGACTAGCCAGCATCTTGATGGACTAAGTCAACATCTTGGTGAGCTGAATACCAATTATGGATTTTCCACTGCCTTTACCACAAGCCATAATCTTGTGGGCTAGCCAACTCATTTGCTTATGAGGATGCGGGGGAGCTGAGGAACCATGCAATTTTTGGCAAACTGCCAGCCATCAATGGGTTTGAGATGTCTTTACCAAGAGCCGTTTGCTCCTGGACTAGCCAATCCCTTTGTCATTTAGACTTTGGCGGATTGATAACCACAAAAATTTTGGAATAAAGTGAAAAATTTTGGCCTAAAAATGGGGGTACTTGGAAAGTTTTGTGATAAAATTCGTAAGAATTCCCCCCCCCCCCCCCCCCCCACACTAGAACTGAATATTGTCCTCAATATTCAAAGTCCCGGCTATTATGCCGAATCTCTGAATGGAAAAGCTAATATTCGATTCTAACTGTGGAAATTTCTATTTTTCACTTTATTTTATCTGTACATACAATCTTTTTTTTTTTTTTTTTTTTTTTTTTTTTTTTTTTTTTTTTTTTTTTTGCTCACTACCTCCCAGGCTTGTGTTAGGTTTACCACGCTAGCTAATCACTTGTGAATGATTAACTATAATAAATTTGCCCTAACAGCCCGGGAGTTGAATGATAAAGTTTGATAATATACATACACCTTCCAGGTTTGTGTCAGGTTTACCACGCTAGCTAATCACTTGTGAATGATTAACTGTAGTAAATTTGCCCTAACAGCCTGGAAGATGAATAATAAAGTATATAATATACATACACATCCCAGGCTTGTGTCAAGTTTACCACGCTAGCTAATCACTTGTGAATGATTAACTGTAGTAAATTTGTCCTGACAGCCCGGGATTTGAATGACATAATATACATACAAAACATGTTTATTGAATTTTGAAAAATATTTACTTTTGAAACGGTGGGGGATGGCCACTCCCCCACACTAGGGTGGTAGAAAGTAGAAAGAAGTCAGAAATACGGGTGAAAACCCATATATGCTGCTAATTTTTGTTCACCGAGTCACTAGCTTGACTCGATCCCCGAATTCATTGGTCCATGGGGAAAGTTTGGAGATCCGGGACAACCATGGGTGGTGTGTCCTCTCCAAAATAATGTTTCAATCTGTGACCATTCACTTTGAAGTTGGGAGCTTCAGGTTGAGATAACTCAACAGTCCCGTATGGGTAAACTTTAGCAATGGTGAATGGTCCGGTCCATCGGGTTTTTAATTTCCCCGAGAAGATCTTTAATCTTGAATTGAAAAGAAGGACTCTGTCACCGACGTTGAAAACTCGGTTCTTAATCTTAGAGTCGTGAATCTTCTTTGTCTTTTCTTTGTAGATCAAAGAGTTCTCGTAGGCTTGATCACGAAGTTCGTTTAATTCATTGATTTGAACCTTACGGTGATCACCCGCTTTATGAAGGTCGTAGTTAGCATGTTTCAAGGCCCAGTAGGCTTTGTGCTCGAGCTCGATCGGTAAATGACACGCCTTCCCGTATACAAGCTTGTATGGAGTGCACCCGATGGGTGTTTTGTAAGCTGTACGGAAGGCCCAGAGGGCATCATCTAGTTTATCCGACCAGGAAGCATGGTTTTCACCTACTGTCCTCTCAAGAATCCGTTTAATACCACGGTTGGAAACCTCCACCTGCCCACTTGTTTGGGGGTGATATGCGGTGGAAAGACGATGAGTAACACCGTATTTCAGCATGACTTTTGCAAATTGATCATTGCAAAAGTGAGTACCGCGATCACTAATGATGGCACGTGGGGTTCCAAAACGAGCAAAGAGGGATTTCAAGAATTTCACGACTACTCGGGCATCATTAGTGAGTAAGGCCTTTGCCTCAACCCATTTTGACAAATAGTCAACAGCCACGAGTATGTATTTGTTTCCGTGAGAAGATGGGAATGGCCCCATAAAGTCAATGCCCCAGACGTCAAAGATTTCACAAATTTGAATAGCATTTTGTGGCATTTCGTTCTTTTGTGAAATATTCCCGTGACGCTGACAAGCATCACAGGCTTTGACTAACTCGTGGGCATCCTTGTAGATTGTGGGCCAATAGAAACCGGAATCAAACACCTTTTTGGCGGTGTAGTTAGGACTATGGTGGCCCCCGGTGGGTCCAGCATGGCAAGCCTTGAGAATATCAGTGGCTTCCTGTCCGTATACACATCGCCTGATGACTTGATCGGCACAGATTTTGAAGAGGAAGGGGTCGTCCCAGAAGTAATGTTTAACGTCTTTGAAGAATTTTTTCTTTTGTTGGGACGTCAACCCCTTCACTATGAAGTTACCCGCATGGTAATTTGCAAAGTCGGCAAACCATGGGGTAGTAGAGTCACCACGAAAAGCAACCGCATTGAGTGTCTCGAGAGGAAATGTTTCATTTATTTCCTTTTTCTCGGACACATCTTGATGAGGGTTCTCTAATCGTGAGAGATGATCAGCAGCAAGGTTCTTGGCTCCTTTTTTATCATGGATAATGATATCAAATTCCTGAAGGAGGAGAACCCAACGAAGAAGCCTCGGCTTTGCATCTTGTTTTGCAAATAGGTATTTCAAAGCCGAGTGATCTGTGTACACTACGCATTTAGTCAAGATTAGGTATGACCGGAATTTCTCGAAGGCATACACCACAGCTAGGAGTTCTTTTTCAGTGGTGGTGTAATGACCTTGAGCCTCAGTCATAGTTTTGCTTGCGTAGTGTATGGGCTGAAAGTATTTTGCTTTTCGTTGCCCCAAGACCGCACCTATGGCAAAATCACTAGCATCGCACATAAGCTCAAAAGGTTGGTCCCAATCGGGGGCAACAAGAATCGGTGCCTCGGTAAGCTTTTTCTTTAATGTTTCAAAAGCTTCGATGCACTCAGGAGAGAAGATGAAAGGAGCATCCTTCTCGAGGAGATGGGTCATAGGCCGGGCAATCTTAGAAAAATCTTGGATAAACCTACGGTAGAAGCCGGCATGACCCAAAAAGCTCCTAACACCTTTTACGGTGGTGGGATGAGGTAATTTGGCAATGACATCGATTTTAGCTCTGTCAACCTCGATCCCGTTTTTTGAAATCTTATGGCCGAGGACAATGCCCTCCTTGACCATAAAGTGGCTCTTCTCCCAGTTGAGACTTAGATTCGTTTCTTTGCAACGTTTAAGCATCTGTTCCAAGTGGGAGAGGCAAGTCTGAAATGAATCCCCGATGACCGAAAAGTCATCCATGAATACCTCCATAGTTTTCCCGATCATGTCGGAAAAAATAGACATCATGCACCTCTGGAACGTGCCTGGTGCATTACATAAGCCGAAAGGCATACGTCTGTAAGCAAAAGTTCCGTAGGGGCATGTGAAGGTAGTCTTCTCTTGATCCTGGGGATCAATGGGGATTTGGAAGTAACCCGAGAAGCCATCGAGGAAGCAGTAGTATTCATTCCCCGCAAGTCTTTCGAGCATTTGGTCCATAAAAGGGAGAGGAAAATGGTCTTTACGGGTGGCTTCATTCAACTTTCGATAGTCAATACAAACCCGCCAACCCGTGACCAAACGAGTTGGAATCAACTCGTTATCCTCGTTGGTGACAACGGTAATGCCACCCTTTTTGGGAACACAATGAATTGGGCTAACCCAAGGACTGTCAGATATAGGGTAAATCAATCCCGCATCAAGAAGTTTAAGAACTTCTTGTTTGATAACTTCGTGGATTTTGGGATTTACCCTTCTCTGATGTTGCACAGCTGGTTTAAAGTCATCCTCCATTAATATTTTATGAGTACAAAAGTTCGGGCTTATGCCCTTAATGTCGGAGAGTTTCCAAGCAATTGCTTGCTTGTTTGACTTAAGAACCTTTAGGAGTGCAGCCTTTTTCTCATCTTTTAAGTCTTTGGCAATAATGACGGGTAATTTATTATCACCCTCCAGAAATGCATATTCTAGATGAGGAGGCAAGTCCTTGAGCTCAACCTCGGGGAAGTCTTCAGTTATTTCAACATTTTTGACTTCCGCTTTATGAAGTATTTGTGGAGACGGAGAGGGTGAAGGATCGTCATTTAACAATCTTTCAAGGAGAAGAATGTCCCCCTCCGGGTCAAGATAGTTCTCATCAACTCCATCGGGAATTGAGCTATCTTGAGCAAGAAAAGCCTCGAGCTCTTCCAAAAGGAAGTCACTTCCCTCAAACGAAGTGAGGGAAGGGGAAGAGTCGGAAATGATTTGGTCAGTAGAAAGACTGCCACTGGATGAGAAACCGAGGACCTCTTGAGAATACTCCTCAGACGCAACATCGATGATGTCAATACGGTTAACCGTTTCAGCGTCATAATTGGAGGAATATCTTGAAGTCTGATCAAGATTGAATGTGATGGCTTCGCCACCAACACGTAGAGTGATTTCTTCTTCGAATACATCGATTAAAGCACGACCCGTTCTTAAGAATCCTCTCCCGAGAATGAGAGGGACTCGTGGGTCAGCATCGAAATCAACAATCACGAAATCTGCTGGAAAATGGAACTTTCCTACTTTCACGAAGATATCTTCGGCAATGCCGAGAGGACGGGATATGGTACGATCTGCAAGCTCGAGTGTCATGCAGGTCGGAGTGAGAGTAGGTAGAGAAAGTCTTTTCCAAACTGAGTAAGGCATCAGGTTAATGCTTGCGCCAAGATCGGCCAAGGCAAAGCATTCAACCATCCCCGGGAAAATACATGGAATGAGAAATTTCCCGGGATCTCCAAGCTTTTCGGGAAGCTTTTTCAAGAGCACCGCTGAGCAATGCTCATTGAGTGAAGTTTTTGCCATCTCACAGAGTTTTTCTTTGTTGCTTATCAGATTTTTGATTGTCGAAGCAAACTTAGGCATGAGAAGAAGAGCGTCCGCGAAGCTAATATCGAAGTGTAATTCTTGGAAAATTTGATAAAATTTTTCCATCTGATGATTAGCTCTTTCGCGGTTCTTTTGATCATACACACGTGAAGGATATGGAATTGAAGGCTTAGGATCATTCTTTGGAATTTCATCAGGACTCACAGGAGGATCAAATACAACTTTCGGCTTACGAGCCGGGACCGGGACAACTTGAGGGTGGACGTTGTTGATACCTCCGTTATTAGTAGGAAGTACCTTGTCCGTAGTGACCTCAGGTTCACGTTCCGCTACCTTAGGAGGAGAAGAAGAGGTAGAAGGAATCGAGGGTCCATTGTAAGATGTCCCACTTCGGGTGGTGATCGCTTTGACATCGCCCCTCGGGTTAGCGATCGTGTTGCTCGGTAATGTACCCGGGCCCGAGGGTCGATCATTTAAAGACTTCTGAAGTTCAGAGATAGTCTTGATCAATAACTGATTTGTTTCCTCTTGTGCTTTCATGAATTGTTTAATCTCAGCATCGGAGGAAGACGGGGGTGGAACAACGTTTTGATTTTGAACAGGGGGATTTTGAACACGGTTGTTTTGAAAATTCCCTTGATTTTGATTGTTGTTACCCTGAAAAGTGTTTCTCTGATTGAAATTACCCTGATTGTAATTCCCTTGATTCTGGTTTCTTTGAAAATTTCCTTGAAAACCTTGGTTTTGATTGCCATTTTGAAAATTGTTTTGATTAAACTGGCCTTGATTTTGGTTCGGGTTTTGGAAATTTGAGTTTTGACCTTGGTTAAAATTCTGATTTGCATTACGGTTTTGATTTTGGTTAAAACCGGGAGGTCCGAGAAAATTGTTGGAACGATAGCTTAAGAGATTACGGTCCCCTTGCGGTTGGTAAGAATTACCCCCCGTGTTATAGGAACCGTTAGCAGCATAAACGTTCTCTTGAGGAAATTCAGCAGTAGCTGGACACTCGGAATACAGATGTGGGCCCCCACAAGTTTCACAACTTCAGGCCACGGCTTTCACTTGTTGATTTTGAACCTGATGTTGTATCGTTTGGTTCATTCTCAACACAGCCGTAGAAATATCATCCATCTTTTTGGTAAGAGCAATTATTTCAGGAGATGATGATGAGGGAGTAACTGAATTACATGACGCATCCCTCTCTGCAGAGGAATCCCAAAAGTTATGATGGGCAGTCATGTTCTCGATTAAGTCATAGCACTCCTCGGGACGCCTTTTCATAAAGGTCCCACCAGCAGCAGCATTGAGAATGTCTTGGTGCCTCAATGTCAGACCATTATAGAAGGTATCTATGATGGTAACTTGCAACATATTGTGGTTAGGGCACCGATCAATGGCTAGCTTATAACGTTCCCAAGCCTCAAAAAGAGACTCATCGGGACGTTGCCGGAAGTTGCTGATATCATTTCGTAACTTGGTAACCATGGAAGGTGGAAAATATTTTGCTAGAAACTTGGTTACCATGTCATCAAAGGTACGAATAGAATTCCTTGGAAGTCGGTCAAACCATGCAGTGGCATGATAAGTGAGAGAATAGGGGAAGAGGTACAGCCGAAGGGCATCATCGGTGACACCATGCTGTTTCATGCTTTGGGTGACCGTAAGATATTTGTCAAGATGCTTGTTAGCATCGTCACCCGGTAATCCGTGAAATTGACACGAATTCTGGACTTGTTGGATCATGTGGTGCTTGAGGCCAAAGTCCGCGGCCCCAATAGTGATTGGTGCAATAGGCCCACCCGCCCTTGCATGGTAGGCTGGCACAGCTCCTCCATCGTTCGGAGATCGGGAGCTGGCTCATCAGGGGGTGGTAATGGTGGTGGTGGCCCAGCGGCCATTTCGGTTTCTGTGTTAGAACGTAGCTCGGGTACGTCTTTCTGTTTTTTATTCTTTGCTTGAGACCGAGTGCGCATGCACTAAAAACAATTTTTCAATACAAGTTCGAGGCAAAACTACAGTGAACTTAAACCAATAATCACAAGTGAGCAGCTTCTTTGAAAAAGGTACACTACTCACAGGGATACAAAGGCAAGTTTTAATCTTAAGTTTGGGAACTTATTATGGGTTTATTAATTGATTTTTGAAAAACTGCTTTAGGCTTATGGGTGTGTGTGCAGAAAACTTGGGAAATATTTTTGGAACTGATTCGTTAACCGAAATCGTCCCTTTAAGATTACTCGCAGGCTGGCGGGAGGAAGTAAATAGGTTTCCTCTTCAGTTCGCAATTTAATGTCAGAACTTACTTTAAACCAACTGTTTCCGGTTGTAATCTTAAAGAACACGAAGTAATTTAACTTCACAGTTTGTTTTTGATTGTTTTTAATTTTTTTGGTGTTTTTCAACACTTCAGGAGAAGTGTTAATGAACGTTTTTTCTGATATGATAATATTTTTACAAAAAATTTTTACAAATTTGTGTGAAATTTGTACAGGGAGGGTTTTGAAAACCACTAAACTTAAAACGATTTTATAAAACACGCAACAACCTCCCCGGCAGCGGCGCCAAATTTTGATTGGTTCAGAACCGTCAGATTATTATTAACCAAGGTCAATAAGTCAAAGATAGCCTAGAATCAATACTCCGGTGATAGTGTAGTGTTTCCCCGGGTCGTAAAAGTCCCAGCGAGATTGAAATGGTGCTTTTGGAATCGTTTATGAGAAAGTGGCACTGAGGACAGTAGCCAGATGATGTGGGATTGGTATTGCTATTGTTATATTGGTATTGGCAAACAGATATAATATTCACAAAAATCAGATACCAGATATATGCACAAATTCACAATTAAGATCACGTATCGGACTGGAAAAGTGGGATTTTGGTAATTATCAAACTACAGGGGGTGCTTTTGACACTTTTCAAAACTTAAAATTAAAAATGAAAAAGAAATTATAAAAGTGATTAAAATAATATTAAACTATTATTTAATTAATTAAACTATTTAAAATCTAAATTAAAATCTAATTTAAATAAACTAAAAATGACAAATGATTTAAATTATACTAAAAATTAACAAAAATATTTTCTAAACCTAAATTAGAACTTGAAGAAAGTATAAAAAATTAAAAATAATATTTTTGTCTTTTTGTGGTTTTGTAATTAATTAAAAACTATTTAACTTAATTAAACTAATTAAACTACTTTTAATTTATATTAATACTAAATTAACTTGGAAAATTAAGATAAAATTTATAAAATTACTTAACCATTACAGGAATCCTAAAAAATTATAAAAACTCTAAAAATTATATTTTAAGATTAAACTACTAATTATTTACCTATTAATTAACTTAAGTCTATTTTAAACAAATAAAATAAGAAAAATAGAAAATGAACAGTAGAATATCAAATTTTATTTTCTAAAAACTTATTATACTATGTTAGAACTAGGAAAATTATAAAAACTAGATTTATCCTTATAAAAACTAATTAAGCTATTTAATATTTGATATTAATTAATAATAAAGAAAATTAAAATTAAATCTAATTAGCACTAAATGACAAAATAAAAATCTGAAAAATTTATTATAACTACTTTAATGTATGAGGAATTTAATAAAAATATAAAAACACTAGTGACTTAATTAAATTATAAAAATGAAAATTAAAATTATCTTGAATTAAATAGAAACTATCACTTTTTAAAACTTGGATTTTTTTGGATTTTTCTTTTACAGAACTACTTAATACCTCAAAAAGACAAACTTTTGTAAAAACACTTTTTAAAATTAGCTTATAAATAAGTTGTGACACCCCCTTGTCTTAAACAGTTGACTTTGGTTGACTGTTTGGTCAAACTGGGTCAAATGGCCTTGGGTGGGGTCCACAATGGTTAAAACAGATGCAAACAAGTTAGACAAACACAATTAAGCCAGAAACAACTATTAAGCAACACAAATAAGCTGATAAGGGAAGAAATAAGCACTTGCAAAATCAATCTGAACCAGGTTTTGGGGACAAACTTTAAGGCTTAAACTAGGTGGGGTCCACTTGTCCCAAGGTCAAACAACTGGTCAAACCTAGGAGTCTACTAGGAGGGGGGTTGGAAAAACCTATCTAATAGGTCTGGGGTCCACTGAGGTGGTCACAAAACACCACCAAAGTGGTGGTGGTGACTGGGTGACTGGGTGAGCAGGGCACAAGCTTGCCCTGCAGGTTACTTTGTTGGTCTGTGGGACCCACTTAAACTTCTAAACAAATTAAGCAAAAAAATTAAACTGATAAATTAGCTGATAGACTTTTACCACACAAAATTTCAAGACTTAATAACCATTCCACAGTTCACAATTAAAATTGGAAATTTGGTGAAAATCTGAGTAGGTAACTTTTGACTTTTTGACAAGAACTTGACAATTGACTTTTGTGAACTTTGATCCTTCTAAACTAATTGAGATTGATGTTTTATGATATAATAAGACTAATTTAAGCAATTACCACAAATTACAAGCATGTATGACTGATATGGGATTGTTAAACCCACACAGTGAACTGCTATTGAAGATTAAATGTGATTTTGACTTTCTCACTAATAAGACCTAATTATTATGACTATTGTAACCTATTTAGACCTAAACTAATATGTAGGAAGCAATCTTAGACATTAATAACTACTGAAAGATGGTGAATCAGTCTAAACCAAACACCCCTTATAACTTATGAAAATGTGATTTTCAAAACAAATGGTTACTAGAGTTGGTGAACTTGATTCCAAACAACAATTAATGGTTATGTGAACTAGTTTTAAGCACTTAAGATCCAGATTATCAGATTACTCATACAAACTTAACATAAAAACTAATGAGACAGTTAAACTTATGATTATAAGTAACTAATTATTTTAAACAACAAGCTGTGAATTTTAAGTTAAAACTTATTTAAACAACACTTAAATAACTCAAACAAACAGAGATTAACACATATGAGCACACACTCAATCAAAAGCCAAACTAGGAATTTTTAACTAAGAATTAAAATAAGCAAGTTCTTACTAGGTTACCCTCAGCATGAACAGAGGGTTTTCCTTTGTAGCCTATCTTTAGATAGGCACTCTCAAGCTCAATTCAGCTCCTTGATTATGCTCAAAACCTGAAACAATCAACAAACATACACACAGTTGACTTTCATTGACCCTTTTTTGTTTCTTGATTATGTTCTACTAACACTGAATTTTAAGGTCTCTAATAGCTTCAGTGAGCTTTAGGGAGCTTATGTGAGCCTAGATTCAATCCATAATACCATACACCATTAACTCTCACACAATTCGAATTCTTAGCAAAATGAGTAAACTGCAAATATAAAAACTAAACTTGAACCTTGAAATTTTATTGATTAAAAAGAGTGATAATACAAAGCTAACACTAGTACAATACTTGAATTAGGAAATTTAACACTAATTTGCTTGGAAATTTAAATTCGACACACTTTAATTAAAACTAAGCTACTACTCCTTTCTCTTGCACTTCATTCCTTTTATAGCTGCACATTAGGGTTCCCCTTAGCACTCTGAGCAAATCCCACCAATCTCTGATCAATTTGGTCCAATGCTGTGTTAACACGTGTTTTTGGCGCCAAAGGAATAATTTGCAATTTGCTCTGATAACGTGAAAGGGGGAGGAGCATTAATTGTGGAGGTGAGGGGTAGGTGTAGGGAGGTGGGTTTGTGATGATTGCTGCAAGTTGGGGGGGGGGGGTGGTGGCCTGCAAAACCATGGTGGTTTTGGTCTGAGTGGTGGAGGTGGTTTGGGAGGGAAAAGATAAGCTGGGTGGTTTTGTTTTTGGGGGTGTTGACCAAGGTCAAAGTTGGACCCGGGTCAAAGGTTTGGGTGGACTGGGCTGAGGGTGTGGATTATTTGTTATTTGGGCCCAAAGTGTGGATTGGATTAAGGTTTTGGTTAATTGTGATCCGGTTTGGTTTTTAATAGAAATTAATCACAAGGACTTAAAATGTAAATATGGGAAAGTTAAGGGACTGGATTTGGCATTTTCTTAGAGTATTTCAAAGGGTGTATAATGCCAAAGTATGATTAGAGTGAGGTGTAATTTTGAATTTCTCACTTTTAAAAACCCCATGGACTAAATCTGTCAATTTCCCAAACTTTAGGGACCTGCCTTGTAATTTCACCAAACTTTTTACCAAGGGACCAAACCTGCATTTAAACATTAGCACAAGGACCACAAGTATTATTTTAAACCTCAGGGACCAAATCTGCCAATTTCACAAACTCCAGGGACCTGTTTTGCCAATTTTGGATTTTGAGGGGTAAAAGTGTAATTTTCTCAAACTTTATCACCCAAGGACTTATTTTGATAAATTTGACTTTTCTTTGCCTTGGGTTGACTTTTCTTTCATTTTAAACTTCCAGGGACTAGATTTGACAACTTTTGAAAGTTGGGGGACTGAAACTGCCAATTATGCAAACTTTATGTATTTTTCATCTGTTTTTGGTATTTTTGCATTTGAAACATGTAAAACACTTTCCTGGGATATTTTCACTATTTTGATTCATTATTGAGTGTTTTTGGATGTTTTGGCAGTTCAGAATTGGTAAAAATGATGAGTATTTACACACTCATCAGTAGATCATGTTTCTAAACTAAACAGTGGAAATACTTTACTTTGTTGTTTTGGCCTAGTCTTAACTCCACCTAAAGGTATTTTTGCAAAAGATAAGTGTAAGGGGAAACCCCAAATATGTTTTTAAGAAACAACCCGATCATGATTCTCCACAATATTAAGTGAACATGTATATTCGTATTTGTTAGAGTCAAATGCTTGTATTAAGTCATAATGAAGTTTTGCAGGATTTTCCAGGAAGTAGTACCAAGTTTTTCCAGAAATTTTCCGAAAACTTAACATAAGAATTTCTGTAGGTCACTTCTGACGGCGTCATGAGCTTGCTCTTGATGGCGTCACGTGTAAAAATCTGGAAATTTTACCAGTTTTGTTTTTCTAACGGAGTCTTAAAGTTTTTGTTGAATTATTAAGTTTTATAAACTCCAGGAAATCTGCAAACTTCATTCCACAAGCATTATATCTTACTTTGTTTTCTAGGATTTAGTAACTTATGTAGATTGCCGCCGATTTTATGCGAGGTTGCTTTGTTTGTTTTCTCAGGATTTACAGGTTATGTATGACAAGAAGATGATTTATTTTTCTGGAAGGGAAGCTTTGATTGTTCATTTTCTTGGAGGAAGATCTAACCTGACCACCTTATTATCCATACCGAGCGAATCAGGGGAGTATTTGATTTCATTTGTTTTACTTATTTCACTTTTGCATTCTTTACTTGAACATTGGGGACAATGTTCATTCTAAGTGTAAGGGGAGGGTAAAATGATGATACCTTACAGATACACTTTCGCTTGAGTTTGTTTGTTTGATAGTAGATGTGTAATAAAACTATGAGAAATACTTGTTAGTGCAATTTTAGCGCCAAATTTAAAATTTTTTACAACATTTAGGAGTGAAACTTTAGCCATAGCAAGCGTCTCATGGATAGGAGATTGTATGACTAGCACATAACCGTACTTTCAGAAAAATTTTCCACCCAAATATGTGAGGTTCGCCTTTAGATTTGATAGGAAAAGCATTTACTATTAGTGCTTATGAGTGTATCGGTAGCATTTAGATTCTAGAACTTGCGTTAGTGATGCATCCTGAGACCGCTAGTGAGACTACATTCGTGTAGTAGGATTTACTACATGATAAGAGGCATTAGGATCACCCTTGTGTTAAACCCGTTTCATAATTATTAGACCATTTAAATCATATTACTTGGCTAGTTAAGTCAATTAATTTTTCCCACACCTTAGCATTGTACTCATTTTTAGTACACGAAACCCCTAGTAAACCCCTCCGAGCCAATCTTTTCATTTCTAACTTTAAGCATTTTACTTAAAGGAAGAATTTGTTACACCCCACTTAAAATGTACACCCAAATCGCCTTAGCCTTCCGTGTATGCGCTCATTTTTAGTGCATTATTGTTATTTGTTAAACCCTAAGTTAACTATCTAATTGATTACATGGTTGCTAAGTCGAGTCATATCCTTGTACATATTGTTTTGGGACGATTGGGACTCATGGGTAAAGTACTTATTTTATGGAGTAATGGGGAAGAACATCATATATTACCCCCGTATGTACAATTATCTTAAAAGTGCTCCAAGTGTTTTGATTTTCTTAATCCGAGTCATTAGATTAGTTTATTGTAAAGTATGTAAAAATTCAAGTGTAAGTGGAATTTTCATTCCTTATGATGTATTATTTTGGATGGTAGAGTAAGAGTGTATGCAAAAAAAATAAAAAAATAAAATAAAAATAAAAAAAAATCAAGAAAAAGAAAAGAAAAAAATAGAAAAAGAAAAGAGAAAAAAACATACGGACTACCATCCCGTGTCATTTTATGTTTATTTTATGTTTTGGTTATTTTTGATTTATTAGCTTAAGTCGAGTCTAGTCTTGGCTTAGCAACGCCATATTGTACATGTAATTAACCAAGATTGTTAGCTCTCCACCAGTAAAGACTGCCTATATCCAACAAAACCGTGTATTTCATATCCCTACACCTAACGTTACAACCCTTTAAAAGACCTCTTTGATAGTTTATCCTAGGTGCTTACGCCATGTGGTGGAGGTTTGATCCTTTCCCAAGCCTATGGTAATCTATTTTGCTATGACAGGTAGTGAGAGATGTTTTCCATTTCCATATTATGATATTACTTTATTACACCCGAGAGATGTGAGTATCTAAACACTATTTGTGAGGTGCTAGTATATGACCTCCGTGCTTGTCTTTGGTCTTTAGTGGAACGATTATTTGTTGTAATTACTTTTATATTAGTGTTAAATGACCCCTAACTTGTATTTTGATTAGAATAAAAGCGCATTTGCTTGAGGACAAGCAAATCTCAAGTGTAAGGGTATATGATGAGGCGAAAAATGAACCACTTTTAGGGGGTCATTTAAGCCCGTAATTGAATTTATTTGATCAAATATTGCCTTAAATCGTTCCTTTTGTGATTTTAGGTACTTTGGGAGTGAAATCTGAAAAAGGAGGCAATTCGGACGTTTTTGAAGCATAAAAGTGAAGAAAACGCCAGACTTAATTTTCCATGCTTGTAACAGTGTGTGACGGCGTCAAGAGGAAGAAGTTGACGGCGTCAAGAGTAAAGATCATGACGACCCAATATAGAAATGAAGGCGTCACAAAGAAGAGCGTCAAGAGTTAAATGTGTGACGGCCTGGAAAAATGGAATACATGACGGCGTCAGATGTAGATCAAGGCAGTCCGAGGATTATTTTGGCGGCGAGATGACGGCGTCACAAGGTTGTTCTTGACGCCGTCAGCCTCTATTATCTATATATAGTTTTCTAATTTTCATTCATTAGAGAGGAACAAGTTTGGAGAAACCCTAAGGCCGAACCATATACGTATTTTACAGCTTTTTCAAGGGTTTTCAGCCCTTGAACCCATACATGTGTTATTGAGATAAGTATTCTTTTAATTCAATCAATATGTCTATGTGTTGGTTGTCTATATCTTGTGCTTGTCTTGATTCCACCATGCTAGGCTAGATTTATCTTGTGTTTGCTTAGATCTAATGAAACATAGATGTTGATTATGTGTTGATTACTTGTTTATGGTTGTGTTGGATGAATGATTTCAATGTTAGGCTTAAGAAAACTGGCAGATCTCCAAATGGTAACATGCTTGAACGTCTTAGGAAACATGAACCGATGTGTACTAGGTTTTATTGGTTGTATTTAATGCATGAGTAAATTCTAATGATCCCATGTTAGGAGCTTCTTAGCCGGCTCGACATAGGAGTGAAGTAGGCACTCATAGGATTGGGGAGTTAAGTACGCCACCCCATGAATGGTATTAAGGAATATAATCCGTCATCCACGCAACTATAACAAGTAATTAACGTGTAAAAGATATCTAGGGAGTAGTGAAATCTAAGTAAACACATTTCTCCACTTATTGCTCACAACCTTAGTTTAATTTAGTTTTATTTTCATTTTTAGTATTTTATTTTGATTGCATCTTAGTATTGGGTTAGTTGACTAGCAACTAATTCCGCCCAAATCCTTCAAACCCGAGATATTTACTTGCTTTCTAAAAAAATATAAAAATACAAAAAGAATCATCCCTCATCTCTAGAACTAGTATTTAGGTTTTCTAATCCTAGCGACACTATTCCTAGCTGAACGATCAATCCTCCGGTACTTGTCATTATACTATACTACATCGATCAGGTACATTGCCTGGTGGAGGTTGTAAGCTTCTCAAGATCCCTTGAGAAGTAAAGCCTGGTGCAATCCCTACGCATCACAATCACACAACAAATGTTATGTACAAAGAAGTCCTTAATCGACTTTGATTTTTCCATATGTTTTGTTTTATCATTTTAACTTTTAAATGATACATTCAAGGTTATTTATTTTATACTATTTATTTTTCACCATTATACATTTTTTGTGTTTTTAGTTTTAACATCACCTTTGTAGTAAATTTTTATGTTTAATAATAAAACGTTAAGCTAGTCGGCCAATGGCCAGGCCTTAGGCTAGTATAAATATATATAAAGGAAAAACCAAAAAGTGAAAAATTAAAGTATTTTAAGAAGTCTTTACACTATTTCAGAAAGTATATGCAAAGCTGGAAACTATTAAAACATTATTAATACACGTCGAAAACTGGGTTGAGCTGGGTTGCTTCAAACCTGGCGGGTTGAACCGGTTTAATTTGACCCATTTTTTTGACCGAAACGGTTGAACTGGTTAAACCGCCCAAGTTGAACCGGGTTTCAAAACAACATATTTAATCACCAAATTCTCACACTTTTATTATCTTTCGTTTATAACCCATAAATTTTTTTTATCACTAAAACTATCTGTCGCTATAAAATCTCGTTACTATGCACGGATACTCGTCTAGTATTCTAAAGAAGTTTACAAAAGTTTAAGAGAATTTCTTCAAAAATTTTGAAATATTTTTCTAATATAAAATATTTTTGTGCATAAAAATGTTCTTAAATAAGGTTTTATGATTTTGATATTTTATATGTTTTTCTTAAGGGAAAATTACTAAAATGGCCCGTTGCCCTGCGGGTTAGGCATTTTTAGCTCTTTTTTTTTGAAAATTCTCGTTTTAGCCCGGGTTGTCCTGGGCAACTAACGTATAGCCAACTATAGGATGACACGTGTCCGACCAACCACTGTTGGTACGAGGTACACGCAACGTATTGTATTTTAAGCAACTTTTGTTTTTTGGGCAACCAATACATGAGCAACTGTGTATTTTAGTCATTCTACTCCTTACCCTCAAAACACATCTTCACATCTTAACTTACAGATCTGATTTTGTAGCAACTGGGTTCAGATCTTTAAAGCGATATAAACACATCTTCACAAACAAAAAAAATGTCATTATTCTTCCCATCAACAACCAACTACAATCTCATAATCCAAACATCAATCTCACTAATCCTCACACTTTTCTTCACCCTCGTCAACATCCCATCCTTCCTCCTTAATAGTCTCCACCAGGGTTCTAAATAGCGCGCCATAGCGGCGCTATAGCGGCGCCATAGCGTGAGGCGTGGCCTCCACGTTACGAAACAGGCCAAGGCGTCTTCTTAATGCGTAGCGTGTTATGAAGCGCGAAAAAGCGTGGTAAGGCGTGCTATAGCGTGAAGCGTGGCGCTTTATTTTGAAGCTTTTGTAGAATTTAGTAATTTAATATTATTGGGCTAGAAGGAACTTGGGCTTGGGCTAACTTTATAAATCAAATGCTAAAAGATAATATAACAAGTGAATGTGAATATGTGAATGTGATGTTTTATACCGTAGTTTTTAGGTTTTTACATTTTATCTTTTAGCATTTTACTCTCACGGAGAAGGTTTTATTTAAAGAAATGACGAAAAATGCAATTATAGTTTAGCTTTTTGAGTTTATTTCCTATGTATAACACGTTTTGTAAACTTGATGTATTATATATATATATATATATATATATATATATATATATATATATATATATATATATATGAAATATGATATAAATATATAAATCTATAAAAAATTATGCCGCCTTGGTCACGCCTCAAAAAACGCTATAGCTTCGCTATAGCTCGTGTAGCTTGAGGCTTGGCTTCGCCGCCACGCCACGCCTCACGCTATTTATAACATCGGTCTCCACACTTACATCCACCCTGATGACGTCACTCCCCAAAACCCTACACAAAAAAATTCACACAAGGGTGAGAATCAGTGTCTCACCGATTCACACAAGGGTGAGAATCAGTGAGTTTATAACCCAAAACCTAAGGATCAACTAATCTAGTTACCCAAACTTCAAAAATAACGAGATAACGGTGGTGGTGGCGCGTTTAGGGTTACGAGGTGCGTATACCACGGATCTGAGATGAAAGAGGTGAAATAAGGGAGGGTTCGTTTGTAATTTTGATTGTGTTTTTATTGGTTACGAAGTTTTCCCCAATTGGGTAGTTGATTTTGAGTTTGGGAGTTTAGATGGGTATGCGAAGATTTGTTTTGCTCTAGTGAAAATTTGAGTACAAGGTGCTCGATGAAATGCTCATGTGTTTATTGTTAATTAAGCTTAAATTTAAGTAGTTCATGTTGAATACATTGTCTTAGGTGAAATATGTAAAAGTTATGATGTGAGAATTATGCAAAATAGGTGAAAACTGAACCGATGATTAATCGGATGAATGATACTGTAATTTGAGTGTATGATGAATAAAATGAATGATGATGTAAGTGATTTGCTGTTTGATTGTGAGTTTAGGTTTAGATGTACTGTATTATTTGAGAATTATTGATACATTCCTATTGGAACATGTTTATTGTGTATGTTTGATTTATATTTAGTGGAATATGTAAAAGTTACTATATATGTAGTGTTACTATGTGAGAATTATGCGAAAATTGAAGCGAATCACGAATCAGATGAATTATGTTGCAGTTTGAGTGATTTACTATGTGTTGATGATGAAAATATAGTTGAGTTTTTGATGATTAGTGTATGTACTGTTACGGTCCGAGAATTATCTGAATTATGTGAAAAGTTAAGTGAATGATGAATTATGTGATTCTGAGTTTAGGTTTAAGCGTATCTGATTTAATTTGTATTTTGTTAGCAATTTGACTGTGTGATTTTAGCGTGTATGTGTTCAAAAGGGAGGATGAGGATAGACTAGACGAGATCGGTTATGATGATGTTGGTGGGGTCCGCAAGCAGATGGCACAAATCCGTGAGCTAGTGGAGCTTCCATTGAGACATCCACAGCTCTTCAAGTCGATTGGTGTTGACCGAGAAATCGATATTGGAGTTCCAGATGAAGTTGGTCGTCTTGAGGTTCTTCGTATCCATACCAAGAACATGAAGCTGTCTGATGACGTAAACTTGTAAAAGATTTCCAAGGAGACACATGGGTACGTTGGTGCAGATCTTGCTGCTTTGTGTACCGAGTCCGCACTCCAATGTATCTGTGAGAAAATGGATGTCATTGATTTGGAAGACGAGACCATTGATGCTGAAATTCTCAACTCAATGTTCGTGACTAACGAGCACTTCCAAACTGCATTTACCACCAGTAACCCATCAGCTCTTCGTGAGACGGTTATTGAAGTTCCTAATGTCAGTTGGGAAGATATTGGTGGCCTTGAGAATGTTAAAAGAGAGCTCCAAGAGACTGTTCAATATCCAGTGGAGCATCCTGAGAAGTTTGAGAAGGGCATGTCACCAATCCACCATCTAGAGGAGTTCTCAAGAAATTTGTTGTTTTTACATTGTTTAATGATGTTATTATAAGGATCATTGTAATTTAATGAACCTGTTAAAGATACATGAGTAGTAGAAATTGTTACTGTAACGAGTTTTGATGTTTTAAGGTTTATAGTTGTTGATTAGGCTTTTTCAATGATGTTGCAAGGTTTATTATGATTAATTGCATCTTTTTTATCCTACTGTGACGATATACGAGTGCTTGATTGTTGTTGATCAAACTAGCGTATTCTTGGTTTCATTGATTTAGTGTTGATTTTTATGATTTTATGTTTTAACGTGGAATTAATTTGTTTCATTGCAGTAAAGGCACTAAGCGTGACTTTAGTACAGCGATTCTGGAGCGTAAGAAGGCACCTAATAGGCTAGTAGTTGATGAGGTTGTTAATGACGATAACTCTATTGTAGCTATACATCCTGATACAATGGAAAAGCTTCAGCTTTTTAGAGGCGATACAATCTTACTCAAGGTAGTTTATTGTTAATTGATTTGAAATTAATCTTCGAGTTAGGTTAGGTAGGTAGTATGTGAATATGACTATATGAGTATAGATTCTGGCGTGCTAGTTAATTTATAGCATTGATTCGGCTTTTTGCCTGGTCGGTTTTTTGTTTAGTATCTGAACTCCTTCCGGGTTTAGGCTTTGAGAAACTATCTGTTAAAAACTTGACGATTTAGAGGGTGTTTAGGAATGCAAATTGCAAGTGCTCTCGAAAGACTAAAAAACTAGACGATTTAGAGGGTGTGTCATTGTATAATTGGAAGTGATATATAGAAGTAGATATAAATATTCTGCCTCTTTTGACTCTAGGGCAAAGATTCTTAATTTACATGTTTACAGGGTAAGAAAAGGAAAGACACCATCTGTATTGCTCTTGCTGATGACACATGCGATGAGCCAAAAATCAGAATGAACAAGGTTGTCAGGGCTAACCTGAGGGTTAGGCTTGGTGATGTGGTCTCTGTTTGTCAATGTGCTGATGTCAAGTATGGGAAGCGTGTTCACATCCTTCCAGTTGATGACATAATCGAAGGGATGGCTGGCAATCTGTTTGATGCTTACTTGAAACGTAAGTATCTTTGGTTTAGAAAGTTCATGTATACCTTTTCGTTACTCTGCTTGGTATAAATACGTATCTGATAATTAATTTGTATTGTTATCAGCTTACTTCATGGAGGCATACCGACCTTTGAGGAAGGGTGACTTTTTTCTTGTGAGGGGAGGAATGAGGAGTGTTGAGTTTAAAGTTATAGAAACCAAGCCTGCTGAATATTGTGTCGTTGCACCCAATACTGAGATTTTCTGTGAAGGTGAGCCCATCAGAAGGGAGGATGAGGATAGACTAGACGAGATTGGTTATGATGATGTTGGTGGGGTCCGTAAACAGATGGCACAAATCCGTGAGCTAGTGGAGCTTCCATTGAGACATCCACAGCTCTTCAAGTTGATTGGTGTTAAACCACCAAAGGGAATTCTTATTTACGGGCCTCCTGGATCTGGGAAGACTTTGATAGCCCGTGCAGTTGCTAACGAGACTGGTACTTTCTTTTTCTGTATCAACGATCCAGAAATCATGTCAAAGTTGGCTGGTGAGAGTGAGAGCAATCTCAGAAAAGCTTTTGAGGAAGCCGAGAAGAACGCACCATCCATCATCTTTATTGATGAAATCGACTCAATTGCTCCCAAGCATGAGAAAACAAACGGTAAAGTCGAAAGGAGAATTATGTCACAGCTTTTGACTCTCATGGACGGCTTAAAATCTCGTGCTCATGATATTGTCATGGGTGCAACCAACCGTCCTAACAGCATTGACCTAGTTTTAAGACATTTTGGTAGGTTTGACCGGGAAATCGATATTGGAGTTCCGGATGAAGTTGGTCGTCTTGAGGTTCTTCGTATCCATACCAAGAACATGAAGCTGTCTGATGACGTAAACTTGGAAAAGATTTCGAAGGAGACACATGGATACGTTGGTGCAGATCTTGCTGCTTTGTGTACCGAGTCCGCACTCCAATGTATCCGTGAGAAAATGGATGTCATTGATTTGGAAGACGAGACCATTGATGCTAAAATTCTCAACTCAATGTTCGTGACTAATGAGCACTTCCAAACTGCACTTACCACCAGTAACCCATCAGCTCTTCGTGAGACGGTTATTGAAGTTCCTAATGTCAGTTGGGAAGATATTGGTAGCCTTGAGAATGTTAAAAGAGAGCTCCAAGATCACAGAAGTAGGCTCAGGTAATATAACCCCACCTCCAGCCCCACACTCAGATGAACCAGCAGAGACAGTGACTGCCACATCTGAACTACAGCCCGCAGTTGTTCGAAGGCAAATTTTTCAAGAAGCTGAGGAAAAATCACCTACAATACGTGAAGAAATTCTTGATCTTCCTAGCAATGAAGTTGTAGAGTTTTGTGTTGTTGACAAAATTCTTGATGCTTTTTTGTAATTTTTGGGATACATATGAAGGAAATGTAATGATATTGGTATATGTTTCTTATTTGAATCCAATTCTAATTTCTTGTAGCATCATCTGTCATAAATTTTGTTGTAATTAGATCATGTTTTGATCTTGGGGTTAGTTCTCTATCCTTGCATAGTTCTAGTCTTCGGGTAATTTTGCTAATGATTTGATAAGAAGGCGAGTAAATTAACTATTTGTGAATCAGCTGAAACATATTTGAAATGATTCTCAAGTGTTATTAAGTTTGACTTAACTAACAGAAGTTACAAGAACTAAACGTACTACGTACTAGAGTTACCTTTACATGTAAAATGACCAAAGAGAGAGAGAGGGAAGGGGTATAGGTAAATAGTGTATAACATGTAAAATGACCAAAAATCCAGTTGCCCTGTATATGGTTGCCCAACAAAAAATAGTTGCCCAAAATACAATACATGACACGTATCTCTATTTGATGGAAGTTGCCCAATCTTAAAAGTTGCCCGGGCTAATACGGGAATTTTCAAAAAAGGGCTAAATATGCCTAACCGTTAGGCAACTGGGCTATTCAACTATTTATCCCTTTTCTTAATGGACAAAAAACTAAATTTAATGTATAAATTTCTTCTCTGACGCACAATTTTTTTTGTATGGTATGCCCAACGAAAGCGTATTATAAAAAGAAGTTTGAAAAAATGAATTTGCCGATTTACAAAATATAAATGAGCAAACCTTTTTTCATATATATTTAATCAAAACTAAACACTTTTATAAAAACTTCTTTCACAACTTTTTTATTCACCAACGTCTCTTATCTTATTAAATTCTTTAAGAAAATTTTAAAATTTTTTACGAATCTTTTTTCCCTTCTCACATATATTTTTCTTTTTATTTTAATCTTACCCAATATAAATAAAGTACGTTTGTAACAGATCTTGTTATAATGCTTGCATTTGTCATCGAGTGTATCAATTGTGCATTGGAAAACTTCTTAAGAGCAAACCAAATGGAAAAATTCTTTTGAAATTCGTTATGGATGGACCGTTTCAACCACGACAAGTTAGAGACTCTGGTAATCTAACTGCAACACCCCAGTAACTCTTTCTACAGTCAGAGGAAGAATTGACAGTAGATGACAAGAATCAGATTGAAATTGATGATCTTCCAATGCCCTTGGTCCTACTTGGATTACCTGCTGAGATTTTTGCAACTATGGATACTTGTGAGAGTACACATGCAATATGGGAAAGAGTTAAAAGGTTGATGTATGGAACTGACTGGGAAATAGGAAATGGAGAAAAATCTTCTAAAGGAGCTAGACAAATTGACATATATTCCTAGAGAGTCAATTGAATCATATTATCACAAGTTTTGTAAGATCATGAATGGATTAGCAAGAAACAAGATGACTCAGAAGAACATGGTTAACATCATCAAGTTCCTGAATAACCTACAACACGAATGTGGAAGATATGTCTCATCGTTCAGCAAATAAAGGACTTGCATGAAGTTAACTCTGATCAGCTGTATGATTTCTTGAAACAAAACCAAGCAGAGGTAAATGAGATATGAGTTGAACGACTTGCCAAGACTCAAGATCCATTAGCACTTGTTGATAACATACCATCTACGGTGTATACATCACAACAACCATCATCATCCAATCACAAATACATTAAACAACAAGAAATTCCACAACAACAAATTCAACAACAAATCTCACAATTCCAAGTACCTGACAACCCTGAAGATCAATAAGAGGCTAATGTTACTATGATGCAAGCTTTTGCTTATTTTACTAAAGCAATCAACATGCGTTACTCTTCATTACCAACAATAACCAAAGGATTTCATCAAACACTCGCAACAAGTAGATTGCATAACCGGGTTTGAATATGGGTCAAGGAGAACAAGTGGTTGAAGTAGTTGGGAATCAGCAGGGTTATGTTACAAGTTTTTAAATGAGGAATCAACAAAGATAGAATGCAGGGCAGAATCAGATGGGATAAAATATTGGAAACTAGACAACTTCGACTGGGATAGTTGCTACACAAGTAGTTAGGAACAATGGAAATGGGAACAATGCAATTCATATAAGGTGTTACAATTGTAGAGGATTGGATCATCTTGCAAGGAACTACACTGTAAAGAAAAAGAGAAAGGATGCAAGCTTTTTTCAGGAAGCATTGTTGCTAGAGGAAGCGGGGATATAGCTGAGTGCAGAAGAATTTGATCTTATTGCTTATGTTGTTGCTGGTGAAGATCAGGAGGAGATCAACGCGAATTGCATCTTCATGGTAAAACTCCAACAAACAAGCTCAAACACCGAAGCTGATGTTGCTCGAGTCTATGACACAGATGCATCGTCTAAGGTACCACAATACAACACTTGTTAGAATAATGATCTATTCAGTATGTTTGCTCATGAGGAATAGTATTTTGAGACTCCAGAATCTATTAATGATACATAAGTGGAAAGGTAGATTGGTAGGAATATTAAATTTGAAACTCCATATTTGGATCATAGTGGAGGCTCAGTTACGCAAAATACTAAAACTGAAGAAGAAACACGTGCTTTCTTTGAATCATTAATTAATAATTGTGGTGTAGCGACTGAGAAATGCAACACGGTCAATCGTGAGATAAAAGTCGCGAATGAGAAACTGACTACTAAGCTTGAGAGTTATAAGGAAAATGAAAAAGCTTATCGAATAAATAAACAACACGAGTCAGAACTTGAAATTGGTTATAGAGATTCAATTATTAAGTACAGGAATTTGAATAATAATTTTAACGAACTTTTAATTAGTTCTAACAAAACTATCAAATCTTTGAAAGAATAAATTTCTGATCTTAAAAACCAAATTTCAAAACAAACTTCAACTTGTACTAATCTTGAGAAAGAAATGGGAAAGTTGAAAAAAGACTTTGCAAAATGAGAAGATGAACTTCTTGACGAAATCATAGAGTCAACAAACCAGATTCATTTTACCACACGATATAAAAATTGGCTCTTGGTTACGAAAACCCTTGTAATCTCAAGAAAGCTCAGAAAGTACAGACGTGTTTGTGTAAGGGTAATATTTTGTTGAAAGAGCATTTTCCTCCAACTATTTTTTATTCTGAGGAGACGTTGCACCTTGCGAAAGAGAGTCAATCTAAAATGAAAGAGAAGGATTCAGAGAAGAAACCTATTGATTACTCTAAGCATAATAAACTTTCTGAAGTCTTAATACCTCAAAAAGAGAAGACAAAAGAATAATCATTCTTCTCAAAAGATTCCAAAAAACCAAGTGTTCAAAAGTCAGTTTCAAAATCTGTTTTAAGTACAAAAGTAGTCTAAAAAAATGTTTTGAATATGGAAGAGATGTCTTCAAATGATACTCCTGACAAGAGTGTTGCAAGAGGATTTCTATATTAAATTGTAGTGATAGAGTGTGATCTTGATTTAGCATGAGACGAATTTGATGAAAGAATTCTAGGACGAAACAAGGACAAATGTGCTCATTTATAGATAACAAGCAGTCGAATCCAATAGAACTGAACATGTGAGAGATGTAGTTCTGATTAAGGAGAGATGGGTCAACAACTCTTCCTTCATGAAAGTATCGTGACTCAAGGTTATGTAATTGACTTTTTTGATATGAAGGTGTGTTAATTTATTATGAGATCATGGGGATATAAACTTCAGTTACTTCATGATCGTAGTCGAACGTGTGAAGCATTTTGACACCTAAAATGTATAAATTAAAGTAAGTATATAGTTGTTTAACTTGCACAATTCAATTCTAGTGTGTGCCTATATGCAAACTATGTGAAGATTCGATTATCTCGACTCCACTTTTGAAAACAAACTTTAGTTAAATAAATTTTGAGATAATCCAAAGTTCATCTTCTAGATTTGATTTTGCTTACTTAAATGTGCCGAACATACATATTAATGATGTATATTCTACGACATTAGTGGGATCATCGTGTATGAATGAAAATGTTTTTAGTTTGTATTAGCAATGCAATGAAAATGATTTCATGATTTTCCTAATCGTGTGAAGATTTTATGAAAAACAATTTGAGGGTTTTCTAAAAATCAATTTCTTACAATGTTGATTATGTTTATGCATAATTTATAATTGGGAAGGCATAATAGTTATAAACTGTACTATTCTAGTCTAATTAACACTTGACTCATGAATAACTAATTATATAGCAAATCTCTCAAATTAGGTTTTGATGCATAAAATTGGAATCCTAGACTCAGATTAAGGATAATGAAGTAGTAGTTACTTACAATTATTGTTCAGATTAATGAAACATACTTGTTTTGACGACCAAAAGCTCCTAATTTTGTTGAAAAGATTAATTGGTGTGAGTGGGTCATGGTTTATGTTTTTAATAATATGAAACTATGTTTTTACAAAAGGGGATTTTATGCAGAATACGGACCTGCGGATCCATAAATTTAAATGGACGGATCCGTATTTTGTGGATCCGTGGATCCGTGATACTGTCAAAATGAGACAGAAATTGATTTGTGAGTTTTGGATCCTAGATTTTGACTAAGACTTATTATGAGACTCATATATATTTTGTAAGGAGTCTTGTGATGAATTTTTAGGTCGTGAGGTTTCTTCGTTGCAATTCAACAATGACTTGTATATGACTTTTCGGATGAAAGATCACAACACGTCAATCCTAATGAGAATTGAATTTATGAAATATGTTCCGTCATTCCTAGACCTAAACGAAGAAAGTTGAAAGGTTCATGCTTGAGCGGTTTCGTTAGAAATATTTTCTTTTTGAACATTGTCGCATAGGAAATGGTGACGGATTTTTATGTGTTTAGTCCTAGAGTATTGTACGGGATTTTTACTTAAATCCACGGCGCCTTTGTTGTCGCACATTATGGTGATGTCGTTAAGATGTATGTCGTAGTTGATTAGAGCTTGTTTCATCCATAGTGCTTGCTGACATACCTTGCCTTCGGATATATACTCGGCTTCGGTTGTGAAGATAGCAAGAGCGGATTGTTTCTTAGAGAACCATGATGTTAAACAACATCCAAGGAATGTACAAACGGCACTAGTGCTTTTTCTATCTACATAATCTCCTACGTGATCGGAATCGGCGTAGACGATCGTTTCAACACCCTATCTTTTGGATACCATAATCCTAAGTGTATTGTTCCCTTAATATATCTAAAGATTCGTTTTATGGCTTCTAGAAGGAAAATTTTAGGATTCTCTTGAAATTGATCACAAAGACAAACACTAAACATAATGTCGGGTTTACTATCGGTTAGGTAAAGTAAACTACCGATCATACCCCTATATTTAGTGCTATCCCCGGATTCTTCATCATCATCTTTGACTAGCTTAATTTCAGTGGACATGGGAGTCTTAGTGGGTTTACAATCTTCTAATCCAAATTTCTTAAGCATGTCTTTAATATATTTAGATTGATTAAAGAAGATACCATCTTCCATTTGTTTTATTTGTAATCCTAAAAAGAAATTCAACTCACCCATCATGCTCATTTCAAACTCGTCATGCATGATCTTAGAAAAGTCATCGCATAACTCTTGACAAGTTGAACCAAATATAATGTCGTTGACATATATTTGTACGATGATAAGGTTTGAGTTTCTTTTCTTGGTGAAGTGTGTGTTATCTACCATTTTCATAATTTGTGGATCCGTCCGTCATAAAATGTGGCTCCGTGGAGCGTCTATGGACAACTTATTAACCTTTGATCTTTAATATGTTTTGTACCAAAATCATTTTTAAATTAAATGTTTCTAGAATTACTTGGGCACAAAGTAGTTAATTTCTATTTAGTTTAGATTTAAATAAAACACTTAATTAAAATGTCTAGTGAATTTAATTAAGTAAACTTTGTGTGTTTATTTGTTAAAAATGTGTTAAATAAATATTTAGAGTGTGTTAGAAAATATTTAGGGATAAATAGTAAAATAGCCCGGTTGCCCTGGGTCTAGGCATATTTAGTCAGATTTTGAAATATTCCTGTTTTAGCCCGGGTTGCCCTGGGCAAAGCCACCAGCATGATGACAAGTGTCATTTTTAGGGGGCAACTTTTGTGTATTTTGGGCAACTTTTGGGCAACTAGAGGACATGTGTCATCATGCGGTTGGCTATACGCTTGTTGCCCAGGGCAACCCGGGCTAAATCAAGAATACTTCAAAATCGGGCTAAAAATGTCTAGACCGCAGGGCAACGAGACATTTTGGTAATTATCCCAAATATTTATTAGTCTGGCTATTTGATCATTCAATGAGAGGTATAATCACATTATTCATACCTGAAGTGATATACATCGGAATGTAAAATTGTAACTTAAAACTTGGTTACATAGACGTTTACTTCGTATTAGTTTACAATTGCCATTATCAAAACCTTAAGAGATCGTAAAATATAAGTAATGTTTTTACGCGATATTTGTATTAACATGTTTCAATGATCTGATTACATGTGCAATGTCCTAATGTCTTCTCTATTAGTGATCTTATATGAGCTAGATATAGTGCGGGTAGCTAGAATCCTAACTCGTATGTAAATTAGTAGCCAATTCAAACGAGTTGATAGAGATTTACTATTCTACACTTATTAAGTCTTCAACTAATCATTGAAATTTATTAATGATGTTAACTATTACCAATTATCATTTTAAGCCATTTGTTAATGATGTTAACTAGCTACTTTAACCTAATAGGCCAACTAGAATTTATCCAATTAGTGACACTTGTGTATCCCTAATTACGTTTGCATGAGGCGTCAAAACAAATGATTATTACTGTTGAATTACTTAACAATCAAAGCTTATACTATGATAATTCTAATCAAACACATCGATGAAAGTAAATAAATAAACTCAACAATTATCTAACAAGGAATCCTTTAAAACAAGTAATCGAATCAAAAGGACTAGTAAAGTCATAACTAGGCTAACACACAAGGGTGTTAGCCCATGATCTCAAAAATCATAAACAAGATAGTATCAAATGATAAATAAAAGGAATTCATAACGAAATCGATGTTCAAATTAGATGAATAACAAAGTTACGATATTTAGGATCTTCTACTTGATGATTGTAGCTTCCAAGGGGTGTTTTAGTCCAAGGGATCCCTAGAAAGCGACTGAAAAATTGGGAGATAGATATGGGTTAAGTTAGGGTTCATTTAAATAGACATTACCAGGATGTCAAGGATACAACGTATCCCTCAAAATGGATACGTCATGTACACTCTATGATTGAATCTCCTTTTCCCTTTCCGTGGCCTTTTGATTCAACTAAATTGGAGCTCGGACGAAGGAGTTATGACTAAAAAACTATACCAACTTCTATGAACATCGCGTAAGCTTGATTTCATATTTTGGCTTTGTTTATTCAATGGATTCTTTTATGAGCCATAATCCTACAAATTCCCACTTGACATGTATATAACTTCTAAGTAATTAAGACTGAAAAGTAGTCATCTAGCAACAACCATTTTACTTACCTCCTAGAAATACATGAGTTATCCATCCGTGTAATACCCTGTAAAAATCCACAATCATTAATAAACACTAATCACAAGTTAATTATGAATTACTGTCCACACACCCATTTTTAGGCAAAATTTAAAACTTTTGTTTACACTGTGCAACTATGAATCTGTATATGTTGTGTGATTTACATTTATCACTGAAACAAGCTCACACGCAAATTACAATATCCTTGATTATGTACAAATCAAACTCTAGACCAGTTTTGATCACTCACACACCACAATACACTCACAACCCCCTGGGTCCCACTTTTCTCACAGTGGGCCCCACATTGCCAATTTAAGCTGATTACACTCAATTGACCCCACCAACACTTAAGCCCATGAATCTAAACACAAAACAAGCCAAACGGATCCTTATTACAAAACACATGGGATCAATATTCATGAGCCCATCACCTAAGCCCAATCCAAACACCTATGTATTATATGAATACATACACACACACTCGTTTAGTTTGATCAATTTATTTGAAATCCATACACACGACCTATGTAATAAAATACACCACCTCATTGGTCACGCTCAAAAGAGTTGAGATCAACTAATACATTGATAAAATACATATATATGAACAGTAAAAATAATGCAAAGCTTAACGAGACCAAATGACTTCCCAATGTGCCCAATTTTGGTCAAAATCCTATTTAACGAACCATGTTAGTTTCTTTTCATCCAAAAAATTCACATATGACTTATTAAGTGTCACACAAGTCTTATATCCCTCTCAACACCAAAAAATGTGCCCTAACAATTTCTTTGTCTCGTTAGTTTATTCAAACGTACCCAACATTTCACAAAAACGTATCACACATGCATGAGACCATCCAAGGCTATTAGAAACTCATTATTGTCCATTCTAAGCTAAATGATCTAGACTAAATCCGTTTCTAAACTTCCAAGTCATCACAACAAGAAATTCGACCTATACTTAATTATTTTGGTCACGTTTGAGCTCATTTGGACATTTAGGGGTATCTCAACTCACACAACCCCCTAAAACAACTTCAAGGACCATGTAATACCATTTCTAGTCATTCACAACACCCCTAAAACCCTATTCGATCACCAAGTCATTTCTTGGTCACGTTACAACTTCAAACGAACCGTTTGATGTTTTCACTAGTTTCAAACGTGCCTTGTACGAATCCTATACTCACAACACAACAGCACAACACATTAAAACTTTCTGGTTGTCTTAGACTACAACGATACAAAATAAAATAGAAGATCTAGAAGCCTTGGCCTTGTCACCTCCTCCAAACCGAGACACACACACAATGTTATACACTTGTATATCCTACTTGCACTTTCACTCAAGTATCCCTAGGCCTAGCTACACCCTTATCACCTTCGTTTATTCCCTTTGTCTCTCCAACTTAACCTTATGTCACTCGTATATACCCCAATGCAATCTATACTCACGTATAACTAAAACAAACTCTCTTGTGCTCACTGTTCCATACTGAGAAGAAAGCAGGAGGATTCCAAGGCCTCACAAGCTTAATCAAGCTATCCACAAACTCCTCTGAAGTCTTTGGTACACTAGGAAACGAATCACAAGTTTCTTTTGTCCTCCCCTCACCTCCACAGTTGATATCTACCCACCTTTGAAGGTGTAGTAAGTTGTGTTCCATACTTAGCCATTTTTTTTGATCACATAAAATGTTTTCCATTCGTATAACACACACAAGCTATCACCTATTTGTTCCTATGTCTCGTTAAGCTCGTGTCTTACAAACTCAATCACTCTAATCACAACCTAGCTAAAAATGAGTATACACACTTATTATTTACTTAACACAACATATAATCAGTATAAGTCACACGTTCCATAAGTTATGTGAACCACCTATGAAAACAGTTAACTCATTTCACTTAGTACACATCAGTTTTTCTCAATAGAAACGGCTCTCAAACTTTGGATTTCATGTGTACACCATTCCATTCTTATTACTTATCATGAATCTATAGATGCAAGGCAATCAGGCTACACTCATATCACACACGCATGAGCTTGTTTTCCCTCTCTCACAAGCTCAAAGCTTGAGCAGATCACCCCATAACACAAATACAATGAACACCCTTAATGGGCTTAAGCCCACCAAACTGAAAATATGGATTCAATTGGTGAAGCATATATAATCCGGCTTATCCTTTCTATCTCACGTGGTGTGGTAGGACTTTGAGATTCACACAAATGTGCATTATGAGCTATAGGTAAACTACCTTTCTTGGACTCATGCAAATTAAATCTTCTTAAGATCTTATCTACATAAGTACTTTAGCTAAGACCTATAAGTCACTTAGATCTATCTCTATAGATCTTGATTCTTACGATATAAGTAGCTCCTCCTAAATCCATCATGATGAAACACTTTCCTAGCCAAGATTTTACGCCTTTGAGCATAGGAATGTCATTTCTCATTAACAATATGTTCCATGTTGATACAAAAGTTGGGCGTTCCTTGTTTGGATTCCTATTCCCGTATCAATTGGATCTTAATGCTGAGACCTATGTACTAAGAGAACAAAAACCGTGGGATTGTCTCCCACGATTATCCTCCGGCGTGAGAGTAAGTAATCGGTTTTAGGGTTTTAGTGAAGAGTTAGGGTTATGAGATGATACCTTAATGAGAGCCGAGATGCCCTTTATATACACACGAAATCCTTGTTGGTTTCGTGTCCCTTACCCTTCGGCGTATCCCAACTTATTCGGTCCCTTGATCCTTATCCCACAAATAAGAGATCCTGTATCAAGACCATAAATAATAGATTCGAATTTAGGCCTTTGTAAGCCCAAATCTTTATCATAATAGCCCACGTGTGATGGGCTTGGGTATTAGTAACGTCCATTGGTCGGGTTCGTGACCCGAGTGCGGACTATACGTCATCATGTTCCCCCAGTCTAGTATGCGCAAGGTGAAACCGTGGATGCTAGACTAACAACTGTAGCGAAAATATCCCAGGATGCGTGGTAGGGAAGCTTCAAGTGTTTCCCGCCCAAAAATTATACGATGAATCTAGTCCAATTAAGTCCCAAATATCCCTCGTAAATCGTGAGAGGGTGGGTGAAAAGTATCTCACCTCTTGATCTCCCAGCCAAACAATTAGAGCAAGTGGAGTACACATGTCAATCATCCATGAATGTGTGTAACCCTATATAAAGGGTAGCTCCCATTTCACTATGGCTATCACAGTAAATGAAACATTTATTTCCACCATTGTTAAACTTCCCAAAGAGCAATCAAGAAAGCAACAATCTCTAAGGTAATAGCGCGTGCGCTTCAGAATACTGATCATGGTTCTTAAATTGTCCGACTTTTATTCTAATATAACTGAGGATGAACTTCATGAGTTCACCTCGGATATTATATCCCGCTCGCATTGCACCCGTTAGTTCCGGTGGCGACTGCATCCATAGCGGAGTTCCCTGAAGGGAAAGTAGGGGTATACACACGCTTTTTTGAATTTGCTAATCAACGTATGCCCATTTCTTTATTCTTGTGCGATGTTCTTAACTATTATCGCCTCCATATTTCCCAACTGCACTGCATAGGCGTAGCCAAAATAACCAATTTCGAAGTAAATTGTCGCTTGTTGGCGATTAACCCTACAATCAACCTGTTCCGCACGTTTTATCACACGACATGGTCAAACGGGTGGGTCTCTTTTTCCAAACGCGCAGGGCGACTGCAATGCTATACAGAAAAGTTAGATGCACTTAGGAACTGGAGGGAGAAATTCTTCTGGGTTGATGAGACCTTTCTTCCATGGGATTTTGAGTTCTATACCCAAGGGTCGTTAGCGAAGGATGAGCGCCCAAACCCGGGACGTATAGTGCAGATGATGCTGAAACGATAAATGCCAATCACATCCCAATCAACTCCTACCCAGAAGAGTTTTTGGTGCACATAGGCATTAATCAACTTCCAAGGTCCTGACGAAGTGCCAACTTTTTTGGACGAGGATGACCGGGTTGGGTGCTTGTCCTTCTCTCTCTTTCGCTTATTAGTGTAAGTGCTCGTTCCTATTGTAACTTATGTAACCCCTTTCATTTTTGGTTGTTGTTTGTTTCGCAGAAATGGATCTACTCAGCATGGTGAAGCTGGCGAGTCCCAAACAGGTGACCGTAGGGGTGCACCCCTTAAGAGAAGGTGAAGCGCTGATACTGGAGGCTACTGCGGGGCGCACAATGGAGTTCGTACAGGAAGAGCCAGAAAATGCCCCCCAGTGGTTAGAGGCGACCACAGTGCGCAGTGTTCCGAATCTTAGGGTACAATCCCCAGAGCTATCACACACAGATTCGTCAGAAAGTGTGGGGATCACTAGGGTTGAAAGTGAGCCAAAGGAGGCGAGCCAAGGGGTGAAGCGCAAGAAAGCTTCTGGTGGTGATGGCGCAGGTATATCTAAGAGAAGGTGCCATGTAATCCTTGGTGAACGATCATCATCAGAGGAGGATGCGTCACTTACCGTTGCTGACAAGGATACAACTGAAACTCCTCCCCCCAAGTAAGTAACGAAACTTGTGTCTTTAAAAATTTCATTTCATATGCTCCATTGATACTATAAAATAACCTTGAACCCTCGTCATTTGCGTGCAGTGTTGAAGTTGCTGGGGATGCTGCTGCGCATGCTGGGAAATCGCCACCCAAGGCTAGTCCCCTTCATATTGATGAGCTTTCGCAGAAGAGTCAAGGGACTGAGCCAAAGACATCTGAGGATGTGCCACCAGACCATCTGATAGAGGAGCTAGGTTTGGCCGCTGCACACCAGGCCACCTTAGTTGCACAGCTAAAAGCAAGGTATGCTGGTGAAGGTAGCTGATGACGTATAGTCCGCACCTGGGTCACGGACCCCGACCAATGGACACTACTAATACCTAAGCCCATCACGCATGGGCTATCATGATCAAGATTTGGGCTTACAAAGGCCCAAATTCGTAATTATTATTTATGGTCTTGATATGTGATCTCTTATTTATGGGATAAGGATCAAGGGACCGCATTAATAGGGATACGATGAAGAGTAAGGAACACGAAACCAACAAGGATTCCGTGTGTATATAAAGGGCATCTCGCCCCTCATTAAGGTATCATCTAATAACCCTAACTCTTCATTAAAACCCTAAACCGATTACTTACTCTCACGCAGGAGGATAATCATGGGAGACAATCCCACGATAAGCCTAACGGTGTTGTTTGCTTTCTTAGTGCGCAGGTCTCAAGCATTAAGATCCAATTGATATGAGAACAAGAGTCCAAACAAGGAACGCCCAACTTTTGTATCAACAAGTGGCGCCATCCATGGGACCACACACTAAGAACTAGAATGACAAAGCACGAAAACGTAAACCAGCGGACTCCACAGGTGAAGAAAACATATGGTGACCTACAGGGGAAGAAGCAGTAAAGTGATTCAACCTCTAAGCAGGCCTCTAGAACAACCAGTGCGCCCAGGCACCAAGGGTCAGGCTCAGATCTGTTCTTTCCAACGGTAGAACTGCCCACAAGGACTACCCAAGCCACTATGACAACCACTAGCGCGGAAGATCTACAGCGCACTCCTTTCACCACCCCCACCAAACAGTGCCAGAAATAGACCCCACCGAGCCGCCACGTGCCCCTAACCGAGATAAGGGTCTTAATTTGGAAACAGACATCCTCGCGCTAGAGGGAGTCGCGCCTGAACTAGCGCCAAAAGATTTCGTGTCTCAAAACTACGAAACCTTGGCTGCCCTTATGCAAGAAGAAGCGAAAAAGAGGTCAAGTCAGAGCCTGCAAGCCCGGCTCCACGTGATATCCTAAATCCTTTTGCCCTTGAGAAGGAAATCCCATTGAAGGCATCCTTAGAGGCCCATGCTATGAGACTTGAGAAGAAGGAGGGTGTGAAGGGGAAGGAAATCCTCTGTGGTATTGGTGCAGAACATATTCCCAGATCTGATGGGGTACCCAAGGATAGTGATCTGTTGAAGAAGCTTGAGGAAGCTGGGAGTGCTGTGTACCAGGTTGGCAGCCCAAGGCTTAAACGCTCCCATAGTATGTAGGCTGTTTGGCTTTGTGATGTTTTGTAATAGATTGACATTTTTGTTGCAGATGTGCATGTTGAATCTATTCTTTGTATGAACTCGTAGTCCATAATAAAACGTTATTTTGAAGGTGCGATTGTACGCATATTGTATTATGATGTTTGTACTTAGTTATCTGTCTTTGCATAAAATACGTCCATGTTATGTCTAAGAATCAAACTGTTATATAAACTTAAAAGAGATTACAGGAATCTATAATCACTTATAACATAATTGTGTATGAAGTTCATAACTTAATGTATATGTGAACATAAAATTCACAAGTGTATGGGTTGACATATAGCGTACTGCGAATACCATATCAAGGAGTCAAGAGTCTTGACTCCTAATTTGTTAAACGCGCACAGTGTGCATTGTTGCGCATCGGTCGTGGGATGCACATTGAACTTACTCCAACGTCTTGAGAGTAAGGTGTTTAACAAGGATGCATGATCCGATAACCCTCTTACTCAACGAGTTATTTAGTAGGTTTACTCATCCTTTACCATCGTGGGTTTTAATAAGTGCATGCACGCCATGTAGGCAAAAGGTAATATAACAACAATATTGAGACATAACAACAATATTGAGACATAAATAACATGTAAATAACAAAGTGAAGTGTGTCGCGGAGTTAGCTAGAAACCACGACATTTAATTAATGCTTGCAAGTTTTTGGGAAAAGAAAAACATTTGCCTAGATAAAACAAAATGTAAATACACGGATATTTATTGAGCACTTACTAAAGTGCGGAGGTGTCCGTGCGCGGGGCCGTAACCTTTCCTAAAGATAGCATCTCTTGAGATTGCAAATATTCCATGTGCGTTGTAGCTCACGGCCGTCCATGTCACGCAGCTTGTACGCGCCTTTTCCTAGTGCGTCTATGACCTCATAGGGTCCTTCCCACTTTGGTCCAAGTTTTCCTGTATCTTCTGCGTGGCTTACATCATTAGTGCGATAGACAAAGTCGCCTGGTCTGAATGAGGTGCTTCGAACTTTAGCATCGTAGTATCCCTTCATTTTTGACTTAGCTTTTGCCTCACATATAGCTGCGCGTTCGAGTCTTTCTTCCAATAGGTCCAAGTCTATACGCCATTTGTCGTCATTGGTTGCGATATTAACTTCCGTCGTACGAATAGTTGGCATCCCAATTTCAGCTGGTATGACAGTTTCTGTCCCATAGACAAGAGAAAATGGAGTGTCTCCAGTGCTAACTTTGATTGTCGTGCGGTGCGCCCACAAGACGTGCGACAATTCATCCACCCATCTTCCTTTGTGTTTGTCTAGGCGCGCTTTAATTCCTTCGCCCAGACTACGATTTGCGTGCTCAACCAAACCATTGGTTTGTGGGTGTTTAACCTACGCAAAGTGTTGTGTAATATTTAGTTTAGCGCACCAGTTTTTGAACGGGTTATCGTAGAATTGTTTTCCGTTGTCCGAAATGATTTCCCCAAGTAATCCAAAGCGGCATACAATATTTTCCCAAACAAATCATTTTACTTGATTACCTATGATTGTCGATACTGCTTTTGCCTCAATCCACTTAGTGAAGTAGTCTATAGCCACAATAAGAAATTTCAGTCCCCCTGTTGCAACAGGGAAGGGGCCCGCAATGTCTATACCTCACTTATAGAATGGCCATGGCGAAGTAATAGGCGTTAGCTCGTGTTGTGGTTGGCGCGGGATGGGTCTATGAACTTGGCAGTCGCTACATTTCTTTATCACATCACGCGCATCGCGATGCATAGTGGGCCAGTAGTATCGTAACCGCAAGGCTCGCGCTACAACGGATCGTGGTCCTGAGTGCATACTGCATGAACCGGCGTGGATCTCTCGGAGTACGTAATCTGCCTGAAGAGGCCCAACCCACCGAAGCCATGGTTGTAGAAATGAGCGCCGATATAGGATACCATCTCAAAGTTCGAACCTCTGTGCTGTGCGCTGTATCCGTCGAGCGTCCTTCTGTTCATAGGGCAATATGCCCTTGCTTATGAATTCGATGATAGGGGTCATCCACGTAGGATCCTGCTCCTCTATCACCGTAGATATCTCCATCTCTGAGATGGATTTGTTCTTTAGGATCTCTACCAATACTTGTTTTGACAGGTGCGCAAAGCTTGTAGATGCGATCTTGCTTAGTGCGTCCGCTTTTCTGTTTTCCCCTCTAGGAACATTTTTAATGGTGAACCTGTCAAAACCCTGGATTAGTGACTTGGTCTTGTCGAGGTATTGAACCATGTTATCCTCTTTAGCCACATATTCGCCCAACACATGATTGGCTACTAATCGGGAATCTACATTTGCTTCTAGGTTGCGTACACCCATTCGAGTTGCAATGCGTAATCCAGCAATTAGGGCTTCATACTCTGCCTCATTGTTCGTGGCTGTGAATTCAAAGCGCGTAAGTGAATTCCATTCCTTCTGGACTGGTGAGGATAAGGCCTGCGCCCGACCCGTCCACGCATGAAGATCCATCCATGAATAGGACCCATGGTTCTTGTAGTTCTACCTCGCTTCGTGAAGGTGCAACATCAGTATCTGCTTTTTCGATGATGAAGTCTGCTAGTATCTGCCCCTTAACCGCAGTGCGTGGTCTATAAGAGATGTTATGCTCACCTAGTAACACACTCCACTTTTGTAATCGCCTCGATGCGTCGGGTTTAGAGATAACTTGCTTGATAGGTTGGTCCGTGATCACCGCTATTGGGTGTGGTTGAAAGTACTTGTGCAGTCTTTTGGCGGCGAATACTAATGCCAAGACCAACTTTTCCATTGCGCTATAGTTAATCTCTGTCTTCTTGAGTGCTTTGCTTACAAAATATACCGGTGTTTGTACGGAGTTCCTATCTGTCAGTAGCACCGCGCTGACTGCTCCATGAGTCGCAGACAAGTACACAATTAACTCTTCCCCTGGTCAGGGTGTGACTAGCGTGGGAAGCGCTGCTATATGTTGCTTAAGCTGTGTAAAAGCTTCTTCCGCTTCCGTAGTCCAACGAAAGTCTCCCTTTTTTGTACACTTCGTGAGTGTTTTAAAGTGCGGGGGTGACTTATCTGCTGATTTGGACAGGAATCTGTTCAACCCGGCTAGTTTTCCATTCAGAGACTGGACTTCTTTCAACGTGCGTGTTAAAGGGAATTGGATGGCAGCCTTTGTTTTTTTTGGGCATGGATCAATGCTGTCAGGCTCTATCAAGTATCCAAGGAACATGCCTTCTGTAGCGCCAAAAGCGCATTTCTTAGGATTTAACTTCATGTTGATCTTTCCTAGTGTTCTAAATGTTTCTTCAATGTCGCGCACCAATTCGTCTTATGTATGGCTTTTTATGACAAGGTCGTCAACGTAGACCTCTAGGTTGTGGCCCACTTGTTTTTCAAATGCCTTATCTACCAATCGCTGGTAGGTGGCGCCCGCATTCTTTAAGCCAAAAGGCATCTTTGTATAACAATAGACACCCTGGTTTGTGTGGAAGGCTGTTTTTTTCCTCGTCTTCTTTGGCCATTTGGATTTGGTGGTACTCTTTGTATGCGTCTAAGAAACATTTAAAGGGGTATCCGCACAAAGATTCAATCTTCTAGTCTATCTCTGGTATTGGGTAGCAGTCTTGTGGACATGCTTTGTTGAGATCAGTGAAATCCACGCACATCCGCCAACTACCATCACTCTTTTTGACCATCACTGGATTGGAGAGCCAGTCATGGTAATAGACTTCTCGCATGATACCTGCGTCCACAAGCTTGCGTACTTCCTCCAGAATGGCTTTTGTGTGCTCTGCAGCCTGGCCTCGCTTTTTCTGCTGTACTGGGGAGTATCCTTGTCGGATTTTCAACTTGTGTTCTATAATCGAGCGTGGCACACTAGTCACGTGCTTTGGTTCCCATGCGAAGATATCCAGATTCCTTTGCAAGAGCACGCACACGGCCGCTCTGCCTTTATCAGACAACGATCCCCCGATCGATACTTCTTGCTCTTGGTAATCAGGATGAATTGCGATTTTCAGGTTTGATATTTTAGCTGCGCGCTGTTCTGGAGTGTGTGTCGTCTCACATGTAATCGTGTTACACTCTCTAGGTGGTACGGTGGTATTGTAGAGGGTGACAATGCCGCCTTCTACCGGGAATTTGAGCATCCCATGTGCTGTGGACGGTACCGCGCGTATGGCTGATATTCCTGGTCTTCCAATAATGCCATTGTATGGTGAAGGAGATCTGATCACCATAAAATTCATCCAGGCTGCCATGGAGTGTTCCTTATTACCAACAACAACTAGTAATCGTATTTGCCCCATGGGCCATATCTTTTCTCCAGTAAAGCCGGTCAACGACGTCGGGGCCGGGCTTAACTGACTTCGTATCTCAGGTCGCAATCTTTTGAAACAATGTTCATACATTATGTCTGCGGATGCCCCTCCATCAATATACATGCTGTGGATATCGTGACCCTCCGCATTTATCTCGATGGTGAGTGGTTCCGCCACTGGGTTGTCCGCAGCCAAGGTGGGGAAAGAGATTTCGCTTCCATAAGAGAATTTTTGGCTGACCTTTTGCCTAGTCTTTAACTGCCATGATTGTATCATGTAGATGGTGTCAGCCTTGTCCTTAGGTGCTTTTTTCTTGCTCCCGGTCTTTTGTTTGTCTTTCCCATCCTTGATGTTCTTAACTAGATGATCCAATCTGCCTTCTTTTACTAGCTTATCAATTAGTTGGCGCAATTGGACACATTCATTGGTGGTGTGACCCTTCTCTCTATGATACTCGCAGTACCCGTTCCCTACGCACCGCTCTTCTGGGGTGCGCATTTGTGGGGGTCTCGGGAAGTTCGCGCCTTCCGTCGCAAATATCTCCCTTGGAGTCTTCGTTAGTGGGGTATACTCGTCATTCTCTCGTCCGCCCCTGGCTACGGTAGATTTTATTACGGTTGCTACTCTGGTCGTTGGATTGTCTCCTGGCTGTTCTTGTGACCTATAGTTTGAGTAGCCTTTCTTGCTATCCGCAGCGGTGGCTTCTCCTTGGATAAAGGACTTCGTGCGCTTCATAAGTTCGTCAAAGGTTTGGGGAACCCTATCGTTTAACTTTTTGATAAGTTCTGGGTTATTGATTCCGTTCATAAACCCTGAGATCTTTAGTATTTCGGGGCATGCCTTGAAATGTATGCATTCATCCTTATAGCGCTCCACATAAGCACTTGTGGATTCCCCTTGGAGTTGTTTTACCCTAGCGAGCTCGACAGGGTTCTTGGCGCACTTCTTCCTCTAAGTAAAGTTCAAGCGAAAAGCCTTCCGCAACTCTTTAAACCCATCGATGCTTCTACGTGGCAGCTTACTGAACCAGTTTCGCGCATTCCCTACTAATGTAGAATTAAACATGTGGCACCATACGGGTTGTGGCCAATTTTCGATGGTAGCGGCTGATTCAAAAATTTTAAGGTGGTCGTCAGGATCACCTGTCCAATCATAAGTTTTAACATTAGCGGGCATGCGCCTTCTCTTATCTTCTGAAAAATTACTGATGCGCCGAGTGAATGCGTCAACCTTTTGGCGGCGCCAGGGACGAGATATATCTTCGTCCTCCTGGTCGCGGTATCTTTTCCTGGATTTCCAGTGTCCTGTTTCTTCGTCCTCATTGTCCGAGGAGTCACTTGAGGACGAGCTTACTCTTTTGCGGCGCTTGCTTCGACTATCCTCGGAATCCGAGCTTGAAGGGATTTCGCTTGGGGAGCGCCGTCGCCCAAGTCTATCATGGACCCTGCGACTACCAAGCCTAGGGTGGACATTGGTATACCATCCATCGTCTTCGTGCTCCCCCAGGTATTGTAAGTCAGCTGCTTCATCATCCACAACTTTCCTTCCGATCCTAGTAAACACTGGGGGTCGGCGGCTATCCTTCTAGCGCCTCTCCTTTTGGTGACGCGGTGGAGATGCTTCATACTCAGGGTCGAAGTTGAGCCGGGCTTGCAGGCTCTGACTTGACCTCTTTTTTGCTTCCTCTTGCATAAGGGCAGCCAAGGTTTCATAGTTTTGAGACACGAAATCACTTGGCACTAGTTCAGGCGTGACTCCTTCTAGCGCGAGGATGTCTGTTTCCAAATCAGGGCCCTTGTCTCAAATAGGCGCACGTGGCGGCTTAGTGGGGTCTATTTCTGGCACCGTTTGGTAGGGGGTGGTGAAAGGAGTGCGCTGTCGATCTTTCGCGCTAGTGGTTGTCGTAGTGGCCTGGGTAGTTCCTGTGAGCGGTCCTATTGTCGTAAAGATCAGATCTGAGCCTAATCCTTGGTGTTTGGGCGCACTGGTTGTTCCAGAGGCCTGCTTAGGGGCTGAATCGCTTTGCTACTTCTTCCCATGTAGGTCGCCATACGTTTTCATCGCCTGCGGAGTCCGCTGGTTTAAGTTTCCATGCTTTGTCATTCTAGTTCTTAGTAGAATTCTTAGTGTGTGGTCCCACGGATGGCGCCACTTGTTGATACAAAAGTTGGGTGTTCCTTGTTTGGATTCCTATTCCCGTATCAATTGGATCTTAATGCTGGGACCTGCGCACTAAGAGAACAAAAAACACCGTTAGGCTTACCGTGGGATTGTCTCCCACGATTATCCTCCGGCGTGAGAGTAAGTAATCGGTTTTAGAGTTTTAGTGAAGAGTTAGGGGTATGAGATGATACCTTAATGAAAGCAGAGATGCCCTTTATATACATATGAAATCCTTGTTGGTTTCGTGTCCCTTACCCTTTGGCGTATCCCAACTTATTCGGTCCCTTGATCCTTATCCCATAAATAAGATATCCTATATCAAGACCATAAATAATAGATTCGAATTTGGGCCTTTGCAAGCGCAAATCTTTATCATAATAGCCCACGCGTGATGGGCTTGGGTATTAGTAACGTCCATTGGTCGGGTTCGTGACCCGAGTGCGGACTATATGTCATCATTCCACATATAGGATCAGGAAGACTACTTTATCTTCAACAGTTCTAATATAAACACACGGTTCCTCTTGACTACAATAAACACCAAACTCTTTGATCTTCTCATCAAATCTCAAGTTCCAGCTTCGTGATGCTTGCTTAAATTCATAAATGTACAAGATATTTTACATTGTTTAGGATAATGTCTTTCTTTTATTTATTTTTTCTTGCAAATAAAGGAACATTTGGTGTCAAGTTGGTACAACTCGCAAGAGTGATCACTTCATGAAAGGTGTTAAGCTAGACCTTATGTATATGCATATGATAGGTTACTCTATACATAATCATTAACATTGCGTGAAAATTTAATGTTTATAAGATTGGGTGTACTGATAGAAGTGTGACTACCTTGACTCCAACACCACATCATCTCCACTTCTCACCACTCCTCACCACCTTTGCGTTCATAACAATAACCACATTCCTTGCCATCTATCTATACTTCCCACTTAAACATAAAGTACCCACTTCAACACAAATTATACATTACTACACAAAAAAACACCTTTTAACACCTTTCTTTTAATCGGTGGTTACCACCGCCGATTATCCAAATCTTCATACATCATGCGTGAGCATATCATGCACTAAAAACCACGGGTTAAAAATATTTTTTACGCGTGGTAAGTTCCGTTACTACGGCTAATTACACATGTGAACTAAAAAAAAAAAAAAAAAGTTTTATGATAGATTAGCTTGCGTGTCTTTACATTTTTTCTTTTTAAGGTCTTGGTCATTCATTTTTTATGCTTCTTAAAATACAACCACTCGTAAAATCCATCCCAATGAAGTCCCCTCTTTTTTAAGGAGTCGTCTCTTCGTCTCTTTTTATAATAAACACAGACACCCACCTTCCTTGCTTTGTACTTTCTTTAGTAATTTGTCTTCGCCAAGTCTTGAAAGATCGAAACCTGTCAGGTTGCGACTAGCAACTTCACTTGCCATTTTTAAAGGTCAGTTATTTCTTACTATCGTAATTATATCATCAGCCATAATCTACCTATATTTGTTCCTTGCATTCTTAGTTTGTTACATTTTTATGTGTTATGTCTTCATAATCTAATATATTATCCATGTGCCTCGTAATAATAACATTAAAAGACCCATTTGCTTATGACTACGTTTTCACGAGGAGGAAATCGTTACGTTTAAGTTTGTATAAAATTTGTGGTTGTGGTAATTAAGTTATGGGTTGAGTCTGGAAAATGATTTTGATAAGTGGGTAGTCTGTATTTATTGGGGTTGTTACTTATCTGCAACATATTCGTAGGTTTAAGTGCTTGATGTAATAGTTTATGTGTTCATTGCAAATGTTTTTAATTGTATAGATGTTTGATTTGTTTAACGTATTGTTGTTAGTTCATAGCATTCAATTCTTTCCTGATCTGCCAGTAGTTACCATTTTCTTATGATTTTTGAGTTCAGAGCTGTCATTTTTTTGTAACTGTTAATTATCTAAATTCAATCATTTCATTTGCTATTTTGCAAATTGATTATCTGTGTTTTCATATTGCGGATAATCTGTGGATGACGGTCATGTGATTATTGTTCATTTTTAATAAAATAAATAAATAAATAAAATCGAACTATAATTTTAAATTCTTGGAGTTATCTGCAGAAAACTTAAGCATCACTAAGCCTAAAACATTTTTGGTTAAATTTACTGAAATTTCCTATAGAAGCTTGACAAAGTATTTAATTTTGGGACAAAAGGATAGCATAGCAAAGATTCGTGTAAACTTTGACTAGAAAATTTTCTGCTAAGCTTTTTTTTTCATGTTTGATGAAAACTGAGCAATATCATTGGTTAATGTATCTCGTTGTTCGATAGGTCCATTAATCTTTTTTGCATTCTGAAAATGGTTTAGTTCAATGAACTCAAAAACTAAGAAACATACCTTCTAAAAATGTCTTCCTATCAGTGATAATTTTAAATTAGGAATTATGAGGATGGCAGTCTCTTCTTTTTGCCTCAATAGGTAATAATTTATTTTATCACTTCGATCATTGTACTTAAAACGTTATAAAAAAAGGTTGTTTGTATGCTAACACAGTCATTTCATCCATTTCTTTCTCAGACAATTAGGAACATCTGCTCCTGTTGAAACTTGAAGCTCATTACATATTTAAATTTTGTCTTAGGTTGTTGACAGATGGATAAAAGTATGGAAGATGTTGAAAAACATGAGTGGCTACATTGTGAAAACTATTCTGCAGCTGGTGACATCTTTGGAGAGCCACAAAAGACTTGTCGAGTTGGAGATGATTATCAGGCACAAATCCCATCGTTGATGTCAAAAAGCGAGCTATTGCAACTCATTTGTCATGATGTCAAGACTGATGTTACAAACCATTTTGAGTTTGGTCTGTCAATTCCTGTCACATGGGTTCACATTCACCATAAGGACAAAAAAGAAACAACGGAAATTCAAGCAAAGGGTGAATCTGGTATTTTAGGTTCTAGAGCAGATAATAGTTTGGTTCCGGTTCCTTGTTCATCAAGTGAAGAATCTTGGAATGTTCTTGAGCGTGAGAGCTTTCTTCTTGGTTTATATATATTTGGCAAAAATTTTCGTGCTGTGAACAAATTTCTGGGAAATAAAGGAATGCCTGATATATTATCTTACTACTATGGGAAGTTCTATAAAAGTGCTGAACACCAAACATGGTCAATGTATTTGAAGACTAGAAGCCGAAAGTCTGTACCTGGAAAAAAGATCTTCAAAGGGTGGAAGAGACAAGAGCTTTTGTCTCGCTTACTTCCTAATATCACAAATGAATGTAAAACTAGTTTGACACAGGTATGTTTCAGTACATCTGCAATTAATTTATATCCATACTCTCTGCGTCTATGCAATTAATTCAATATGATTTGTTTATTGAGATATGATCACTTTCAGGTCATTAGCAGCTACGATGATGGAAAACTTTCATTTGAGAACTATGTATTGTCTTTGAGGGATATAATGGGAATCAATCATCTTGTAGAAGCAGTAGCAATTGGTAACGAAAACATGAACCTTGCTACCAAGACAAAAAAGCGTGTGAGAAGAAACAAGAAGCCTTACTCCGTATGCTCCTCCTCTTTTAAAACTGAAGAAATTGCCAATATTTTGAAGGATAGCATTGGATTTACCAAAGAAAGTTTAGATGACCTCTTCTGGGAAGCTGTCTGGCCTCGGCTTTTGGCAAAAGGATGGCACTCTGAGCAGTCTAGAAACTATGCCTGTCAAACCTCAAAGAATCCATTGGTGTTTCTTGCACCTGGCATAGTAAAGTTTTCGAGAAGAAGCCTTGAGAAAGGAAGTCAATATTTTGACTCAATCACTGACGTTCTGAATAAAGTTGCATCAGAACCACACCTTCTTGAACACAAACCTAACCAAGACGGGATCGTCAAGCCACAGGCAAAACGAAGCTCGAAAGATGAACAAGATTTGGTGAAATATACTATTGTGGATACTGCTTTGGTTGGGCTTGTCAAAGTGAGAAAGTTGTCAAGTTTGCCTGTTTTTGAACCTGCTCATATTCAAGCATCATCTAGTGTTTCTGGAGAAAAAGAACAAATTATAACAGAAGAATCAAAAAAGGAAGATGAGAACCATCACACTGTTGTGAAATCACCTGATTGTGAAACCAGGGCTATAAACAAGGACACTGCTAATCCAGTGCTTTCAGTAGCTGGAGATAACAAAATGGATTGCTCTGCTAAAGGACAACCAGTAAGAAATCTGAAGGTGGTTTTCCAGCGAAAGCCAAAACGACACCAAGTTTGTAATATTAGAAATGACAGTTCAAGTAGTGAAGATGCAGCAGTGAAAGATCAACGACCAATGAAGAAGTGTCGAGGTATAGTGATAGACTTGAACAACCCTCGAGTTGGTGCCCTTTCGGATGATGAAAACTCAGTGTCTTTTTCTAAACCATTTGATTTGACTGAAAAAACCAGCAAAAAAGCTGAGTTGCCGAGTCCTAGTGCTAATGGTCCAAGGCAGAGTACAAGAAACCGTCCGTTGACCACAAAAGCATTGGAAGCTCTTGCGAATGGATTCCTGTACCCGAAGAAGAGAAGAGGGGCGGAGGACACAACAAGTAGGTGTGTTCGGACTAAAACTGCACTTGTCTCAAGTTGTGGTGCACGCTATAGTGAAAATAGGGTTGATGGAGTCTTTAATGGTTCCTCCCATATGGTCACCGAGTCTCCAAAATGACATGTTGCATTTATACTTTTGTGACTTCAAAGTTAGTATTCAGAATAGAAGTTATATGATACAATATTGTTCTTTATAACATGCGAGGAAAAATAGAGAGAAGAATAACTGATCCATGTAAAATTAGATGGTTACTAGTTTTCATTTGGAAGAACTTTAAGTACAGTTGTTCTTTAATGATGGTGTTTCATTACATGTTGCAGCAAAGTGTAAAAACATGATTTTAGACTTCGGGGTCAAGATCTTATTGAGGATGCTTTTTATTTCTTTGATTAGTTTATATATATATATATATATATATATATATATATATATATATATATATATATATATATATATATAGTGTGAGGTTATTTTCAGAACCAAATAAATTGCGAGAACTGCGAGAACCAATCTTAGCCTTCAATTTTTTAATCAACGGTTATAATTAATGGTGGCATAAAAGTAATAAACTGTAACTTCATGTCACATTTTTAAAAAGGTGAAAGGGCGTTTAAGTAATTTTGTATGGCTCTTTAGATAACTTCCACACCAGTTATTTCTCACTCATAATTATCTGTAACATCTTTTAACCTAAAACCACCCACCGCATCTTTTTCAAAATTGCTTAACAAAAATCCAGCCGCCACAAAAACTTTGGTAACCGACCATAACGGGCTTTCAAGGAGTGTCATCGCCATCATCAGGTTCTAACGGTTGGTGTAATCACTAAAGATCGACATTCTTTTGAGAACGTGATTCCTAGACTATGCAAGGGTTATACAACAACCACCAAAATCGCCATAAACCACATCGATCTATGATATGATGGATTGATTCAAATACCGTAAGTAAATCTTTTATGAGTTTTTCATTCATTGTTGTTTAGAAAAAATTTTACAACCTGATGTGAAATTATATATTTCTAATAACTGATCATATCATGTTCTTGGTTACTCAATTATAATACTTATCAGTTGATAATTAAACAAGGAATGAAAGATTTAAGTACCTGTCGTTGTCTTCAATGCATAAGTTGTTTTGGTTTCTTTTAATAAAAAAAAAATGAAAGAATTAACTAATCATGAGATTTAATTAATCGATAAAATAATTTAGGTAACTTTATTTGGTTTGTTGTCATATGCATGAAATAGGGAATTACATATAATACTTCGTATTGTGATGTAAAAGTCTACTAGATTATTTTTTTTCTTGCAAAATATTAGTTAAAATGAGATTATTATTTGAAACGAGTGCATATGTGTTTTTCGTTTTTTGGTGAATTTGATGTCGTACATGTGTTTTTACGATTTCGTAGTTTAAATATATTCAAAGTGCATATATGCTTTTAGTACTCATATAAGGATTTTTTTTGTTTACTTCGTATTTAAGGATTTTTCGTAGTTTAAAATAGTGAATGTATTTGCTATTTCATTCAACTATTGTGCACATGTATTTTTTATTTATTTTTTATTTTCGTTTTTTGATATGCACATATGCTACTTGCTATATTAAAAAAAGGTTTTGCATAATTTGATATTAACAAAGGGCGCATGGTGTTTTATGATGGGTGTAAAATAAATAAAAGGGTTGTGCATATGTGTTTTATGGTAAAAGGGTTGTGCATATGTATTTGCTAGTTGTTTATTTTGATACCTTCTATGCATATGTGTTTATGTATTGAAAGTGCATATATGTTTTTATTTATTATATAAAGATTTTTTTTGTTTAATTATGGGTGCACTTGTGTTTTATGTTTTAAGGCTATACTATTGTATCAAAATGGTCTCTTGTGAACAAGTCAGAAATACATTGTGCATATGTGTTTTGTTAGATATTATGGTTAAATAATTCGTTTATTAATTGGTTGTGGTTACAGGTGCGAGTATGATAGAGCTATGTCAAGAGTGCACATGTGTTTTGTACATACTATCTAGCGAGAAAATAGTTATGATAAAGGAGTAAAGACACAAGCACGCGAATTTGCAAGAATATTAGTAGACACAGCTGTATATCAACGGAACTTTCATTTATTCTCTACTTTTAGAATTTTGTATTTGTATTTATATTGTATATGTCATGATTTTTAATTTTGTGTATAGTACTTTTTGTTATGAAATGTATACGTTACATGTAAAAATTTGTGTTTGTCATTCAATGCACTTGTGTAAATATTTTTGGCCAAAACACATTAATAAACAATTGAACAATAAAAACATATGTAAATTTACTTTATATAAAAAAAAAAAAAAAAAAACACATATGCACTTTACCTTTTGAATTCATGCATGCTCTAAAAATACATATTTAAAAAAAAAAAATCCTAAAATTTCGGACCTTAAAAACGTGTTTTAATAAAAAAAAATTCAAAAAAAAATAATAAAAAATGTAGTTTTACTATTATACCCTTTTGAATTAAATAATAAAAATAAATATTACAAAAAATCTGATTGGTTGATCCTGGTTCTCGCAGTTCTCGCAATTTATTTGGTTCTGAAAATAACCTCACCCTATATATATATATATATATATATATATATATATATATATATATATATATATATATATATATATATATATATATATATATATATCATGGTTGCTATTACCTTATACTTGATGGTCATTAAAGTGTAAGGTATTGCCCAATTCACGTTGGACACAAGTCTTATGAAATATATTTGGAGACTAACAAGGTAACTGTGTGACCCGATATATGAGATCTTATAGTGTTGGAACACCTAGATACACATACTCTGACAATCTCCACTTGTGTAAGATACACATGGTCAAGGAATGAAACTGACAAAAGAGGTGTATAGTAACGTACACATTACGTTTCCAAGACTATAAGTATCGGTTCATTACCTATGAGGACCAAGTTAGTTGAGCACGCGAAAACTGAGTATAATAATAACCATCAATATAGGACATGGCAACAGCAGCAATTCAGTTTTCTACCTTTGCGTATGGTTGTATGCACTCTCAGCCATTATGGGTTTAAAAGCATTAAAAAAAAATCATTCTAGAAGAGTAACTTCAAATTAGACCATTTTACAGTTTGTATAATAACATACTTGATAGTCTGTAATCATATTCATTTCTGCAACTATTAATGATGTAATAGAACAGGACTTTAGAGCATAATTGATACTCTTGTAAACTTGTGCATAATCATGATAAATCTTAATAAGACAACTGTTATAACCTTTTTAAAGACAAACTATTATTGATCAAAACAAATTCAAAATTCCCCAGCCTCCAGCATATATATATCATATCACATCTTAAATTCATATTTACATGCTCATCCAACCAATAAAGCTTCTATGCTTTGAACAATATAGACTTGTAAAATAACTAGTAGCTCGAATCATATGAGGCAATTCTATTTGTAAGATATGTGGTAGCATAGAAAAACCTTTGCCAAAGGGAATTTTCCAAAGCTAGCTTGTAGGTTCACAAAGACAATGTGACTAGCTTAAACTTGCTTGTATCTTGTAGACTCATGAAGATGGGTTTACCAAAGTGACCATGTTTCTAGCCGGTGCGTTCACGAGAACGAGCTGACCAAAGTGAATTTAGTGCACGAAGACGTTGAAAGTACTCCCCTAATGCGATCAACCCTCTTGCAGCTTGATGAGGAGTTAAGATTCGATACATTTGGGTCAACACTTGCTGTCGTAGGTGGTCCGCCTGTGATTACTCCCAATATAAGTCTAGCACAAACTGAAGGTTTTATCCAATCAAAACTTCTAAATAAATTATTGGAGACATATGTTTCACCTTTTAAGTCTGAACTTCACTTAGAAATTACTAATGTACCTTTTATTGCATGAAAACATGCACTAAAACTTTAAAAAGTTGAAGGTGTGACTTTTTGGAACGAAGATCACTCGATTTACCTGGTTCAAGAAATTTTCAATTCCCTCAAGCCTCTCCATAGCCAACGTCATTTGTGAATTGTAACTTCCAACTCCGGTTATGTCTATCGTTACTCCTTGAGCCAAAGTTTGTTGAAGCTTTTCCATCCCTGTACTCAGTGCATCCTCTGCTTGTCTACAAGAGTGTTTCAGGGTCGAGACACTCATAAGTTGTTCATCAGTTAATGGCTCAAGTTGAGGCATCAACATCTACACACAAACAACGAAAAAGAACAAATTAAATATATGTTAACTTTTCCATCAAATTTAATTGAGTGAAACTACAAACGAGTATTATATTTTCTTTCTGATAAAATTCAACTACTCCGTATAAAAATTAACTACCTCTGTGCAATTTAAAGTATAATCTTAGTTATCATGTACGTATGACTTTATGAGTAATGGAGGGCATATGATTTATGTCCAAAAAATACCCTTCTACTACACTTGCTATTATCATATGCAAGGACCAAACATGATAGGATAATGTTTGAACATAAATATATCCGATAACAAATAGATTTGACATTGAAAGATCTAATACGGATACGTTTTGGTCAAAAGTTTTTCTTTTCTTAAAGCTCATTTCCATTTTACCCTCTTTTCCATAGGCTTGGTGAATGGAATAAGCATGAGGGTTGATTATTAGAACAAATAGTATATATGTCATCTAGAAACTGTCTTTTAACTCTAGAAATTTATGTATGGAGCTTTGTTAATTTGGATTGAAGCTAGTAACTAGTTCTTACATATAGGAGCTCAGATGGCCGTGGTCCTCCAATCCATTGAAAGAACCTTTCCATAGGCGTTCTCCACAACCCATGCATGATATAGAACACATCGGATTTCGCAGCATTCGCTTTCATTTGAAAAAGCTCATAGTAATGGGTCAAGGAACTCTCTACGAACATACGTAGGTCTGCTTCAGTTACATGACTTTGCAGCATGTCCTTTAGTTCATTGTCCTTTTTTTGCTGCTCGGCAACCCATAAATCATATGCCATCTCAAATGCAACGATACCTTCAAATAAGTTGTTCACATTTTATTTTTACTTGAAACAAGTAATGACTTGATGGCCTGATGGTTTAGTTTTTCATTTTCACATACCTGAGTTGACATTACTAGATAATAGACCATTGCTTGTATTAAGTAAACCACCATACACGCGCTGCATCAAATATAAAGAAGCTAGTCAAGAGTTTGCGTAAACATACTGCCATGATAAAAAGAAAAATAGAAGTGTAAACGGGCTTTTCAAAATGAAATTTTGGCTCACCTGTTGTCGAGCTCTCTCGAGTTCCTGTTCCAGTTGTGCCAACTTTAGACGACCGGATTCTAGTTGTTGAACATATGCCTACAAAGTACAAATGTGTTAACGTAAGTATATGTGTATAGATGGTACTACTAAAGGTATCTCTAGAAGGATTCTCAACCCAATTAGTAATTGTTTTGAGCCGTACACCAAAACAAATTGATGGTTTTGATGACTTTACCTTTCATTTTTAAAATAAGCTGATAGACAAATCATATCCATTTGTTATATGCTATTTTAGAAAAAGAATCTACAACACATGCATACAATGTAGGGTACATTAGAGGGACAGGGTGTAAAGATTCTTTGAGTTGAGCACATATTCCTTAAACATGATCCATTGTAAGAAACCATATTGTTTTGAATGTAGATGAAGTATTTGTTTATTGAGGTTGAAATTTCATGTGCAACACTCAAAAGTGTATCATCGACATACCTTTTTCCTCAAACGACTTTTACGTGCAGCCTCACGGTTTTGTGCTAATCTTCTTTGCAACTGTAGGTAGCTTAGATAAATTTATGTTCTCAAATTTATCTTACATAGCCATGTTTACAAGAAACAAACGAAGGAATCTATTACCTTATCAGACATGTTTTTTGCTTCTTGATTGTCCAATGAAGGTTCTAGTGACTCCTGTGAATTGTATTCGGTCTAAAAGATACAATAACTTTATATTAGCGAACAAGTATTGCGTGATACTTAGCATGATTCATGGTATTAAATAATTAGATTACTAAGGCATCTTGCAAAAAGAATAAGGCTTATGTAAGAGTTCTTTTAATGTGCAAATTTTGTTTATTCATTGGGTCCTATGTGTTGCACATGGAGACCCTCTTTTAAAGCATTTTAAATACTGGTGTCAAAAAATAGTACTCCGTAGCTGAATAGTTTTAGAGAAGACAATGTATAAGGTCGTTTAGCTATTCTAGTTTTGGTATTAAGCTCATTCCACTATTAAGTTACACAAATGTATCTGTGTTTGTGTACACCAGATATGGCAACGCAAGCAAGATAAGGAAGACAGCTTTTAAATTTTCAGAAAAAACAAATTATCAATTATTACTTTATGTTACTCTACCATGAAAGCTTTTTTGAATAGTTAACAGGCAAAAAAAAAAAAAAAAAAAAAAAAAAAAAAAAAACCCTCATCAGTGAGCATATTTATTTACAAGAATCCTTGTAGCTAAACCTTTCTTTGAAAACATTTTTAAATACACAAATCATGTGTATCTATTCAGTAGGCCTTACATCATTTGAAATTCCGTGAATATCCTAGTACATGCAGTACTTAAAGTGTTTCAAATACCACTTGAAAAGAAATTCTTTCTCACAACCACAGAGATAACTCCCTTAAATATCCTAGTACAGTACTTCTACATCATGTATATAGCAAAGATTAGTGATTCATTCATCATGAAGAACACACACTACCTTGTTGACTAGCCTTGTGTCGACTTGAGAGATTGAAGACAGACCCATGTTTTGGCTAATATCGCATCCAAACGTGTCGTCCCACATGGTAATATGGTGGAGTGGATCATATATGCTCATCCTTCTAGAAGTGGCAAATTGTGTAGATGTCGATGCACTAACCTTTAGTAAGAAGGAAAAAATGATTCACTTCTCAAGTATCATCAATTCTCTACATAACAATCAATAAATATAAACTATATATAAGCTTAAAAAAGAATTAAAATTGAAGTTCACGGACATATATAATTCTACGTTTTAAAAGTTGTTTTGCTTCATGGTATATATTCATTTCAAATAATCTTAAAACTTAACTAATAACCAATTATATCTCTCCATAAAGAAAATCTTAAATTATTACTCTTGAAGCTCAATAATTATATTACGGAGTATCTAACTTTGTAACTTTGCTCAACTTTTTTTACTCAAAACTCAGCTACCAACAGTTGTACACTGTGTTAAGTTACGATGAACAAACTGACAGCACTTTAAGACACAGACAAATACACGCACTCACACATAAACACACTCAGTTTACACTCACCCTAGACATGAATATACATGTGCATCCGAAACAGCTTTTTATATCAAATGAGTTTTACATGCAGTTGACACACAAGAAACAGGCCAAATATGTCATTTTAAACAGCAAGAAACATAAGTATATCAATCAACTTGATTGTGAGCAAAAAAAATATGACAAAACGCGAAGAGTGGCTAACCTGTTCGTAAACTGCTGAAATTTGAAGAGAAGTCTTTCAAAACCAAAAGATGCAATTTTTGGGGGGTTTTATAAGCAATAAATAAAACCCATTAAAGTAAACAAATATAATTAAAGTTGGTTTGGGTAAAAAGGCATCAAATCATATGAAGTAAAGAGAAAAAGGAAGACCATTGTGGGTTCAAAAGCAAGAAGGAAAAAAAAGAAAGAAAAACCCAGTTGGCTAAGAAACAGACAACCTAGATAAATTGACAATTAAGCACTAAACTTAAAATCATATTAATTGTGTTTACATTGCAATATATAAAAGTTTGTGGATCGTGGAATTAAAAAAAGACAAAGAGCAAATTCTCTTTATGCCCCAAATTTTAATAGACAAGGGCAACTTGGTTAACTAGTCGTTCATTTTAAAATGTTGATAAGTGTCTAATACAAGTATTTTGAGCGACCTTTTGTGTAAGTGATGTGTAATTTACTTTATGAGTTTTTTTTTTGGCGACCTATACATATGTATTTTGTGAGACTTTGTTTTATCTTTTAGAGAGAAAAAAATAAAAAAAATAATAATAATAGAAAAATCAAATCTTAAAAATAGTTTTATAATCAAAGTGGTCTCTACAAAAGTTGAGAGACTATATGTACTTTAAGCGATTTTTTAAGTACACTTTTTCTAATACATAAATATTTGTGTAATCGTATAGTTATGTGTGGACTTTTATTTTAATTTATTTTTTTAAATACAATTTATTTTAAAATATACCAACTAATTTAAAAACTATTAAAACACAAATACACTTATTTAAAAATATCACAAATAATAAAAAACTAAAAACACACACGCAAAATTCAATCTTTAGATTATCATCTTCTCCAGTGATAATCCCCCAATTCACACCGATCAATATGTTCATCTTCTCCACTTATTAGGACCTACACCAAGAGAGGGGATAAAATAAAAAGGATGTTATAATATAAAGAGTGGGAAGTGATCCTAGCCATTGGATAAAATCAAAAGTGGCGGTGTTCTTTTTGTAAATAAGACAAACTTTGGAGGTATTTGTAAACATTTGTATAAAAGACGGTGGTAGATCAAAACCGATTACACAACCAAACAGGCATCTCATTTCACGCATCATATTTTCTCTTTCCAAAAATCTCTCTCAAATAATTTCTTTAATCTAAACCCTAAATCTTTATCAAACAACCAAATCAAAAAATAAAAATATTGCATCTATGATGGTTAAAACAAAGCTACCAAATCGAGCATCACCTCGTAAGTTAATTTTTTATCAATAATTTTTTGTGTGCATCGGTTGGTTAAATGTTGATTTACTAATATAGAGTTTTTTTATTTATTTTTTTATTAATTTAGCAACTAGATCGATTAATCGGTTGATTAATGTTGGTTAGAAGAAGAAAAATCCATAAGTGTATCAACAAATAAGTATTATTTTTTGAATTATGATGCACTAGGTTGAATATATCTTTTAATATATGTGAAAATGTGTTTGTAGGATATTTGTATGTTAGGTTATATAAGTAAATGAGTTTAAGTGCTTGGTTGTTTGTCTGATGCATTTGATATTTAACTTAAATGCAGTTGGTGTTAAGTTTTAGAGTATAGGCATGATTGAGGTTAAGTGTAGGTTATTTTATGTGTGTGAATGTTTCTGAGTGCATGCTTGTTTGTGTGATGTAGTTGAGATTTGATGAGGACAAGATTCAAGACCGAGCAACGTAGGTGTTGTTTAAACTACGGCGTAACCTCGAAGCCTTACTTACGCCGTAATCTATCTATCGTTAAGTTTAGTTTAGCAGTCTTGTTTAGTTACGCCGTAATTGGTTTACCACTTACGCCGTAACTTAATTACAATAGTTTCTAAGCTTACGGAGTCTTAGTTACGCCGTAACCTATGTCGGAGTCAGTTTCTTTATTTAAGTTTAAGAAGGTTCTAGATGTAATTTAATTACTTTCTCCCCAAGTTTGGCTTCCCTATAAATATAGGGCTTGGGTTTATTGTTATGTATTCCTGGAAATCAATAATAAAATTATCTTTTAGAGTCTTTACTCTTCTTATGGTTTTATTCCCTTGAGGTGCGCCTCATATATCAACCTTGGATTAGGGATTATCTAAATTCGCTTCCGCGCGTCCTACGTCAATTGGTATGAGAGCCAGGTTGTATCATGGTGGTAATTGGTGTAGAAGGTTCTGCGTCAATTAAACATCTAGAGCTTGTTAGTATCCTAGATGATGAACGGTGTAGAAGATCCAAAAAACCCGTACTGTTGGAGGGGTGCGGTCGACCGAAGACATGGATCGTGTGATCAATGATCTCACGACCAAATTCACGAGTATGTCCACTGTGCTTGATGAGATCCGATCCGCGATCGGGGGTGGTGGTAGACATCCAAATCGTGAGGGTAACGAACATGATAATCATAAATTCCGTAAAAACTATGAGGAATTCTATGAGAATCATGAGCGTGACCAATCTCCTAAACAAGATTGGAGACAAGAAGGTTTCGGGTCTTCAGATGAGGAAGGAGATGGAGTTTATGGGGTTTTGACTAGAGGTCCAAGAGGTAGAAATCGTGGACCTAGGGTTTTTGCTAGGAAGAATGAAAATCATCGTGGGTGTGGTGAGCAACAAAGGTATCGTGTTAAGGCTGAGATTCCTAACTTTCTTGGGAATCTTGATCTTGAAGTTGTGTTGGATTGGTTGTATGAAGTTGATAAGTTCTTTGACATCATGGATGTTCCAAAAGAAGAGCAAGTCAAGATTGTGGCTTACAAGTTACGTGGAGGAGCTGGAGCTTGGTGGCAAAACGAGCAAGACAATCGTAGGAGATAAGGTAAATATCCAATCAACACGTGGCCAAGTATGAAGAGAATGATAAAAGGTAGAGTTTTACCCCCTGATGTTGAACAACTTTTATATCAACAATATCATATTTGTGTTCAAGGGAAAAGAACCGTGGCAGAGTTTACGGGTAAATTCTTGAGGTTACAAGCTTGGTGTAATTTGAAGGAATATGAGGAATAAGTGGCCGCTAGGTATATGAGTGGGTTGAATCAATCAATTCAAGAAGAGCTAAGCCTATTGTCAATTTGGACCGTTAATCAAGCTCAAACTTTAGCTATGAAGGTTGAGAGGTCAATATCCAAACGAGTCTCAACTTTTGAAGATGCAATGGAAGATAATTCATCCCCTACTAAGGTAAATCAAACTAATCAAACTCAATTTGTTGGATCAGCTCCTAGATAGATCCTTGAGCCTTAGGAATCGATAGTATACTAATGTAATCAAAAGCACACTATGTAGAGAATCTCTAGTAAAACTTGTATTCACGCGAAATATGAACACAAGAGTAAAGAAGACAATAAACTAAAATACTTTGATCCTCTATGGATCGTTAATAATCACTATTGATTAAATTCTAAGTCGTGTACATAATACATGACCATGATTTTCTTTTATACTATAAGAAACCCTAAACTCTCTTACAAGAAAACGTGTAAACCAAAACTATAAAAGATACTGCATAACTTGTCCTAAAATGCATTAAACATATCCTTCTAATAAACTTCCAATGCTACGGATGCACTATATCCGCAGAATTATATCTTCAGCAGGAACCAGTCGTCAGCAGGAACCAGCAGGAACCTTTCAGCAGAAATATATCAGTAGAATCTACTTCTGTCTTCAATAATTCCTAACAATCCTCCCCTAAACTTGAATTTGACTTGGTTAACTTCAAGCTTCCAGATAGATCTTTGACATTCAGAACAAGAGGATTGAAACTTCAACTTTGGCAGCAAATAATAAGTAACCAGCAGCAACATCTCTATTCAGCAGCAACAGGTAACCATCTTTAAAGATCAGGATTCCAGCAGCAACTCCTATGAATCAGCAGCAACAGAATAGATTTGATAAGCCTTTACCAAGTAGCTATTCACTCTTGGGCTAGCTAGTTCTTTGGTGGAATCATGGCATCACCCTGGTGAACTAGAACCCAGTTTAACACTTATAACATGAATCATTGGTGTGTTGAACAACCCTAATGATTTTTGGCAAACCACCACAACCATAAATAGATTTGATGTGTCTTTACTTGTAGCCGTTTGCTTAGGACTAGTTAATTATTTGGTTCCCAGAAAGGGCATTAATCCATGGTCAATTGAATACCATTTTCACTCTCAGCACATGAAGCATGGGTTAATGAAAGAACCCTATAGTTTTGAGCAAACTATTAAAGCTATCAACAGAATTGAGATGTCTTGACCAAAAACCGTTTACTTTTGGACTAGCCAACTCTTTCATGGAAACATTCAACATCTTGGTGATTTGAGAACCAAAATATGGTTTTCCACTGCCTTTACCACATGGTGGGCTAGCCACCTCTTCACTCAAAGAGATATGGTGAGTTGAAAACCATACAATTTTTGGTAAATTGTCAACCAAAAATGGATTTGATGATCACACCAGAGCTGTACCCTCATGGTGAGTCAACTTTTTCTTGTCTGAAAGACATGATAAGTTGATTACCATCAAAACCCTGCACACAAGTTAGTGGACAAAATAATACACACATTTTTTTAACTAAATAAATAAATAAAAATATACAATAACAAATAAATGGATTACCCAAGTGTAGAACCAATGTTAACATTATACTTAGCAGCCAATTCTTGTTTGACAAGAAGACTTCTCCTAATGGTGTGAATCAGCTGTTCTACATGAGTCATATCATTTCCCACCATATCTTTAAGAACAGTCAACTTAACTTCAAGCATCTATTTCAAAACACCTATGGAAATAGGATATGTAACATCTCCCCACATATACAAAACCTTGCCTGCCATAGTAAACACCATATGCACATTGGAGAGAGGGAAAAAATGCCAACTAGCAACATCCCAAGACTGCTATCCATTCCAAACTTTGAATCCTTTCCCAACATGATGTGAAGAATCAAAAAGCACATATAGATCCCCAAGCAAAAACAAACCAACACCTTCTAGCTTATGTGATCTATAATATTCTGTCACCCATCCATATAAACTGGGAGATCCTGTCTATCCACCATATGTAATATCTCACTAAGGATGCTTAGTTGAACCATCTCTTCTGTGGATAGTATTCACTTGTCCTTGTCCTATTGCAAGCTGAGTGAGTTCCCATTTGACCAAAGGATACCACACTATAGGATCCTCATCATCTTCCTCAGCAAACTCAATAAATGAACAGTCTTCTGCTGGCAAATCAAGAACTTTAGAAACCCTCTTTCTTGATTTGCTCTTCTGCCTTGTACCAGGAGTAGAAGAAGGAGAAGGTACTTCAGAACCAGGAATTTCAGTATGTTCAGCAGAAGTATCAGTAGGTGTAGTAATAGAATCATCAGTAGGAACTGACACTGGTTCATCAGCAAGAATGAGCTTTGGTTCACCAGCCGGAATGGACTTATCTGTTTTAGGAGCATCAGTTTGTGAAACCTCAGCATGAATAGATTCTTGAGTAGCTTGAGGTTTTGAAAACTCCTCAACATTGATAGATGGCTGTGGAGGAATAGTATCAGCAGAAGATCCTTCAATGGTTTCAGTAGGATGAGCATCAGTAGTAACAGTATCAGGAGTAACATCAGAAGTAGCATCCACCTGAGTTAGAATAGAAGGTGAATGAACCTTACCCCCATCAGCACCAAAAGGATCAGCAGCATTCTGAGAAGTATCAGCAACATCAGCAATCTTCAATCTTTCTTGCTACTGGTTCATCCAAAAGATTAGCATGTCTCTTCATTGGCTAATTAACCTGGATCCCAGCTCTTCTAAGATATGCATGAAGCTTTTCATATTCAGTAATTAATTTAGAGTCTGAAAAACCCCACACTTGCTTCTTGGTCCAACCTGAGCTATACACAGCAGAACTTTGATTTTTGATGAAATGTCTCATATAGTTCTTCATTTGTGCCTGAGTCAAAGGCTTGTCTCTCTTTTCTCTTGCCTTTCTCTCTGCCTCAGCTCTCTTTCTTTTTTGCCTAATTCAACCATCTGTTGGACATAATCTTCCATATCAAAATCATCACCTAACACTGTCTGAGCTAGATTAGGATTGGAAGTGACTTGTGAGGCAAGATTATCCCAATGTTCAGCAGTAAATTATTTGGAAAGCTCATCCAACTCCCTCTGTGTTGGATCGATTTACTCTGACCAAACTAACTATATAGCTTGTAAAGGTTTAACAATCTTGAATAACTCCAAAACTATTAATATTGAAACACTGATATAACTCTGTTAAGTATGCGGAATCTACTTCAACAAAGCTAAGAAGAACTTCAATAATTATATTAAAACCAAACTTTGAACCTGCTTTCTATACAGATTCACTAACAACCCTAATAACTCTTTAATTCTCAATATCGTATTCTAAAGTATTCGTACGTCTAATACCACTCTAAGGCTCCATTTATAGGCACAAGGAAAACCTTAAGTCGGTTTACAATACTTGAACGACAAGTAAACTAACTCTAACTTTAACTAATTCTAGAATATTCTAATAACTTTACATAACAGTCCTTTAAACGATTTTGCATATTAGTCCTTAGAAGTACTTTGACTTTTTTCTCTTGAGCAGTACTTTGACCATAATACACAAGCAGTACTTTGATCTTCAGAAGTACTTTGATCTTTATATCCCAACAATCCTCCCCTAACTTGAATTCTACTAGCTTGATTTCAAGTTCCTTTGTGATTCTTTAACTTCAACATCTTTTTCTTCAAGGAAAGATTGTACTTTTATCTTCTTTCTGACTTGTGTATTAAAGTACTCTTTATCAGCAATAGATAATATCTTCACAACAACTAATATCTTTCAGCTACTCAGCAACATATGACAAAGTGTACATCAAATCTTAAAGTTTCATACTATTCTCATCACTTCCAGGTGTGTTAACTCCTGTGAGAGGTGAATCATTGAAAATTAATAGATTTAGATGTCTCTTTACCAAAGGCATTAACTCTGGAGTAGCCAATGTTTAGGTTTAAACACAAAAACCATGGTACATTGATAACCATATGATTTTTTAGCAAATCATCAGCTATCAACGGATTTGTTAAGTCTTTACCAAGAGCCGTTTGCTTTTAGACTAGCTAGTTCTTTTAGTACAATCACTACCATGGTGAACTAATTACCATATAAATAGTTTTTCCACAGGCTTTACCATAAGCCATTTTCTTGTGGGCTAGCCAACTCTTCACTATTACAGATATGGTGAGTTGAAAACCATACATTTTTTAGTAAATTGTTAACTAAAAACGGATTTGATAATTACATCAGAGCCGTACCCTCATGATGAGTCAAACTCTTTCTTGTTTGTTAAACATGGTGAGTTGATTACCATTTGTTGTGTAGTAAAAGTACTAACACCATGTGTTCCTCTCAAAACATTTTGTTGTTGTCATCTTATGCTTCAAAAAGTTTTTCTTTTTATTTTAAACTTAATCAAAAGACTTTACTGGTTTTGTGCAGCAAGCAGTACTTTGAGAAAGTACTATTTGTCTGGCAGTACTTTAAATAAAGTACTTATTATTCAAAAATATTTATACAATAAGAACCATACCAGTAATCATGCATCATCATCTGAAGTAGTCCATTTGATAAACAATTCAATCACCATAAGTGCTACTTCATTCTCAGCTTCAACTTCCATACCATGATCTAGCATTCTGATCATGAGATCTCTTGTAAGAGGATATCTCCTTTCTGCTAGCATGTGAATCATGGTCCCATCTTCTAGCTACAATGAATGCACTCTAGATGATTCAAAAAATCTCCATCTTGTAATTTCCCAATTCTCTTGATTATTCCAGAGAGCATCATTACTTGTTTCATTTGTTTCCCAGATAGTTGTAAGATCACCCAGTAAGATCAATCCCACTCCTGTTGGCATAGTATTCTCAAAATAAACTTGCACATGTTGATACAAATGATATAGATCTTCTCTGTCTATCATGTGCAGTATATCCCTCAATAGGTTGAATACTCTGAAGCTTTCATCTTCTCTATGAAAAATCAAATAATCTCCTTCTGATGATTCTACAACAGAGAATGTAGAAATCATGGACTTTTCCTCAGCATCTTCTGACTTCTTTGGATTTTCAAAATCAACAACTCTTAAGTAGTTTCTCAATTCATCAACTGTGTCAGTTCTTAACAATTTGAGCTTCTTTGATAACTGATCATCATGAGTTGTCTTCTTTCTCTTTGACCATCTTTTATCAGCTTGCTCTTTTCTTACTTCCTCCAGCTTCTTTTCCTTTTCAGAATCCATAGGAACAAAACTATCCAGTTCTCTTTGAATGGATGGTGGCCTTCTTGTTTGAACAACTGGCTTCCTTGATTCTCTTTCATATTCAGCATCCAAATCAGCTTGAAACTTTCTAGCAGCTTCTTCATTTTTAGCTATCTCAAAAGCTCTTAACTGTGCTAAAGTGAACTTCTTCTTCTTTTTCTTTGACACTTTCATAATCCCTTTTCCTTTATCTTTAGGATCTAACTCTTCAGTAGATTGAGAAGGAGATTGTGAGACTTGAGATTGTTCAATACCAGGAATACTAATACCTCTTCGTCTTGAAATGTTGAACATAATTTGAGCAATAGTCTCATCATCACTAGCAGTATATTCCTTAATTTCTTCTTGCTGAATTGGATTGGAAGGACCAGCTTCTTTATCCAAAGTTCTTGTTGAAGGGCCAATTTCATCAAAATTCGAAGTAGCAGTACCTTGATCCAAAGTACTTTGAACACCAGTACTTTGAGCAATATTTTGATTACCAGTACTTTGAATATCATCACCTTGAACACCAGCAACCACATTCTCTTCTTTCACACAACATTCTCATCACTTTTTCTTTCAGCAGTACCTTGATGAGCAATGTATTTAAAGAGTGATGTATCTTCATAATGCATCATCTCATCTTCTTCTTCATGGAATTTAGCATCTTCATTCAGATTCTCATCCAAATTCCTCCCCAATGTGAATGAAGATTGCTTTCTAAGCTTCTTTCTCTTAGACTTAGATGCCTTCTTAGATTTCTGACCACTCTTTCTTTGTTGCTTTACCCACAATCTGTGATGCTTAACTAGTGGCCAAACAAACCTCTTCAATCTTTTGAACTTATCTTGCAACCTCCTTATCTGATCAGCTTGAGTATCAACCACCTTCTTCGGCCTTCTAAACTCTCTTGTCAAAGCATAAGTATCCATCTCTCCCTCATCTCCTCCAGATGTTTGAGACCCATCTGTAGAAGTATAATCATTGGGAGATGGTGGTGGATTCATAGCTTGCATAGAATCAGTATGAACAGTACCTTGCAGGGAAGCAGTATGTTGAGAAGTACTTTCTCTTGAAACAGAACCTTGCAAAGAAACAGTTCTTTTACTTGAACTAGTATGGTGAGGTGATTCATGAGGTGGTGTTGGAGTATGTGCTGAATCAGAATGTTCATTATCACTAGCTGCATCAGCTTCATCTCTAACAGCTTGTGCTACTTCCAATATATGAGTAGTCAAAGGTGTATTGCGCCCAGAAAACTTAATACTCTTCTTAGACATAAATGTAAACACCTTTGGTAGAAGTGAAACAACAGGTAAAAAGTTTTGAGGTTTAGGAAGATCCTCAAGCTGTTTGTTCAAAAATAATTAAACAAATCTAGGGTACATCAAAAATGGTGAACCGTTATCAATATGAGTAAGCATACCATCAAGAATCATATTTGAGAAATTAAATGGTTGATTGGTAACTAATCCTACTAATTCAGAAGCTATGGCTTGACCAAATTGATCCCAAGCAGTACACTTTGGACTTAAGCAGTGAAGTAACACATGAATAAGGTATTTCCAATGAGGACTAAACAATGGCTTCTGAAAAGTAAGTTTAGTGAGATCACCTTCATACCCTATGTTTCTGAGTGCATCCCAAAGTACTTGTCGATCAAAGAGAACAATACCTTCTTCATCATTAAACAATAAGTCCTCCCTTATTGTGGCCTCATTAATGCGAATTGGCCTCCCAGCAATCGTAGCTTTAATAAAAGATTCATCTTCTTCCAAACCAGATGTAGCAGTAGCCTAAAATTCTTGAATCCATGGGCCAATGATGTCAGGATTGACCAATAAAGCATAATTAATCGAAGACCCAGTTAAGAAATCAATAATTCCATGAAAATCAACATTCAACTGCGTCTTATCCAAATTGGCTATCTTATTATGCTTACTAACGGTGGTACGGTTAGCCATTGGTTGTTTGTGCGGAAGAAATATGTGCGTCGGTGGTTTATTTGATGAAGGTTTGAATGGATGGAATGGAATAATGATAAGAGTTATTTTGAATGGAAAGGATTAATGCATAAATGGGTAATATTCAAAAAATCACGGCCTAATAAATGAATTTATCATTATTTTTGGCATTTATCTCCTCCATATCTTTTGCAAAGTTGTTACCCCCGTCTTTTTGACCGTTGGAACAGTACTCTGACAAAACAGTACTTTCCATTAAGTACCAAGCAGTACTTTCCTTCTAGTACTAAGCAGTACTTTCAAACTAAGATTAAGCAGTACTTTGCTTATCAGTACTTTCCATCCTCTTGGACTAAGCATTCCCACAAAAACATCTTCAAAAGTATAACTATGTTTGCCTCTTCTCAAATATAGCTTAATAATTAATCATACCAATACTCACCACTAAATGGTTGAATCTTGAAACCTCAAATCCCTTTGTGAGTAAATCAGCTACATTATCATCTGTGTGGACTTTAACCACATTAATAAGCCTGTGCTCATAGCAATCTCAAAAAAATGATGCCTAATCTGAATGTGCTTGGTCTTGGAATCATAAATAGGATTCTTCACAATGCAAATTGTACTCTCATTGTCAATGTTGATAGGAGTATTCTTGAAATTGAATCCATAATCCAAGAGTTGATTCTGCAACCAAAGTACTTGTCCACAACAACTTGCAGCTGCAACATATTCTGCTTCAATGGATGATGTTGCTGCAATTGTTTGTTTCTTACATTGCCATGAGACTAATCTCCTTCCAAGATATTGACATCCTCCAGTGGTTGATCTTCTATCATAATTGTCCCCTGCATAATCACTGTTTGAAAAAGCTTCCAAGTGAAAAGGTGAATCCCTAGGATACCACAACCCTAACTTAGATTGATGTTTGAGATACCTAAAAATCCTCTTGACTGCATTCATATGAGAAACTTTGGGTGAGACCTGATATCTTGCACATAAGCATACAACAAAGGTGATGTCAGGTCTAGATGCAGTTAAGTACATAAGACAACCAATCATAGATCTATAAAGTTTAACATCCACAACATCTCCATCTTCATCCTTTCCTAATGGTTTATTGGCATCAATAGGAGTGGAGGCTGGCTTGACAGTGGTGAAGTTAAACCTTTTAAGAATGTCAGTGACATACTTATCTTGTCTTATGAAGATTCCACTACTGTATTGTTTAACTTGAAGCCCCAAAAGGAAAGTTAATTCACCCGTAGAACTCATTTGAAACTCTTGTTGCATGAGCTACTCAAATTCTTTCACCATTGACTGTTTTGTGGCTCCAAATATGATGTCATCCACATAGACTTGAACAAGCATAATATCCTTCTTGTCTCTTTTGATAAACAAAGTCTTATCAATTGCACCTCTCCTGTAACCATGTTGCAATAGAAAAGTGGAGAGTCTCTCATACCAAGCTCTAGGAGCTTGAGGAAGACCATATAGAGCCTTAATAACTTTATAGACTGTGTTTGGATGTGCAGGATCTTCAAAACTAGGAGGTTGTTTAACATAGACTTCCTCTGCAATTGTGCCATAAAGAAAGGCACTTTTGACATCCATTTCGTAAACAGGAAAGCCCATATATGATGCAAAAGCAAGAAATAACCTGATAGCTTCAATTCTTGGTACAGGAGCAAACACTTCATCATAGTCCAATACTTCTTCTTGTCTATATTCTTGTGCAACCAATCTTGCTTTGTTCTTGATGACATTCCCTCTTTCATCTCTCTTAATCCTGAAAACCCATTTTGTATCAATTAATCTCTTTCCATCTAGCAAATCACATAATACCCAAACCTCTTGAAGTTTGAATTGTAAAAGTTCTTCTTGCATGGCTTCAACCCAACTCTCTTAAGCCAATGCTTGAGATACCTTCTTGGATTCTACTTGAGATAGAAAGCAAGCAAATAGGCACATTTATTGATCCTTATGATTTACCCTGTTTTGTTTATAGACAAAGCTAAGTAAAGCATTATGTTGCTTAGAGAGATTTTTAGCTTTTGTCCTTGTGAGCACTCCTGAAGTGGAAGGTCCAATGATTTTACTAGTAGGATGATCTTTATGAATTCTTAATGTAGGAGTTGGTGGAACTTCAAGATCATCCTCTAAATTTGTGAGGTCAGGATCTTCATTGGAATTTGAGAAAATGCCTTCCTCAGGAAGCTCATCATCAATGTCTTCTAAATTAGGCATGTTTGGATCATTCAAATCATCAGTGTTGATCCAATTTAATGTATCTAAGACATTTGAAGTACTTTTAACAAGTTCAGTAGTACTTTGATTCAAAGTACTGTCAGAGTTATCTGTAACTCTAGCCTTCTTCTTTTCTGCTTCATAAGCTCTCCTTTGATCATCATCATAGGATTTTGCAATGGTTTCTTGAAGAAGCATCCTATTAAGTTCATCTTGAATAGCTTGATCTTCATCAGAAATTATGGTAGTTGGTTGAACAGTACTTTGTGGTTCAACAGTACTTTGTGGTTCAACAGTACTTTTCTTCTTTGGTTCTTCATCAAGAACATCATCAGATCTAATATTGACTCCATGAACAATGTACTGTAAATCTTCTTCATTATGAACAACTTGATTTTCTTCTCTGACAGGCACATAGTTCATAGAAGAGGCCAAATATCAATATCAAACATCCAATCAGGACCTTTGCCTTTTTGACTTTCTTGATCTTCATGAAACTCAACATGAGGACATTCTTGAACCTTTTTGGTAACCTTGTTGTACACTCTAAATCCTTTGCTATTGGTACACTAACCCAATAAGTATCCTTCATTTGACTTGCCATCAAATTTTCCCAGAGAATCAACAGTATTTAGAATAGTCAGAGGACAGCCAAAAGGTTTCATAAACTTAATGTTTGGTTTCTTTCCCATAAGCAACTCATAAGGTGTCTTCATCTGAGGTTTAGTGACAGATACTCTATTTAACACATAGCAAGCAGTACTTACAGCTTCAGCCCAAAATTGAATAGGTAATAAAGAATCTGCAAGCATTGTCCTTGCTGCTTCTATCAATGTTCTATTCTTCCTTTTTGTAACTCCATTCTGCTGTGGAGTTCTAGCAATGCTAAATTCCCTCTCAATTCCTTTCTTGGCACAAAATTCATCCATAAGCTTGTTTTTGAATTCAGTCCCATTATCACATCTAATGGATCTTACTTTGAGTCTCAACTGATTTTCAAGGGCTATGATAAGATCATGAATTGCATCAAAGGTTTCATCTTTAAATCCCAAGAAAAAGACCCAACTAAATCTGCTACAATCATCTCTTATAACTAAGCAGTATTTATTTTTGTTTAAGCTAGCCACAAAAACAGAACCAAACAGATCCATGTGCAACAATTCCAAAGGCTCTCTAATATTTCTTTCTTCAATCTTTTTGCATGAAGCTTTGTGTTGTTTACCCTTCTTGCATGCCAAACATGAATGATCAGTCTTGTATGTTTTAGAAGGTAAACCTCTAACTAAATTGCCTTTGACCAACTTGTTGATATGCTTAAAATTCACATGTCCTAGTCTTCTGTGCCAAAGATGTGCTTCTTCCATTGTTGCCCTTGCTACTAAACATGTTGCTCTCTCAGTAGAGTTGATATTTTTCAAATCTAAACTGTACACATCATTGGTTCTTGGTACTCTCAGAATTACCAAGTTATCATCAACTAACTTGAATTCAGGGGAGAGAATGAGAGATTCTGTGTCAAGGAATAACACAGGATATTTCTTGTCACAGATCTGAGATACTGACAAAAGATTGAATTTAAGCTTTTTCACATAACGAACATTCTCAAAATCAATACATCCAGTCTTGATGGTTCCTTTGCCAGTAATTCTCCCTCCATTAGGATCATTCCTAAAAGCAACTCTTCCTCCAAAATATGCCTTAAAGCCTGACAGAAGCTCCTTGTCTCCTGTCATGCTGCCAGATCAACCACTATCAATGATTATATGATCCTTAAGCTCCTCTTCTGGGTTGCCCTTTATAAAAATGAAAAAGGTTAGTTTCTATTAGGAACCCAAGTCATTACTGACTTGTGTTCCCCTTGTGGAGTGACATACTCAAATTCTTTGAGTATGTAATCACCACTATTTTTTAAAAACATTATCATGAATTAGTGTCTTTGATTCCAAAACTTGTGTTGGATTCTCATCAACACTCCCTTTTTCTCCCTTACTAGCTGAAAGTACTGTTTGTCCCCCATCATTACTTTCTCTCTTAGCCCATTTAGTTTTAACAGTATGTGCTGGGTTCTTTGATCTAGGTACTCTTCTTGAGGTGTAAGGCCTTCTAGGTTGATGGGAATTGAATCTCCTTGGTCTTACATTAGAAACAGTGCTAGTAGTTCCTTGAGTAGGTGAAAACCTAGCAGTACTTTGAGACGGTACTGGTTTGGAAAAAGGTCTTTTCTGGTGAGGGTACCTATAGTCTTTTGAGAAATTACTATGGTTAACCCTATGTGAATGATTCTAAATTGGTTTATTCTCCCTTGGCTTAAGGTTGGCAAATGTGGTCTTTGGGAATTTGCTTAAGTATTCTGAGTGAAAGTCACAGTCCTTAATCAAATGATTAGGACTATAGCATACATAACATAACTTTTGATCCATATTCCCAAATCCTCTTCCTTTAGTTCTATGACCAAAACTATAATGACTTTTTGGTGAATGATTAAAAGGTTTTCTAAAATTAGTAGTATTTTGAAAAGTTTTTCTTGAAGGTACTGCTGAATGTCCAACAGTACTTTGAGAAGTTTTTGGAAGTACTGCTTGTTTTGAAAAAACTTTATCACTCCCTGAACCCTTGTTATCATCCCTTGGTTTCTCAACAGCTTCTCCAGATGGACTTGAATTAGATTGACCAGTAAGCTTCTTTCTAAATTCCAAATTGTCTACTCCAAAACAAGAAACATCTGTCCTAGGTGGTTGAAAGCTACCAGTGGGTGGAGGAACTTCATTATATCCCTTGTCTTTCTTAAATTCAGGAGGTGTTGGACTAATTGATTCCTTATCACTAGATGTGTTTTCTTCTAAGCTAATGAATTCTTCATCACTAGTTGAGATCTCCACTTAATTAATTTGTTCCTTATCACTAGTTGGGATCTCTTATGAACTGCTATACTCAACATCATAACCTAGGCCAGTTTTAATGTTTGTTGTTCTTTGTTTCTATACAAAACTAACATGTGACAGACCTGATTCTTTCCAACTAGCAAGTTTTGCTAACAACTTATCCCTTTCTTTAGTGAACTTTTCAAGTTCAGAGACCTTACATCCTAACTTCCATTCACTTAGTTTTAATTGATAGTCTTGTTACTCATATTTTTCTGCCCAAGCCATTTCATTATTTTCATGAGTGATTATTTTGTCTTCCATTGACTCTAAAGTTAATTGATAACCAGCTACTTCAGACCTAGCCCTTCTATAATTATCTCTTTCAGTCTCATATTCTTTAAGCAACTTTTGATAAAAATTACTACATTTAGAGCATACCTCAGAGATTGTGGATGAACATGGTGAAGTAGCTACCATAGTAAACTGAATAGGTTCTTCTTCACTTTTCATGCTCCAATCAAAGCTTCCTAGACCATCTCTTGATTCCAAAGCAGCAAATCCTGGTTCCTCATCAAAAGATGTGCTCCAATCAAACTCTTCCAATGCAACCATAGAGTAGGTTACTGGTTCATCATCAAATTCATTACTCCAGTCAACCTCTGATAGATTTTCTTGAGCCACCAAAGCTTTTGGTTTTGAATCAGTAATAGGAACTTCCTTTCTTTCAACCTTTGGTTTTTCAATCATTCTATTTGCCTGATAACATAAATATGTTTTACGAATAACATAAATATGCAGCGAATCGTTTAAGCCCATCTAGGATATTGTTGATAACATAAATATGGTTTTTCAATCATTCTATTTGCCTGATACTTTGCAAACTTGCATTCCTTTGCAAAGTGACCAGTCTTTTGACAATTAAAGCATTCAATCTTAGATTTATCAAATGCTATACCCTGCTTGGCTTTAAAATCAATACCTCTTCCTGTTTTGTTCATGAACTTCTTGATCCTTGCAGTGATCATGGAAACTTGCCATCTTATGTCAATTTCTTCTAGAGCATCATCATCAAATTGCAACACATCTTCTTGATATGTAACAGGTAAAGTGGCTTGTTGAGCAAAGAAAGAACATATAACATCATCAGAGTTGGTGTTGTTTGATGGTGATGAAGTGGTAGTAGTCATGGTTGTGCAAGGGTGCTGTTTCTCACTAACAGTACTTTCAACAGAATAAGCAGTACTTTTAGTGGAAGTACTGCTTCTGTTTTCAGAAGACACAAAAGCAATGTTTTGAGATTTCTGATGAGAACTTGAACCTATGTTACCATTCATCTCATGCTCATACACCTTTAAATTGTTGTAGAGATCATCAAAGTCCATAGAATCCAAACCAGGTTGTCCTCTAATCATAGTAGAAACTACATGCCATGCAGATGGCAAACTTCTCAAGAACCTCAAGTTTGCATCTTCAACAGACACTTCTGCACCATATAACTCTAGCATACTAAGAAGATTTTGGAATCTATCATAGGCAGCATCAAGACCTTCTCTTTCACCAACAGTGAATGTTTCAAACTGTTGCTTCAATAAGTTTCTATGCATCTTCTTGAAAGCATCATTACCTCCAAATCTTGTCTTAATAGCAGCCCATGGTTGTTTTTCATCCTTAGCATCATGAAACTTTAGTAGGCGACCATAAGGAATAGTAGACAGCAGTATGTTGAGAGCCTTATCTTGATTTCTTTTTGTAACTACTGGCAGGGTTGGATTAGGTGGTGTAGGTTGTCCTTCAACTGCTACAGGTTCTTCAATAACAACATTACCATTGACAATCACATTCCATAGAGCATGGTCTGTGATAGCAATGTATGTCACACCCCCAAAATACCTGAATGGCAGCGGAATGGAATACCTGGGAGTGACTGTCATAGCACCATAGTTTACCGTTATATTGAACGACCTAAAGTGTCGTTTAGAAAATACAGCGTTTGATCATCAAATCATTCAGAGTTTACAAAGCTTAGGTCCCAAAAGAGTTTGCCAAAATAGTTAAAATAAATTCAACAAGATCAAACGTTTCATAAGTGCAGAAAATATAGTGAGACGCGTCGACTCCGCGACTCCATGAAGGTCCAAATGTATGCAACATGAGCTACCTTAATAACCTGAGAAATACATTGCGAAAAACGGTCAACATAAAGTTGGTGAATAATCATAGGTTTATAAGTTAAATCGTATGTACAATAAGCCACAAGTATAAAGTAAAGTACTAAAATGTCAAAAAGCTACATTGTCTCTTAAGCTCATGGCACCGAAGCTCGACGCGCTAAAATTGGCCCCAAAGGAGTGTTTATCAGGCACTCTAAATATTCAGACATGAAATGCATTCGTTTTCCTTATGGAGCAACCCAAACACGAATGGAGGAGTCACCCTCGATAGATCTATCCACTCACTCTCGCTTGGCAATATAATTAACGGTCCATGATAATAAAGGGGACTTGAAGTGATAGTACTAACAACTTAAGCAATGTATGGAATTTAATACTTGGGCATGTACAAAAAAAATAATAATTGTGCAATGTATTCTCCCCCGTGGGATTTAAAATCAAATAAGTACTAAAACGGGGCTATGAGAACTCACCTGGAGTGATAGTACAAAGATGGTACAACGATGGTAAAGAAATCGGGACAATGAGGCGCGAACAATAGCCGCAACCTAAATGAATAATCGTGATCTAATTTAGATCATGCCGTAATGAAATGAATGCACATGCACATGATACCCATACCACTCGTAATTTGGAAATACTAGTTATCGTCATAGTAAAATAGTTTCCATACTTAGGAAAATAAGTCCATATATAGAAGTATATAACTTGTCGTATTATCTCGTATGAAAATGTTAGCGTTAAATTCCTTGTATCGAAAACCTTAAGATAACGTCGTTAAGTCGTATAAATATTCTCTTGGGCCATACGTATTCATTTGTTAAGAATATAGTCCTTAGTAACATTTCTAGAAAATATACCATTTAGTGCGTAAGTTATTATTTTTATTTGTGACCATATATATATATATATATATATATATATATATATATATATATATATATATATATATATATATATATATATATATATATATATATATATATAGTTTTGTCAATGTTAAAACGGGTATAACTTGGTCGTTTTAAGCTCATTTTCCTTGTTCTTTACGTCCACGGGTTCGTTTTTGTATATACTAATATATTTTTGATAACTCGGCTCCTCTAGGTTACGTTTAACACCTCTTTTTGTCCGTCGAAAACTGCCAAACAGCATGCAGTTTTTATAAGAAATAGTTTTCGTCGTTAAATTTGCAAAAATCATAACTCCTTCGTTATAAGCTCGTTTTAATCCATTCTTTCGCCTAAAGTTTCGTTTTTGAAAGTATTTTCTAAATCTTTGGTCAAAAATTACCCCTGAGTTCCTGAGTTTCCCACGTTCATAAGATAATGACAGTAGGTAAATAAATAGTTTCAAAAATCATTTTCCTAGTTTCAAACTTGTTCCAACTTCAACCAAACCACTTTCAATCACCACAAAACTAGTCTAATCCTACCATACACCTTCTTAGGGTGTCATGGGTTCCTAAACATCATAACCAAGTAGATCTAACAATAATCACTTACTAAGGTTCAAAAGTTAAAAGTTTATAAAATAAAGTGGTATAAGCTATTATATGCATGAGTTCTTGTAAGAAAAGTATATAATCATAGTAATAACTTGTAAAAATTATAAAAATGAGTTTGTTAACTTACTTTGAAGGTTTAGGGAGTTTAGATGATGAAAAACCTACTAATCCTTGAGTTTCTATTTCAAAACTCCAACAAGGATGACTAAGTGAACAAGTTTACACCTAGATCTTGGAAAAATTGTTGTTCTTGCTTCTTGATCACCCTAGATCGATTCTACCATAAGAGAAAATGAGAGAAAATAGTTTACTTGAACTTGTAAAAATAATTTGTGATAAAAATGGATGAAAAGGTGTATTTTATACTTAGAGACAATTGTTTGGTAAGCATTTAATTTGGTTGGTGAGATTAGCTCATTAGGAGGCTAGGAGGGGGGGGGGGGCGGTCATGAAAGGAGGAGAAAGGGGGAAGGTGTTTGTTGATTTAATTAGGAAGTGTAGTGTAGTTTGTGTTGTTATTAGTTAGTTTAGGTATAATCGGGTACCGGGTTTGCTAGAAATAAATTTTATTGAAGTTATTCGGGACATAATAAAGTCGTAAAAATTGTAAAAATATGTCGGGTACAAGTACGGAGAGTTTGGGTGATTATTGTTTAGTCTCTACGAAAACCGTCGTAATTAAATTAGACGTACGATGTTAATTAATTAAATTTCCAAAATACCGGTTAATTGAATTTCATAACACTTATGACGTTGTAATAAGTCTAAAAATATATCGAGATTAATGTAGGGAGTGTCGGGTATGATATTCTCATTTATGGGTCGCGTATTAGTGTTTATTTAAAATGAACATACGTAAATCGATAATTATATCAAAATATAGTTTGGAAATCTTACGAGTGGAATAGTATGCAAGTGCCATAATGATGATATGCAGACTATTTCTAGTCCGTATGAAATGTCCCAATGATAATGCATGAATTCGCTCTCGAACCAATACGGTTACGCGAATTTGAATACTCGTAAACTAAATTTACGATGACATGAGTAATGCTCGTGAATAGTGGTATTTCTTCCGGAATGAATAGTGTCAAGTGAATAGTAAAATTTCTGAATGTTTCTCGGAATGTCAAATTGACCTCAAAAACGGTGAATAGTGATCGATGAATAGTAAATGATGAATAGTAACTTGTGAATAGTAGATTGTCGAGGTTTGGAAAATGACCGGAAATTACGAGTTGTGACAATGTACTACCTCATCTTCATGCTCCATAGATCATATTCTCCCTTCTTGACAATAAGAATTCTGATTGAGGTGATGGATGGAAATGGTGCAACTTCAGTCGACATCTTTTAGGGTTTGTAGTAAAATCGGTTTTAAGTGTTTCTCCTTAATTAGAGTTTCCACACAAGCTCTGATACTACTTGTTGGATCGATTTACTCTGACCAAACTAACTATGTAGCTTGCAAAGGTTTAACAATCTTGAATAACTCCAAAACTATTAATATTGAAACACTGATATAACTCTGTTAAGTATACGAAATCTACTTCAACAAAGCTAAGAAGAACTTCAATAATTATATTAAAACTAAACTTTGAACCTGCTATCTATATAGATTCACTAACAACCCTAATAACTCTTAATTCTCAATATCGTATTCTAAAGTATTCGTACATCTAATACCACCCTAAGGCTCCTTTTATAGGCACAAGGAAAACCTTAAGTCAGTTTACAATACTTGAACGACATGTAAACTAACTCTAACTTTAACTAATTCTAGAATATTCTAATAACTTTACATAACAGTCCTTTAAACGATTTTGCATATTAGTCCTTAGAAGTACTTTGACTTTCTTCTCTTGGGCAGTACTTTGACCATAATACACAAGCAGTACATTGATCTTCGGAAGTACTTTGATCTTCAGAAGTACTTTGATCTTCATATCCCAACACTCTGTCTCTCAGCAGTTAAATTAGTTGGAGCTGGAAAATCTAGCTTATCCAAATCATCTTGGATTTTCCTTGCCATTGCCTCATGTTGTTTTAATTCTTTAATCCTCCTGGCTTCATTAGCCAAGTCTTCAACTTGTAACTGTCTAGCTAACTCCTCACTAAGCCTTTCTTCCTCTAGTTGTTTCTTTGTTCTTGGTCTAGCAGGAAGATCTTGTTCAATCATGACAGACTTGCCTTTATCCAATGAAGCGGTGGAAACATCAGCAGGAGCAGAAGGAATGGGATCAGAAGAAATCTCAATACCAGTAGAAACTTTATCAGCAGAAATGACATCAGCAGGGTGTTCATCAGCAGTAACCGTGACAAAAACATCCTCCATAGCAACATCAGCAGGAATGGATGTACTAGTTGCTACAACTCCAGAGCTACCAGCAACATTCAACCAGTTAAATGCTGATCCCCCTGACTTTCTTCTGAGCCTTGGTAAAGTCCTTCTTCTATCATAGGACAACTGAGTAGCAAGAGGTTCTTCCTCATCAGGGTGATCATGTACACCCATTGGAACAACAACATTAGTAACCCTTGCACTATCCAGAGAAGCTTTAGCCAAAAGATGTAGACCATCTAAATCAATGGCCTGCTTAGCTCCATCATGTTCCTCATCTGACTCACTCACTACCCCCTTTCTCATTTTAGATTGTAGCTTCTTTTCCAACTTCTTAACTGTTAATACAAATATTGCCTAAAAACGTTATTTATATTTTACGAACTTTGCTAAGTTTTGTTAATGACAAAGTGTAAACTTTAGTTTTTAGAAAAAACATGATTTTAGATTTAGTCTTGTATAACTAGACTTTACGTTTCATATTAAACCTAAACATATGTTTCCTAATATAGAAAATATAACATGACATCATGGCATGCATCATGAGCATTTATGGAAAGGTTTCTAAATCTTGATGTAGACTTTCCATAAGATCTCTTACACATCTTGGAAGGATTCTCACTCAAACTATTGTGTGTTGACTTGTAGAATCTTGATTTGACATTGCTAGATATGGAAAGATTTCTTGTAGTCTTTGACTATCAGACCTGGCAGAACCCTGGGGTTACAAGGGCGGAACCCTTATTTTGGTTCTGCCGGATCCGCTAGTCTATTGGTTTGGTTGGCTATTGTTGATACAAAAGTTGGGCGTACCTGATTGTTGGGCTTTGCTCTTATATCAATTCGTTCCTTAGCACTTTGTTACCTGCGTACTAAGAAAATAAACAACACCGTTAGGCTTATCGAGGGATTGTCTCCCCCGATTAGACTCCGGCGTGAGAGTAAGTAATCGAATTTAGGTTTTGGTTTAAGAGTTTAGGGATTCCGTGAATCGTACCTTGAATGAGAATCGTGTGATTCTATATATAGGGGCTAAGAAACCGTGTTTCTTGCTCCTTACTCTTCGCACGCATGGTGCTTATCCGAGGTAAGGATATCTATTCCTTGAATAGATGATCCTTATCGGATATCCGGTGAGTTAGATTGGGCCTTTGGGCTTCGTGAGCCCAAGCGTTGATACCGCGGCCCATACCATTTGTCATGGTAGCCCATTCGTGATGGGCTTAGGTGTAAGTACTGTCTATCATTTGGGCTTGCGGCCCAAATATAGGCTATACGTCATCATGTCCCCCCAGTCTAGTATGCGCGGCACGTAGCCGCGGGTACTAGACTTAATGTAAGCAGCGGTAAGCGTGTCGGGATAACGAACAAATTGTTACCGCCTTTTTGGAGGTGCAATGCACCTAACAGGTTCAAAATAGTTACCTCGGTAATTGGGGGTGGTGTCCACGTATCACTTGGGATTCGGGAAAAAGTGTTGTACCTTTTGATCTTCTAGCCACACGTTTACTGTGAGTGGGATCCACGTGGGCGTGAATTAGGGTTTTTACCACCCTATATAAGAGTGCCGCCCCCCTTTATTTTCACCACACAGTAAAATACACACACAACCACTATTCATCTTCTTCATTTTGAGAGCGTTTTTGCTAAAAAAACCTTTGAACTTCTGTAGGTAACCTTTGTGTGCGTCCACTTAGTTTTAAGATGAACATGGTCGCTCAATTAGAGGAGTTTCGCTCTGCGTTGTCTGTTGAGGACGTGATGCGCTTTTCTTCCGACCATTTTGTGCCTTTGGATGTGCATCCAGAGGCGCCAGATGTCGATGCGTGTATAGCCGACTTCCCCGAAGGGAAGATAGGTTTATACACGAAATTTTTCGAGTATGCTAATTACCGCGTACCTATATCTATATTTCTGAGCGATTTGCTCAATTACTATCGCCTCCACATCTCTCAGCTGCACTGTATAGGTGCGGCGAAAGTGTCGAATTTTGAAATAAACTGCCGTTTGTTGGCGATAGAACCCACTGTGGACTTATTCCGCTCCTTTTACCACTCAACGTGGTCAAACGGTTGGGTCTCCTTTGCGAAGCGCCCGCGGGCGTTTCAATGTTATACGGAGAAGGTTGACGCCCTCAAGAATTGGAGAGAATTTTTCTTTTGGGTAGACGACGTGGTCTTTCCTTCCAATTTTGAGTTTTATACTCAGGCGTCTTTACCAAGGGATGGGCATCCCGCACCCGGTTCCTATAGTATTGCTGACGCGCAGACGTTAAATGCCAATCGATTGGCCATTAACCCCTATCCGGAGGAGTTTTTGGTGCATGTAGGATTGAGTCGCGCGTATTTTGGCGCAGCGGATGAGGTTCCCACTTTCCTGAGTGAGGATGGCCGGGGTGGGTGTTCATCCTTTGTAATTGTTTGTAAGTTTTTCATCCTTTTTCTTCGCGCATTTACCAACTAATCTTTCGTTGTTTTCTTGCTTCATTTTTATATGTGCAGAGATGGACTTATTCGCAGTGGTGAAGCTTGATAAGCCAAAGCAGGTGACCATAGGGGTGCGTCCTCTGAGAGAAGGGAAGCTGCCTTTGCTGGAAGCGACCGCGGGGCGTTTGACTGTTTTGCCCGCGACAGTCCCCGAGGACACGCCACCACTTGTGGTGACGCCCGTCCAGAGTATGGCGCCAGAGGTAGTGGTGGCGCCCACTGTGGTGCCTGAAGTGGAGGTGGCGCGCGAGGAGGCGCGCTCAGGGTCATCTGATAGTATTCGGATCCTGAAACCTGAAGAGGTGCTGAGGGAAGAGGTTGCGCAGAACTTAAAGCGCAAGGGAGGTGCTGGAACCAGTGGCACCAGCAAGAGGCGTCGACACGTCATCAAAGACGCAGAGTCGAACGCGGAAGAAACTTCGACCTCCAGCGCACGGTTGAAGGCTGATGCTTCTCCGTTTCTGTAAGTGTGCACTTCTCTCTTTTTTTTTTTTTTTTTTTTTTTTTTTTTTTTTTTGTAATTACTTGTTGTAATTTTTTGTTGACTGTCTTTGTTCCGTAGGGATGACGACGCGAAGGATGATGAAGTATCCTCTCCGCATAATGAAAACAAGGGAGAGGATACCTTGGCAGCAGATGGTGGTGAGGCGCAGCAACTTCTTGATGAGTTGGCTGCGACTACTGCCCGTCAGGCTGAGCTGGTGGCGCAGCTGAAGGGAAAGCGCGTTGGGGAGAGTCGTGCTCTGGCCCAGAAGGAAGAGGAGTTGGAGGAGCTGCGTGCGCAATTGGCGGGCGTGCAGGCTGAGCTTGGGGAGTCAAGGGTGTATGGGGAGAAGATGGCTCAGGACAAGATGAGCATCTTGGCTGATCTGCTACATGCGAGGTCGTGTCTCGAGCAGATGAAGGCCAGGGCATCGTGGTCTGTGTCGTTCCTTGAGGAGAAAAGATCTGAGCATTATGCTAGGCTTCAAGAATTCAAGGAGAACATGGAGAAGACGCTTGTGGCGTATGAGGAGAAGCTGCGCGCCCTTAGCATTGAGTACGACGAGGAGCTGTATCCTCATTTCATGTCTGTGATTGCTGAGCGCAGGTATTCTTACACCCTTATCTTTTAGAATTGTTTTCTTCACTCCATTTTATCTTATCTTGTTACCACTTTGTGAATGCAGGTGGTTGATCAGCCATGGGCTTCGTCTGGCAGCTCTAAGTACTTTAGAGTCTGCGGAGGTGGTGGAGGCCTTTGGGAAGGTTGTCCACTGCTCGATGGCGCGTGGCCGTTCGCAGGCGATGGAGGAGCTCCGTGAGGCCAAGCTGTTGGAGAAGGACTTGGCGGAGATTCCTGGTTATAGCTCAACGGCGTACGATGAGCTGGTGGAGGCGATGGCGGGGCTGAAGGTTCTTGAGCTGCCGCATATAGGGAAATTGGAGCGCGACCAAGATGACCCTATAGCTGTGCTGATGGCCGGTTTAACTTTGCAGCGCCATCTTGAGAAGAATGCGGAAGAGGAGTTAGACTATTATCTAAAACCTGATGTATCGCAGCTTCAAGTCCCGGTTTTTGCGCGGCCCCGTGATATCCTCAAGCCTTTTGCTCTGGAGAAGGAAGTCCCCTTGAAGGAGGTGCTGGAGCAACATGCGCAGAGGGCTGCTGTGAAGAAGGGTATCAAGGGCAAGGCCGTGATGTGCGGTATTGGCGCTGCACACCTTCCTAGATCAGATGGCGTGGCTGTAAGTGTTCCAACCGTATCGATGCAGGATGCCATAATCTTGAGTAAGTTGAAGGAGGGGAGTTCCGCCGCTCCAGAAGAGAGCCATGATCACCGCCATAGCATATAGGTTGTTTGTGAGCTTATGTATTTTGTCCTTGTAATTTAATAAATATGGAATAAAATACATTATGTTATAAGCTCGTAACTTAAATACACTTGCATTGTTTGCTAAGTTTGATTATTTTACTAAGTCTTTTAAGTGCGTGACTTAAATATACTTGCATTGTTTGCTAAGTTTTATTTTTGACTAAGTCTTTTAAGTGCGTAACTTAAGTATACTTGCATTGTTTGCTAAGTTTTATTTTTGACCAAGTGTCTTGGCTCGTTATATTGCTAAGCTCGTACAGTGTACTTGGTATATGCGCATCCGTCGTGGGGTGCGCATGTGAAACTTACTTTGATGTCTCAAGAGTAAGGCGCTTAGCAAGGATACGTGATCCAATGTTGATGGGTTTGCAACCCTCTTATTCAACGAGTAAATTAGTAGGTTAACTCATCCTCTATGCCTTCGTGGGTCTTTAAGTGGTGCATGCACGCCATGTAGGCAAAAAATATAAGATAGACAATATTGACATATATGCAATAAAGTAAAAGTGCGCTATGGAGTTAGCTAGAAACCATAACATTTTATTAATACTTGCAAGTTTATTGAAAAGATAGAAAATAAAATTCCTAAGAAATAAAAGAAAGACAAACACTTATTGGGCACCTCGTAGGGTGTTTGTGTGTTTGTGTGAGGGCCGTAGCCTAGAAGTAACATTTTTTGAGATTGCAGATGTTCCAAGTGCGCGCCAGGTCTTGACCTTCCATATCGCGCAACCTGTATGCGCCGTTGCCGAGCGCGTCTGTGACCTCGTAGGGTCCTTCCCATTTGGGTCCAAGTTTGCCTGTGTCTTCTGCGTGGCTTGCGTCATTGGCGCGATAAACAAAGTCCCCTGGTCGAAATGAAGTGTTCTTGACTTTTGCATCATAATACTTCTTCATTTTTGCCTTGGCCTTTGCTTCTCGTATGGCTGCGCGTTCGCGTCTCTCCTCCAGTATATCTAAGTCTATGCGCCGTTCCTCGTCATTTGTCATGACGTTGACTTCTGCTGTGCGTATAGTAGGCATTCCTATCTCAGCTGGTATGACGGCTTCTGTTCCATAGACTAAGGAAAATGGCGTGTCGCCAGTACTGGTTTTGATTGTTGTGCGATGCGCCCACAAGACATGCGAGAGTTCATCTACCCATCTTCCTTTATGTCTGTCAAGGCGCGCTTTTATGCCTTCGCCTAGACTGCGATTAGCGCGCTCAACCAGGCCGTTGGTTTGTGGGTGTTTGACTGAAGCAAAGTGTTGTGTGATGTTTAATTGTGTGCACCAATCTTTGAATGGGTTATCACAGAATTGTTTTCCGTTGTCTGATACGATCTCGCCTGGTAGGCCGAAGCGACAGACAATATTGTCCCAGACAAAGCGTTTTACTTGGTTTCCCGTAATGTTCACCACAGCTTTTGCTTCAATCCACTTTGTAAAATAATCTATGGCTACGATGAGGAATTTTACTCCTCCCGCTGCGACGGGAAAAGGTCCTGCGATGTCGATACCCCATTTGTAAAATGGCCATGGTGAGGTAATTGGTGTTAGCTCGTGCTGTGGTCGGCGCGGAATAGGTCTATGTACTTGGCAGTTGCTGCACTTTCTTATTAGGTCGCGTGCGTCGCGGTGCATTGTTGGCCAATAGTATCCTGCCCTTAAAGCGCTTGCCACCACGGATCGCGGTCCTGAGTGCATACTACATGATCCAGCGTGAAGTTCGCGGAGTATATAGTCTGCTTGAAGGGGTCCAACACATCTGAGCCATGGTTGTAAGAAAGATCGCCGATAGAGTACGTTGTCGCGGAATTCGAATCGTTGCGCCGTGCGCCGTATTCTTCGAGCGTCTTTATTATCTTGGGGTAGGGTTCCCTTGCTGATAAATTCGATGATAGGTGTCATCCACGTAGGATCTTGTTCTTCTATCACCGTTGATATCTCCATATCAAGGATTGACTTGTTCTTTAAGGTTTCCACCAATACCTGTTTTGAAAGGTGTGCGAAGCTTGTAGATGCGATCTTGCTGAGTGCGTCCGCCTTTCTGTTTTCCCCTCTAGGTACTTGTTTTATTGTGAACCTATCGAAGTTTTTGATCAGAGACTTTGTCTTTTCCAGGTATTGGATCATATGGTCATCCTTGGCCTCGTATTCTCCTAACACGTGGTTAGCGACTAGCCGAGCATCTACGTTTGCCTCTAGGTTGCGTACACCCATTTGAATTGCGATGCGTAGTCCGGCCAGTAGGGCTTCATATTCTGCCTCATTGTTTGTGGCTGTGAACTCGAAGCGTAGCGCATAGGTGAATTCCATACCTTCTGGGTTTGTAAGAATGAGTCCTGCGCCTGATCCATCTGCGCATGAGGATCCATCGGTGAACAGTGTCCATGGTTCCTGTAGATCCGTTTTTGCTGCAGATGTTGGGCTGTCGCCCTCTGGCTTCTCCACGATAAAATCAGCTAAAACTTGCCCTTTGATAGCAGTGCGCGGCCTGTATGAGATGTTGTACTCACTGAGCATTACACTCCATTTTTGTAAGCGTCCCGATGCATCTGGTTTAGAGATAACTTGTTTAATTGGCTGATCAGTGATTACCGCAATTGGATGCGCTTGGAAGTATCTGCGCAGTCTTTTGGCGGCGAACACTAAAGCCAAGACCAGTTTTTCCATGGCGCTGTAGTTAACCTCTGTTTTCTTTAAGGCTTTGCTTACGAAGTATATGGGTGTCTGGACGGAGTCTCTATCTGTCAATAGTACTGCGCTAACTGCTCCGTGGGTTGCTGATAAGTACATGATTAGTTCTTCCCCTTGTCGCGGTGCGACTAGTTTGGGAAGAGATGCCAGATGATGTTTGAGTTGTTGGAAAGCTTCCTCCGCTTCATTGGTCCAACGAAAGTCTCCCTTTTTTGTACACTTCGTGAGTGTTTTAAAGAGAGGAAGGGACTTGTCCGCTGACTTAGATAAGAAGCGATTCAGCCCTGCCAGCTTTCCATTCAGTGATTGGACTTCTTTGAGTGTGCGCGGGGAGGGGAGATCAATAACAGCCTTTGTCTTCTCTGGGCATGGTTTGATTCCATCGGGTTCTATTAAGTATCCGAGGAACATGCCTTCAGTTGCGCCAAAGGTGCACTTTTTTGGATTCAGTTTCATGTTTATCCGCCCCAACGTTCGGAATGTTTCCTCGATGTCGCGCACTAACTCATCCTCTGTATGGCTTTTTATAACAAGGTCGTCCACGTAGACTTCCAAGTTGCGGCCTACTTGTTTTTCGAAAGCTGTGTCCACCAGCCGTTGGTATGTCGCACCTGCGTTCTTTAAGCCAAAAGGCATTTTTGTGTAGCAGTATACCCCTTGACTGGTGTGGAAAGCTGTTTTTTCTTCATCCTCCACTGCCATTTGGATTTGGTGGTACCCTTTATATGCGTCTAGGAAGCACTTGAAGGGGTATCCACATAAGGATTCAACCTTCCAATCAATTTCTGGCAATGGATAGCAGTCTTGCGGGCATGCTTTATTGAGGTCCGTGAAGTCCACGCACATTCTCCAGCTACCATCGCTCTTCTTTACCATGACTGGGTTAGAGAGCCAGTCGTGGTAGTACACTTCGCGCATGATGCCCGCATCTACTAACTTGTGTACTTCTTCCAAAATAGCTTTTGCACGATCTGGAGCCTGACCGCGCTTCTTTTGTCGTATTGGAGGGTATCCTTGTCGGATTTGTAGTTTGTGTTCTGTGATAGAACGAGGCACTCCTGTCATATGCTTTGGTTCCCATGCAAAGATGTCTAGGTTCTTTTGCAAGAGTGCGCATACGGCTGCTTTACCTTTGTCAGATAAAGATCCTCCAATCGAAACTTGTTGTTCCGGATAGTCTGGATGAATAGCGACCTTTAAATTTGACGATTTTTCCGTGCGCTGTTCTGGAATAGTCTCTGCTTCAGTTGTCACTGCGATACATTCTCTTGGTGGTACCGTTGTGTTATAGAGAGTAACCACTCCTCCTTCAACTGGGAATTTAAGCATTCCGTGTGCTGTGGATGGTACTGCGCGCATGGATGATATTCCTGGTCTTCCAATTATGCCATTGTATGGTGAGGGAGACTTGATTACCATAAAATTTATCCATGCCGCAGTTGAGTGTTGCTCATCTCCTACGACCACCAATAAGCGTAACTGCCCCATGGGCCAGATCTTTTCTCCTGTAAATCCTGTTAGTGACATTGTAGCTGGTATCAACTGACTTTGGATTTCAGGTCGCAGCCTTTTGAAGCAGTGATCATACATGATGTCTGCGGATGCTCCTCCATCAATATACATGCGGTGGATGTCGTGTCCTCCTGCATGTATTTCAATGGTCAGAGGTTCCACGACTGCGTTGTCCGCAGCGATTGTAGGGAAGGATATCTCCTTTTCTGGAGAGAATCTTTGGCTGACTTTTTGCTTTATTTTGCGCTGCCATGATTGTATCATGTATATAGTATCAGCCTTTTCCTTTGGGGGTTCTTTCTTGCCTCCATTTCTCTGTCTCTCTTTTCCTTCCTTAATGTTTTTTACGAGGTGGTCCATCCTTCCTTCTCTCACTAATTTTTCGATTAGTTGTTTCAGTTGGACGCACTCGTTAGTTGTATGGCCCTTTTGGCCGTGGTACTCGCAGTATCCACTACCTTGGCGTTTTTCTTCTGCCGTTTTAATTGGTGGTGGTCTTGGGAAGTTCGCACCTTCTGTTGCAAATATCTCCCTTGGAGTTTTAGTGAGAGGAGTATATTTGTCGTTGTCTCTTCCACTGCGGTAGTTCCTGCCGCGGTTATTGTTTTGATCATTGGATTGTCTCCGCGGCTGTTCTTGTTGCCTATAGTTTGAATATCCTTTTTTGCTATCCGCAGCAGCTGCTTCTCCTTGTATAAAGGATCTGGTGCGTTTTGTGAGTTCATCGAAAGACTGTGGAACTCTATCATTGAGCTTTCGGATGAGTTCTGGATTATTAATTCCATTCATGAACCCTGAAATTTTTAGTATTTCGGGACATGCTTTGACTTGTATGCACTCATCCTTGAAGCGCTCCATGAAGGCGCTGGTTGATTCTCCTTGGCGTTGCTTCACCCTTGCCAATTCCACAGGATTTTTAGCGCACTTCTTTCGCTGGGTGAAGTTGTGGCGGAATGCTTTTCGCAATTCCTCAAAGCCGCCTATACTCCTACGTGGGAGTTTGCTAAACCATGTGCGCGCGTTCCCTACTAATGTGGAATTAAACATGTGACACCACACAGGCTGTGGCCAATTTTCGATAGTTGCGGCTGACTCGAAAATTTTGAGGTGGTCGTCAGGGTCACCTGTTCCATCATATATCTTCACATTAGCGGGCATGCGTCTGCGCCTGTCGTCTGAGTAATCACTTATGCGACGTGTGAACGCATCAATTTTGTGGCGTCGCCATGGGAGAGACATATCCTCGTTCTCTTCCTCGCGACGTTTTCCTTTTGATTTCCAGTGCCCTGTTTCTTTATCCTCGTTGTCCGAGGAATCGCTGGAGGAAGAATAATCTCTCCTTCGGCGTTTGCGCCTGCTCCTTTCAGAAGAGGAGCCTGAGGGATCTCTGCTTGGGGATCTCCTCCTCCCCAATCTATCTTGTATTCGCCTACTTTCAGGTTTGGAAGATCCTTGGCTTGGCGAATGCTGAGGCCCTAATCGATCGTGTATTCCCCGACTGCCAAGTCTGGAATGGACATTGGTGCGCCTACCGCTGTCTCCAGAGTTTTGTGAGTCAGGTACCGCACCTAGCCTATCATGGACAGAGGTACGTTCTGTACGTCTTCCTCGCGGGTGACGCGGTGGTGATGGTTCGCGCTCTGGACCAAGATTAAGTCGGGTTTGCGGATCCGCACCTGCTCTCCTTGCCGCTTCTTCTTGCATGAGGGCATTTAATGTTTCATAATTTTGGGATACAAAGTTTCCCAAAGTCAGATCCGGTGCGTCCTCAGTTGCAAGAATTTCTTCCTCAGTGTTAGGCGCCCTGTTCCGTTCAGGAGCGCCTGGCGGCACAGTGTTGTTCACTGCGGGTGTAGCCTGATGAGGAGTGGTGAAGAGGGTGCGTTGGAGTTCTTCAACGCTAGGGACCTCTAAAGTAATCCTGGGTAGTTCTACCGCTGGGGGAGGTTGGGTTGTCCCTGCCTCATGGTGACCAGGTGTGCTGGTTGTCCCAGCGACTTGTCTAGAGGTTGGATCTTGTTGATTCTTCCTCAGATGGTCACGTTTTTCTGGCTGCGGAGTCCGCTGGCTCGAATTCTTATGTTTCGTCATTCTAGTTCGTTGTAGGGTCCCACGGATGGCGCCACTTGTTGATACAAAAGTTGGGCGTACCTGATTGTTGGGCTTTGCTCTTATATCAATTCGTTCCTTAGCACTTTGTTACCTGCGTACTAAGAAAATAAACAACACCGTTAGGCTTATCGAGGGATTGTCTCCCCCAATTAGACTCCGGCGTGAGAGTAAGTAATCGAATTTAGGTTTTGGTTTAAGAGTTTAGGGATTCCGTGAATCGTACCTTGAATGAGAATCGTGTGATTCTATATATAGGGGCTAAGAAACCGTGTTTCTTGCTCCTTACTCTTCGCACGCATGGTGCTTATCCGAGGTAAGGATATCTATTCCTTGAATAGATGATCCTTATCGGATATCCGGTGAGTTAGATTGGGCCTTTGGGCTTCGTGAGCCCAAGCGTTGATACCGCGGCCCATACCATTTGTCATGGTAGCCCATTCGTGATGGGCTTAGGTGTAAGTACTGTCTATCATTTGGGCTTGCGGCCCAAATATAGGCTATACGTCATCAGCTATAGATACCAAGCCACTTGCAAGAAATATCTCATCACTTTTAGCTATACTTTGCATATAAACTTTCATCTATCTAATCTAACTCAGTAGCAACTCACTTGTGTGATTCTCTTGTGTAGAAAGGAAGTTCACAAGTTAATTCGAGAAGTTACAAGTTTCAACTCAACGTTGCAAGACTTGTTAAACTTCTATTGTTTAAACGTTTGTAGTTTACACTTCATTTGTATTTTTTTTAAGAAGTGATCGGTTAGTATTTTAGTCCTCAAAATACATTAAGTGATAGGAGTGGTTGTACCTTTGTAAAAGAACTCGACATCTAGCTTAGTGTCGGAAATATTGGATAGGCGACGTTAGGGTGGTTCTACCTTGAACTAGAACCCGGTATTTAGCTTTGTACTGGATAAAGTGTAAGAGACGATTGTAAGGGTTTCTTCACCGGTGAAAGGAGCTTGTTGACTAGTGCTTGAAACTCTCAAGTTGTAAACTCGAGGCGTGGAGTAGGGCAAGGAAAAAGAGTCCTTGTAACCAAACCACAATAAACAATCGTGTTGTGGTTTGATCGTTTCTTTCTTTATACTTGCATATTAATTATTGTTAATTAGTTAGAATCGTTGATTACACGTAAAAGCTTTTCAAAGATTAACAAGTTAAAAAGCGGTAAATTATTCAACCCCCTACTAGCTTTCCACAATTGGCATCAAGAGTTACGTTACTCAAGATCTTTAAAATATATTGTATTTTAAGACTTGGATCAATCCATGGATTTTTAAAATCTCAAAGAAGGGCAATCTATTCAAAGGCCACCGCTATTTGAAAAAGAAAACTTCCTTGAATGGAAAAGTAAATTTGAAAACTATGTGAGAACAATTGATCAAGATCTTTGGCATATTATTTCCATTGGTGATTTTAAACCAACAAAAACAAGTTTTGAAAATCAAGAGGATTATCCTAAATTTGGTAAAAACACTAAAGCTAAGATAATGATTTATAAAGGTTTACCAAGGATTGAATATGAAAGAGTGTATTTTTGCCAAACGGCTAATGACATTTGGAAAAATATATTAAATTTTTATCAAGAAATATGTCAAGTAAAAGATGATCAACTTGATCTTACATATGAGCACGTAGTATTAGAAAAACTAATAAATATACATTTAGTTTAAATAAATACAAGTGCTACGAGTTTAAATGTTTTAAATGAAGGTATAAGTGAAGATGAAAACTTGTGTCAAGCTCAAAGAGGACTTGGTTACGAATCATGGAGTGACACGGATGAAGATGAAGACGACCATCCGGTTTGTAGTTATGAATTTGATAAAACTACAAACAAGGTACAACTTGAAACTGAACACTTTTGCTTTGACACATTCATCTTAGAATTCTCTAAACTAGAAAATGAGTCTAAACATTTTTGTAACATGAACCTAAAAACAATCTTTAACAATGAACCATCAAAATCTGTCGAGAACAATTTTGAAAAGGAAATCATGTTGGAAGATAAAATGTCTAGACTTGAGAGTAATATTGAAATTGATCTAGAATGCAAAATATGTCAAAATTACAAACATGAAATTAAAAGACAAAATGAAAAAGGAAAAATGTTAGTTAAATTTGAAGAAAGTTCAAAATCTCTTGAAAGATTGTTGAAAATTCAAAAGTCATTTAAAGATAAAACCGGATTAGGATTTAACTTGGATGCACCATCAACAAGTAAAACAAAGCAAGTAAAGTTTGTTAAGCCTAGGAGAGAGGTTTAGAAGTAACTCAATCTCTAATGGAAACTTACGATAAAAGGATTAAGGATATCATGTTCTATGCTCTTACATATTCGTCTAACCTCCTTGGATTCATAAGTATTTGAGTTTCCAAGCTTTCCTACAAGTCAAAACGCTTAATGATTATCTTTTTGGCAGCTTCTCTATGGAACTTAAAAGGTACGCCTTATTTCAACTTACCTATTGTTGTCTCATGCTTTTTGCTTAAGATTTATCGTGGGTAGTATTAGTAGTACATACCTTAAGTTGTTCTTTCTTTAGTAAGTATAACATCCCGTAGAATTTTTCCTACGATAAACACGTTATTATAACATAAAGATAACCATTTTTACCCATAACTAATTTTTTTTTTATACTTGACAATCACAACATTTTTAACGATACTCACAAGTCTATATATCACAAGTAACTTAAAACATTTACATTTAATAAATATACATTTCGATAGTTAATCAAGTACGATATATATAATTCCCGAGCTTACGAAAAATTCCCTTATTACGCACTTGAACCTCAACCCTATACATACAACATTCCACACTTCAAATATATTTTCCTTTCATTTCTCTTCTTGTGATACATTACAGCACCAAACGGACACCATACTTCTTTTTGTCTCCTACCTTTGGGCCTGATCACACCACGAGCCCACCAGGCTCCTAGCACAAAACGCACCCTATTCCCTTTACTCTTACCCAACTAACGTACCCTCTATATTTTAGTCACATTAGAAGGTTACCTTGGACCCCTTTGGCAATTCTCGTTAATAAACTAAACAAACCGACCCTCTTTGAATCTTTTCTTGTTTTCTCGTACTAGCTAACAACTCTCAAAACATAATCACTTATCTTTGACACACACTCTACTTCAAGGATACTTGAACCTTTAAGCATACCAAGACCAAACCGACCTTTAACATTGATGCAGTAGTCGACACTAACAAACAAAGCCAAAACCATGTGACTCTTGCTAACCCTATGACACAACTATCACATGTTGTTTTTCTCTCTTCCATTTGCGTGCAAGAATAATCAAAAGGGACATGTATACGAGTGGACAAACAGAAGAAAATCCAGGAATCCTATGTTACTCAAATACAAAAACTAAATTGCTTCCCTTGTTGGTGTTATACGAGCAGCCTAGCAAAACCAAGATGGACTCTTAAACCTTCAATTTATTTTCCTTGAACATACACTCCAAACGACCATTATACTTTTCTTTTTTTCTCCTCTTTCTGTTCCAGTCGAGACCAAGGGCACCCTAAGTATATTTTTCTCCTTCTATTTCCAGCCACGACTAGGCTCACAAACCACCCCGTTTTCCTGTAAACTTGACTTGCAACCACCTAATATTTCTACACATCCTCATAGACCATGTTACAAGGATTCAAGAACAATAAACTTGGTAACCTCCCTCACTCGTTCACTGTCCCAGAAACGACCCAAACAAAACTGGAAAGATCACATACGAATGTCAGGAATATTTAGACACAATCCCTCCACAACCTCTTGTCCATTCTACCTGTTGAATCTCGATTGGTCATATAAGGAGGTGGCATGTTAGTCGACAGCTCATTCACACTCTCATCCTCCCACCTCAAAGCTTCCCCAATCGAAGAACATGCAAACATGGCATCCCTGCTCCATTCTGCCATCTAACACGTTTCAGCTTGAGTATATAAACATCACATGCAGTTCGTTCACTTTAGACACAAACTTCTCACACCTCCAAAACAATCTAAGTACCTTACTAGCTGCTAGTTCGAGTAGGATTGGCTAAAGTTTCCCTAAGTTCCACACGTTATTCAAGTCAACTTGGAGATGAACTCAGTTTGTGATGATCCATTTAACGAGCCACACCTCTCCCCTTCCAACTATCTGTCCATAATGTGAGGTCCTCACAACCATCTCTGGTGTAGTAAGTTTCCTAAACTCATCCCATTTTACTTGCTTTCTGTTGCTTCATGCATGCCTACTATTAAACTGTTGTGTAAAAGGGGTTTTCATAAGTTACACCTTCGGCATATGCATATGTTCAAACTTCCATGCATACAGAAGACGAAAGGGTGTTTAAGGCTTGTGTGGTAAAAATTTAAACTCGCTTAAATACATATAAGTTGGAAGAAAATACGCATATACTTACTAGTTTGTTAGTCGATCGACCCAAATATGGCTCTTATGTTTTTAAACTCGACACACCTCCATTTAACCTCACTATAAGAACTCACTTTCAAAATTTTAAAAACATAACATCGACCTTGAGTGGCCATACAATGAAGAAACAACAACAAATAAACTACAGGTTAATGGAGAATAAACTTTTAAAACAATTGACGAGCACTTAGACGTAACCACGCACACATGTATGAATATTCATAAAAACTCATTTGCGTTTAAGGTTCTTGTGTTTCGATTTAGTAGCGGGAAAACACTAAACAAAGTAAAACCTAACGAGAGAAAACTACTGGAACAGGCATTTACAAGCTCAGCTTTGGTTTAAGAAGATGGAACATCCACGTTTTATAAACCCAACCCACAACTCAGTACGCGTACTGAATAAAACCTATAACAATAACAAGCAGTTAAAAACCTTCCTTAAATACATTAACTTTCGAGATATCACACCAAAGAGCCTGTGGCATATTTGGTTGTGTCGTTTGGTTTTAAGCAAGAAGTCCCGACTTCGATTCATGGCAGTAGCGAAAATCCACATTTTGTTTTAGCAACTTTTTTTCGACTTAATAGTTTAGCCCCTCAACTTTGGAACAAGTGATAAATTTCTTAAAGACTTTTATAAACTTATAACTTATATAAAAATTTCCATTTTATACCTCCAACATTAACTCACTTGACTTTTTCTAAAAACTTCGATAAGTCTAAACAACTTATATATTTTTACCACTAGATAAATATGGTTAACACTTATTTTACTTGGCAACCACATCGGCGTAAACAATAAGCTTTATATTTGTCCTAATATATTATCACGAATCTAATAAATATATTTTACATATTTTCACACCTCGAGACCTAACGAAATGACAAATATAAATTAACAAAGTAATGTTTTACGACGTCATCATAATAACATATATAGAAATCTACATTTTGAGACTATAATGAATATATATTGAACGTAATGATTTAACTTTATTATCGATAACTTGAATGCACGTCAGGAAATGGTTATTTCTCCAAAACTCATCGATTCATTTAATTAAAGATGATTAACATTTACTACAAATTTATCATTCCCCAACTTGTGATACATATCATTAATTCATAACGAGATATAATAATAATAAACGATAATTATACATAAAGACAAGTTATATAGTATATAACTTGCTCTTGAATTATTAAACGTTTTGCCACACAAGCCACCTCTGCCACAAGTCATTTTGTCATCGAACACTATTCAAATCACGATTCTCGATAAGTCGAACTTATCTCGAACTTCCATATCATTCAGGTTATCTTTGAAGCCAATTCCATCTTCACTTCTGATATTACTTATACTCTGTCTACCGTACTACTAAGGTGAGTCATAGCCCCTACTCTTACTTGTTTTACAATGATTTATCAACGTTTTTGGGGGAGATACATGCTTAACTATTGCTTTATACTTTTACAAGTACTCGTTAACTATTTACATATGACTATAAGTTCATAGCTACACTTTCTATCATTTAACTGTTTTATAAACTCTTTGGAAGAGATGCATGTGTAACAACTTTTCTAACGATTTTACTATCGATATTTGGAAGTATGGAACAAACTGTTTAAATACGGTTCTCCACACACTGTTTGGATACAGTTTCAACTGTTTAAATACGGTTCCCCGCAAACTGTTTGGATACGGTTTCAACTGTTTAAATACGGTTCTCTACAAACTGTTCGGATACAGTTTCAACTGTTAAATACGGTTCCTTGTAAACTGTTTATGTTATGGATGCAACAACGTGGCCCAAATATCGAAACTCGTGTTAAATGGAATTATAAACAAACTACTATTTGGGTGTTGGCCCGGTGAAGGGCAAACCAACGAACTATTTTTGAATTGATAAGGAAATCACTTATTTTCTAATTAACGATTTAAACTATAAACTCTATGAACTCACCAACCTTTGTGTTGACACTTTTTAGCATGTGTTTATCTCAGGTAATTAAACAAGAAGGAACTTGAAGGCACGGAGTGGGCTTGTAACCCGGCATGGGCTTAAATAAACGTTTTGACACATTTCAAATAAACTTGTTGTTTAAATTATGAAACATCTTGATGTCTCGAATATTTGGTATTTTGAATGAATTAAACTTTAAAGCGTCACTTTTGTGTCGTTTTCTATGATTGTGATAAAGATCCTCGAAGTAACACCCAAAAAGTCTTCCGCTGACATTTTAAGTCTTCCGCTGACGTGATGATTTTGGGGGTGTTACAGATTGGCATCAGAGCTACAGTTATAGAGAACCAAGTGTTTTGAACATTGGACTATAACTACACGTTTAAAACGGACCACTTTTACAAAATACCACCTTATGCCCTCCGTGCCTACGCGTTTCCAACATCTGGTAGAGACATTACTTTTACATGATTTCTTATATATGTTAACATGTTATGATTATGCTAGTGACTTATACTTACTAATCGGGATTATTACAAATACCGTGTCTTCATATTTCCATCCGCCAGACGATTATGTGACTTTTTGATAGTTTATGCTACAAAAACACTCTAGTATATATATATATATATATATATATATATATATATATATATATATATATATATATATATATATATATATATATATATATATATATATATTGTTAGCATTAAAAATATGTATTTAGAAGTGATGGTCATTCTCATACATGTAACTTTGTAATGTGTCGTAGATTACAATAGAATAGTCAATGGGCTTATGGTTTGGACTAATCTAATAGGTTATAAGTTATGTATTACAACTAGTCCATACTTAATGTAAAAGTCCAATCCATGACCAAGCCCATCCAAGCCCATTAGGGTGTTACATCTCTTACTATATAAACACCTCAAATGAGTCATTTGAGGTGTGTGCTTGTGTGTGTATTTGTGTGTGTTTTCTTTGAATAAAAGCTCTCATATTTCTTATATCTCTTTCTCTATTCACGAATCATATACATCACATATAAGTCACCAAGTCACCATCTTTCTTCTTCTAATCTTCTATTGGTGTGATAAAGTTGTGAAATCTAAGGTCCTACAAGTGGTATCAATCGCCTAACAATGATTTAGGAGTGTTGGGGTTTGTTGGTTTCGTTTTTTTTAGGCTTTCTACACGTTTTTCTTTTGAAAAAATTCTTACTTTTCTTGTTTTTTCTTTGTTTTTAACACTTTTTTGATTACAAACTAGTGTTATAAACCTTATCTAACAAGAAAGTATCAATCTTTTTAAAGATTTAAGCTTAAAAATTCGACTAGGGTTTTTGTACTTGTTTTCGAAATCTTCAAAAGTTTCATAAAAATCATCAAGTTTTGAACTTTCTTCAAGTTTTGGTGTTTTTTAGCCTAGAAGTACAAGAATCTTGGATTGCATAAGTCATTTGGGTGTGCTTTAAGCTTATTCTTAAAACTGTCATATTTTCGAAATCCTTCCATAATTTTGAAATTTCACTTTGACAAGTTTTCGAGAACACAAGAAAAGGCTCCGTTCGTGCTCACAATTGGATACTCGGTATTTTCTCTCTTGTATAAGAAAGAAATTACTTCGACTTTCGGGCTAAATTTCGAAATTGTATAATTTCGAAATTTCTTGTGAAATTGGGTTTTCGAAAAAGTCATAATTTTCGAGAACATCAGACTTATCGAGAACTTCATAGTTTTTCGAGAACTTCTGATATTATCGAGATCTTGCAATTTATCGAGAATTTTCCATTTTTTCGAGAACTTCAGAGATTTTCGAGAACTTGGGTGATTTTATCGAGATCTTGGAAAATTATCGAGAACTTGTGTGATTTTATCGAGATCTTGAAAAATTATCGAGAACTTGGGTGATTTTATCGAAATCTTGAAAAATTATCGAGAACCTGGGTGAATTATCGAGAATACAACATTTTCGAGAACTTTTGGTTGATTTTTGACGACTGAACTTCAAACGGCCATAACTTTTGAACCGTAACTCCGTTTTCGACGAATCAGCTGTCAAAACGACCGTCAGACAGAGGAGAACGACACGCTAAATGATTTATCGATTTAGGCGAAGTTTCGAGGCCTAAAAACGCTCCGAGAAGAAGTTATTGAGGTTTTAAGGTTTTAGTCAAATTTTTCACCGTCAAATCTTGCAACAACTTACTCTAAACTCTACTCCTATTTCGTTGGAACGATCCAAGAATCAACTTTATCCATCTACACTTCATCAATGGCGTCTCAGCAAGATATTCATGCAGCAGGTGCAGAAAACCGACCTCCTATGCTTGAAAAAGGTGGATATCTCCCATGGACAAGCCGCATGCTTCGTTACATCAAAACAAAGCCTGATGGTAAATTAATGATCAACTCCATCACAAATGGTCCATTCAAGCCAAGACAAGTTCAAATTGAAGGCAATCCAAATACAACACCTCCTACTCAACCATTCGTGCGTGAACAAACAGAAGCAGATTACACAGAGGAAGACAAGAAGCAGATCGCCGCAGATGATATGGCAATGCATTTAATCCAACTTGGATTACCACGGGAGATCTTTGCTGCGGTCGACAGCTGTGAAACTGCTTATGCTATGTGGGAACGTGTTAGGAGGATATGTCATGGAACAGAGATTGGACAACAGGATGTTGAGAACAAACTTCTTACTGAATGGGAAAATTTCACATCCACTAAAGGTGAACAGATTGAATCTTACTACACAAGGTTTTGCACTTTGATGAATGAGTTAATCAGAAACAAGTTGACACCTCGAACAATTGCAACAAACATCAAATTCATCAATAACCTTCCAGAAGAATGGGGTCGTTATGTTACAATTGTCAATCAAACAAAGGATTTACATAAGGTGAATTATGATCAACTCTATGATTTTCTGAAGCAAAATCAAGCTGAGGCTAATGAAGTAAGGAAAGAAAGATTGGCAAAGAATCATGATCCTCTCGCATTAATTGCTACTACACCAACACCACTACCAGTGAACACACAACAACCATCATCATCTTCCACTCACAACTACATGCAACCATCATACATTCAACAACCAACACCGGTCTACCAACAACAGTTCTACCCACAGCAACAACAACATGTTATTCCACAACAGCAATACCAACAATTCCAAGAACCAGAATTCACTGAAAATGATGAAGCCACTGCAGCACTGACTCAAGCGTTTGCTTTTCTGACAAAGGCATTCCAAGGACGCTATTCTACACCAACAAACAACAACCAAAGGATTTCATCGAACACTCGCAATAAGCAGATTGCTCAGCCGAGTTTCAATATGGGCAACGGAGGCCAAATGGTTGGAGTTTATGGGAATCAGCAAGGATACGCTACTGGAATTAACATGGGGAATCAGAATCAGAATGCAGCAAATCAGTATGGTCAGTATGCAGGGAATCAGTTGGGTCAGTTTGTTGGAAATCAGAGGGGTCAGAATGTTGGTAATCAGGCAATGGGTAATCAGAATAGAAATGTTGCAGCTCCAGTAGTTGGGAATTTGGGAAATATGAATCAGGGTAATCCGGTAAAGTGTTTCAACTGCCAGGGTGTAGGTCATATGGCAAGGAACTGTCCTACTAAGCCGAACAAGAAAGACACAGCGTATTTGCAGAAAGCATTACTGTTGGCACAAAAGGCAGAGGCAGGGTTTCAATTGAATGCAGAGGAGAATGAATTTATGGCTCTTATGGATGACATGGAAGATAGAGAAGATATCGATGCGAACTGCATATTCATGGCGAATCTTCAGGAAGCTAAGTATGACACGGATTCTGACACACTTCCTGTTTATGACGTCAATGCAGTCTCTGAGGTATCACAATTCAACACATGTCACAATAATGATATATTTGATATGTCTCCTCATGAGGAACAGCATTTTGAGAAGCAAGCACCTATTTATGATACATCCCTGGACACGCCAAGTAGTAGCAATACTCCTTCAGCAACTCCAGATGTGAATCATAATGGAGGCTTCGTTTCACAGCATGCTGAGAATGATGAGGAAACACGTGCTTTGTTTGAATCATTATTGAATAATTGTCGTATTGAAATTGAGAATGTGAAAAAGGTCAATCGCGATGTTAAGGCCGCGAATGTTAAATTGACCGCTGAGCTTGAGAGTTACAAAGAAAACGTTAAAGCTTTTGAATTTCATAACAAAAGATTGTCTGAATTAGAAACTGGTTATCAAAATTCCGTTTCAAGAGAAAAACAATTGCAACTCAAGTTTGACACACTTGATGTTAATTCTTTCAAAAAGATAAAATCTTTAAACGCGGAAATTTCTGATTTACAAAACCAACTTTCTAAACAAAAATCAGCTTATACCAATCTTGAAAAAGAGAGGGACGAGCTGAAAAAGGACTTTGCAAAGAAAGAAGACAAACTTTTGGCAGAAATCGTAGAGTCAGAACACATGATTGCTCACTTAGAAGAATTGGTGGTTAAGTCGGGTCAGTCAAGTCAAACAATGAAAATGATTTCAAATCAAACTAATCCGGTTTACCATACGAAACATAAAGTGGCTCTCGGTAACAACACCCCCAGTAATCTCAAGAAAGCTCAGCAAGAACAGAATGTTTTGTACAATGGTAATGTGATTTACACTAAACATGATCCTCCCGTCGTTCGAGATTCTGTGCAAACGATAGAACATGTCGAAGAGAGCATAAATAAAATGAAACAAAAGGATTTGAAACCCATTGATTACAACAAATTGAACAAACTTTCGGGAATTACTTTTGTTCCACAAAAAGAACCATCTGTGTTTTCCATAAAACGACCATTCTCAAAAATGTTTTCTAAGAAAGTAATTGTTTCCAAATCTCTTTCAAAAATGGAACAAATTTCTTCTAACAACACTTTTAATACAAGTGAGGCTAGAGAAATTTTGGATGACGTTAAAAAGAGAATTCAAGAACTTCAAAACATCGTTGCTTCTAAAACTACAATCAATATTAACAACTGGCATTCCAGTTTTCATATTGAACAGAAAAAAGTTTTTGAAAACGAAATTACTATCCCACTGAATAACATCAGTGCGAGGGTAATCCATTTTGAACACGCTTTCTTAAAAGAAACGGCCGACTTTGTCAAGGACCACAAATCCCTGGTAAATGAAGCTAATGATACTCGTGAAAACATAAATGTTTTGGAAAACCTGAATGATTCTCTCTTCGAAGCTGTTATGACCACTGACATTATGTCCATCATTTTACAAACATATTCTGTTCAAGACGATGAACGACTAAGAGCTGAGACCTCCGCAATTGTTTCCAAATATGAAAATGCTCTTGAAAAACTTGAAAAAGAAAACATGTCACTTTTCAAACAACTTGATCGAAAATCAGAGGAATGCAAGTATGACAAATTGTCGTATGAGCATGCCTACAAGGACATGAAAGAGCAAAATGATCTTTTGAGAGTTCAGCTTATAAGTATAAAAGGAAAGGGTGTGGAAACTAAGTTTGCAAAACCATCAACTTCGGAGAAACCAAATGTTTCAAACACGGTTCAAAAACCACAAATGTCAATTTCACGGTTTGCTCCAAAAGTCGATGAGAAAAAGGATTTGTCAAAACCAGTCACTCCACAACCCTTGCCCAAGGAAAAGGTAATGGAAAAGATTGTTGAAAAACAAAAATTGTTTGTTGAAAGAAACAAAAATGTGATTTCACCTGGCTCTTCTAGGAATACTACACCAAATGTGCCCACAAAATCTGTAAAGGAATCTGTTGGTTCAAATGACATGGTCCTCAATCATCATCTAGAAGAAGCTAGAAAAAAGGCACAACATCGAAAAAACGGAATCTTAGGTGTAAAACCTAGTGTGATGAATTCTACAAGATTCCAAAGCACCGCTAGTAGTAGTAAACCATTACCTAGGAACTTTCAACCAAATACTAGGGATTGGCTTGCATCTAAGAGTAGTGACACAAAAGAGTATGCTAGGAACGTAGAATGCAACACAAAGAATTCCAAATCAAGTGTCAAGACACAATCCACTAAGACACCAAATCGAAACAAACCCGTTGATAAGCAGCAAGAGGTTAAGAAACCTAATAGGTGGATATCTAAAGAATGTAGTTTTTCCAAGACTGAGACTTCCGCTGCATCTGATAAGAAGACTACATCTAGATCTTACCTTAGGTGGATTCCTACCGGGAAAGTTTTTAAAATAGTTGGTCTTAGATGGATTCCTACAGGGAAGATTTTTGATAGTTGCACCAAGACAAATAATAGTGATAATCTTCAGGATAAGGAAGTAGAAACCACTACAACCGTTGATAGTCAACACCCGCAGAGTGATGCTTCATGTACTTCTAACACTGTTATTTGTGCAAACTCTTCTTCTGTGGATGCAGGTACTTGTGAAAGTGAAGAAAGTGCATACACCCAATATGGTAAAGAGGAACTTTACGCCAACATCGCATGTGGACATCCTCTTCTAACTCCACTCTTAACCCCACTTTTACTTGTTCAAGCTTAATTTTTTCTTTCATCAATTCTTTTTTGTATATATTTTTGAAAAAAAAAAAAAAAAAAAAAAAAAAAAAAAAAAAAAAAAAAAAATTTGAAAAACCATCAAAAACAAAATACAAAAATATAAAATTTTCAAAAATCCAAAAATATTCTTCTCACGACATGTCTCTTGTATAATCGATATTCTGTACGTTTCTAGAAATGTCATTCAACAATGATACGGATATGTACAGATGCTTGAGCGAGAGTTCTTTTTAATGTTTTTCTAAAACATGTCGTTTCTCAAAAGTTTCTTCACAATGGCTTTCGTATACTTCAGTACGAAACCCGGGCTTCAATGACGACTTCTTAGTATTTCAGCTAAGGACTCGTTCTTCAAAGAAAGGAAAGTGCTTAACAAAAACAAGGTTTTAAATATTTCTCGAGCACTTATCCTAAAAACAATTATTCTCTTTTATTTTGAGCACCAACTTTTCAAGATTCTTCAAAAAGATTTTCAAAATCTATCAAAATCGGTGCTCATCATCAAAATGACTTGTGTACACCTTACAGTGCACAACTCAAGTTTTCAAAGATAGGAAAGTGCTACGCAAAAATGATTTTCATCAAAAAAAAAGTGCACTTATCCTAAAAATGGACACTGTTGTACGCCTCAGTGCGACATTCCTATTCAAACAAAGAGAAGTCTTTGTTTTTCATAAAACCTTGATGCAAAATTCAACAAATCTGAAACTTCTTTCTCTTTCAGAATTTTGCTTCAAGAAGACTCCTTCCCTCTAAACTTTAAAAAGTTTAACATTTCTCAAAAACATATGCGAGTTTTGAGGGGGAGTATTTCATAAAAATAAAAATGTTCCGATTTCATGCAACAACAAATCTGTCTTTCTCTCCAAAAAGTTTTTTCTTAATCTGTTGATATCAAAAATATCACGATATGCTATTTTTGAGGGGGAGAAGACATGATTAAAATGTGATCAAAGATGTTTAAAGTTTGTGACGGAATCTCAAAAGAGCTCGACTCAGATAGTACCAATGAATTGACGAAGCTTAAAATGTCAGTAATCGAAAAGACTTGTCCTGGACGGGTAATAATTTCAAGCTAGTCTAACTAGTGATGTAAGCGTGTCTCGAATAGGACTTGTCTGAGTAGAGTGTACCGTATCGAGAGACTTTCTTTGGACTTGACCAGGACGGGTAATAATCTCAAGCTAGTCTAACTAGTGATGTAAGCGTGTCTCGAATCGGTCATGTTCGCTGAAAGTGGATCAATTCAAAAGTGCAAACTCCTCTCGCATGTGCAATTTTCTTAAATATTCATGAGCACATGTGAAGGGGGAGTCCTTCAAAAGAAATGCAAAACTCTCGAAGTGTCAACAAAATGTGTTTTATTATCATAAACACTTTGAGAGATTTTTCACAAAAGGTTTTATGGCATGTGATCAACAATAGGATAGTCATGGAGTTATAAGGTGACTAAGGTTAGGAAAAACCGTCCTATGATCCGTCAGAGCCGGAGGGATCTACCCAAGGACAAATCCAATAGATTAGAATTAGAAGTCCTTAGGTATGATTGAAAAAAGGAGAAAATGAGAAAGGAGAAAGAAGGGGTTGAAGAATTAAAAAGATAAGTTATGAAAAAGGGTGAAAAGAAATAGCCCTCCAAATGTTCAACCTTAGGGCAGACACCGGGTTCAACTCATATACTACTGGTTGTTACTATGGTGACACCGGTATTGAAGACAAAGACGTCATGGACCCAGTGACACACTGCACTAAACCTTCTTAACCACTCAAGTTCTCTTAAAAGAGCTTGTTTCATTCTCACAGGGAACCGGTGTAATCTATCGATCTGTCTCTTAGAGATGGTTGATATTGAAACAGGAGACCTCTCCCTAATCTCCGCATAGGAAACCAAATGTGCACTTATCGAGTCTAGAGCCCCGAGATTCATCAAAAGATCTCATAGGAACACATGATATTTCTACACTGGTTGTTCAACATTAAGGACGCCAGATGTAAACTTAAGAGTCCTACGCAGATCTTAGCAATCTGCCAGAACATTTATGAGAGGATTCACTTTTGTGATTCTCAATGATTGAATGGAAATTCCTGCCAGGGTCAACATCAAGCAGCCCTGACAGCAGGTCACTTCGGTAATTCTCTATGGGTTACGCTTAGTGTTCGCGGTGGTTTCAAACGGTCTACAGTCGTGGAGTGATCCCCAGCGACTCTCCCAGTCATTGAGCTACTAATTAGGTCTCGTAAGCTCTCTTGAGAGTATCTGACATGGGAACGGCCTTGGTAAGGGTTAGAAGGAGTCTTCACACTATGCTGTTGACGATCTCTAATTCTTATCTGTAAGTACCGGATGTTTTATTGCTAACTGTTTATATGCAGGGACACTTCATCTCCATGGCAACAGATTCCACATGCTCATACATACATCTGGAAGTTAAAGAAAGCTCCCTCAAAGATCTATACAACACAAAGTTCAAAGAAAGATTCTACGCCAAAAAGAAGAATCTACAAAGTATAAAGACTAAAGATCAAAGTGACAGAAAGGGAACTACGTGCATATGAATATCAAAGTCCAAAGATGTATGAGCATGTTGGAATGGAAAACAACCACCACAGACGCAGAAGTGACGAAAGGCAGATAATCCCACATCGCAAAGGAACAAAGGACGATGAAAAATCAGTTATCAAAGATCACAAAGCATGAAGGAACAAAGACTAAAGACTATTCTACAATGACACACAAAGTTAAAGACAAAGAACACGGAAGATCCACTCACGTGGAGCATCATTCGAATGACCACCCCTTAGGGGGAGATTGTTAGCATTAAAAATATGTATTTAGAAGTGATGGTCATTCTCATACATGTAACTTTGTAATGTGTCGTAGATTACAATAGAATAGTCAATGGGCTTATGGTTTGGACTAATCTAATAGGTTATAAGTTATGTATTACAACTAGTCCATACTTAATGTAAAAGTCCAATCCATGACCAAGCCCATCCAAGCCCATTAGGGTGTTACATCTCTTACTATATAAACACCTCAAATGAGTCATTTGAGGTGTGTGCTTGTGTGTGTATTTGTGTGTGTTTTCTTTGAATAAAAGCTCTCATATTTCTTATATCTCTTTCTCTATTCACGAATCATATACATCACATATAAGTCACCAAGTCACCATCTTTCTTCTTCTAATCTTCTATTGGTGTGATAAAGTTGTGAAATCTAAGGTCCTACATATATATATATATATATATATATATATATATATATATATATATATATATATATATATATATATATATATATATATATATATATATATATGCTCCCCCAACTATTTTGATTACTATACCAATCCCCCTAAATTATCTCGCTCTCATCTTTATAGATGCATATGACATACTCTTTTTGTACTCTCGGAAAATTTGCGCATTACCTTGTCGGTCAGTATGGGTGTTGAGTCAGAAATTCTTAAGTAAGATGATTTACAATGGCTTTATTTGAATGGATTGGGACGCCTTTTTATTGAAATAAAGAAATTGTAAACCACCGAACCATAAATTTATACTTCGTTATTTACATCGTTTGGGACGCTTCTCTATGTAAATAACGAATTATAAATAAGTTGGCTTAATTGTATCTGAAATGGCATGCGTATGAAATCTAGGATCACTAAAGTTCATAAAACACTAAAACTTCAGCCAAAGACTCACAATTTTCTTCCGCGTATGGCTAATTCTAAGGCATTACGGCACAACCACATTTATTCGATCATGCACTTACTTTACATTCTGGCGATATATGAAACCTTTTCACGACATTGTATGTGATTACAATGGTCTCTCTTACTTCTCCGGCACTATGAGTGATATAGTAATCTCCGAACCTTTCACAACTTTACCTAAAATCCATCAAAATCTATAAATTCCCCTAATAGAAATACAAGATATGGAATTGCTAAGGAACAAACAGATTCATCATCTACAAAAGCTTGGAACCAAATACCGTGTTGTCACTTAAAACTATATTTAACAAGTTTCTCTTTACAAAAGCTGAAGTTCAGCAACTTTTTCTTCATTCAACAAGTTTCCACTTGAAAACTCTTATTATTAAAAATCTGTTAACAACCAACTAGTTTAACGGGTAGGTTACCCTACAGATTTTAACTTTCACGAAACAAGATATTGTGAACCATGTTTATCTTCAAAACATGTTAAAATAAAAATCTTCATTCAAAATGAAATTGTTTCTTAAGTCAAGTTAATCAAAAGGAATTGAACATAAGACAACATAAGTAGTTAGAACTACTCAACAATTATGACTATGAGAACTGCTATCATCAAAGAAAAAGCTAATGTACTAGTAGATACGTTAAGCTAGAAAGAAAAATTAAAAAGAAGAAGCTAATGTAGTAGTAGATACGTTAAGCTCGAAAGAACAATTAAAACCGCTCAGGGATTAGATCGTTAGGAATGACTATTTTTTTTTTCACCCTTTCCACTCACCTTTACAGCTACCTTATCTTAGAATCCCGGGACGGGATTCCGTTTAACGGGTAGGTAATATAACATCCCGTAGAATTTTTCCTACGATAAACACGTTATTATAACATAAAGATAACCATTTTTACCCATAACTAATTTTTTTTATACTTGACAATCACAACATTTTTAACGATACTCACAAGTCTATATATCACAAGTAACTTAAAACATTTACATTTAATAAATATACATTTCGATAGTTAATCAAGTACGATATATATAATTCCCGAGCTTACGAAAAATTCCCTAATTACGCACTTGAACCTCAACCCTATACATACAACATTCCACACTTCAAATATATTTTCCTTTCATTTCTCTTCTTGTGATACATTACAGCACCAAACGGACACCATACTTCTTTTTGTCTCCTACCTTTGGGCCTGATCACACCACGAGCCCACCAGGCTCCTAGCACAAAACGCACCCTATTCCCTTTACTCTTACCCAACTAACGTACCCTCTATATTTTAGTCACATTAGAAGGTTACCTTGGACCCCTTTGGCAATTCTCGTTAATAAACTAAACAAACCGACCCTCTTTGAATCTTTTCTTGTTTTCTCGTACTAGCTAACAACTCTCAAAACATAATCACTTATCTTTGACACACACTCTACTTCAAGGATACTTGAACCTTTAAGCATACCAAGACCAAACCGACCTTTAACATTGATGCAGTAGTCGACACTAACAAACAAAGCCAAAACCATGTGACTCTTGCTAACCCTATGACACAACTATCACATGTTGTTTTTCTCTTTTCCATTTGCGTGCAAGAATAATCAAAAGGGACATGTATACGAGTGGACAAACAGAAGAAAATCCAGGAATCCTATGTTACTCAAATACAAAAACTAAATTGCTTCCCTTGTTGGTGTTATACGAGCAGCCTAGCAAAACCAAGATGGACTCTTAAACCTTCAATTTATTTTCCTTGAACATACACTCCAAACGACCATTATACTTTTCTTTTTTTCTCCTCTTTCTGTTCCAGTCGAGACCAAGGGCACCCTAAGTATATTTTTCTCCTTCTATTTCCAGCCACGACTAGGCTCACAAACCACCCCGTTTTCCTGTAAACTTGACTTGCAACCACCTAATATTTCTACACATCCTCATAGACCATGTTACAAGGATTCAAGAACAATAAACTTGGTAACCTCCCTCACTCGTTCACTGTCCCAGAAACGACCCAAACAAAACTGGAAAGATCACATACGAATGTCAGGAATATTTAGACACAATCCCTCCACAACCTCTTGTCCATTCTACCTGTTGAATCTCGATTGGTCATATAAGGAGGTGGCATGTTAGTCGACAGCTCATTCACACTCTCATCCTCCCACCTCAAAGCTTCCCCAATCGAAGAACATGCAAACATGGCATCCCTGCTCCATTCTGCCATCTAACACGTTTCAGCTTGAGTATATAAACATCACATGCAGTTCGTTTACTTTAGACACAAACTTCTCACACCTCCAAAACAATCTAAGTACCTTACTAGCTGCTAAGTCGAGTAGGATTGGCTAAAGTTTCCCTAAGTTCCACACGTTATTCAAGTCAACTTGGAGATGAACTCAGTTTGTGATGATCCATTTAACGAGCCACACCTCTCCCCTTCCAACTATCTGTCCATAACGTGAGGTCCTCACAACCATCTCTGGTGTAGTAAGTTTCCTAAACTCATCCCATTTTACTTGCTTTCTGTTGCTTCATGCATGCCTACTATTAAACTGTTGTGTAAAAGGGGTTTTCATAAGTTACACCTTCGACATATGCATATGTTCAAACTTCCATGCATACAGAAGACGAAAGGGTGTTTAAGGCTTGTGTGGTAAAAATTTAAACTCGCTTAAATACATATAAGTTGGAAGAAAATACGCATATACTTACTAGTTTGTTAGTCGATCGACCCAAATATGGCTCTTATGTTTTTAAACTCGACACACCTCCATTTAACCTCACTATAAGAACTCACTTTCAAAATTTTAAAAACATAACATCGACCTTGAGTGGCCATACAATGAAGAAACAACAACAAATAAACTACAGGTTAATGGAGAATAAACTTTTAAAACAATTGACGAGCACTTAGACGTAACCACGCACACATGTATGAATATTCATAAAAACTCATTTGCGTTTAAGGTTCTTGTGTTTCAATTTAGTAGCGGGAAAACACTAAACAAAGTAAAACCTAATGAGAGAAAACTACTGGAACAGGCATTTACAAGCTCAGCTTTGGTTTAAGAAGATGGAACATCCACGTTTTATAAACCCAACCCACAACTCAGTACGCGTACTGAATAAAACCTATAACAATAACAAGCAGTTAAAAACCTTCCTTAAATACATTAACTTTCGAGATATCACACCAAAGAGCCTGTGGCATATTTGGTTGTGTCGTTTGGTTTTAAGCAAGAAGTCCCGACTTCGATTCATGGCAGTAGCGAAAATGCCACATTTTGTTTTAGCAACTTTTTTTCGACTTAATAGTTTAGCCCCTCAACTTTGGAACAAGTGATAAATTTCTTAAAGACTTTTATAAGCTTATAACTTATATAAAAATTTCCATTTTATACCTCCAACATTAACTCACTTGACTTTTTCTAAAAACTTCGATAAGTCTAAACAACTTATATATTTTTACCAAGTTTTGTCTAGATAAATATGGTTAACACTTATTTTACTTGGCAACCACATCGGCGTAAACAATAAGCTTTATATTTGTCCTAATATATTATCACGAATCTAATAAATATATTTTACATATTTTCACACCTCGAGACCTAACGAAATGACAAATATAAATTAACAAAGTAATGTTTTATGACGTCATCATAATAACATATATAGAAATCTACATTTTGAGACTATAATGAATATATATTGAACGTAATGATTTAACTTTATTATCGATAACTTGAATGCACGTCAGGAAATGGTTATTTCTCCAAAACTCATCGATTCATTTAATTAAAGATGATTAACATTTACTACAAATTTATCATTCCCCAACTTGTGATACATATCATTAATTCATAACGAGATATAATAATAATAAACGATAATTATACATAAAGACAAGTTATATAGTATATAACTTGCTCTTGAATTATTAAACGTTTTGCCACACAAGCCACCTCTGCCACAAGTCATTTTGTCATCGAACACTATTCAAATCACGATTCTCGATAAGTCGAACTTATCTCGAACTTCCATATCATTCAGGTTATCTTTGAAGCCAATTCCATCTTCACTTCTGATATTACTTATACTCTGTCTACCGTACTACTAAGGTGAGTCATAGCCCCTACTCTTACTTGTTTTACAATGATTTATCAACGTTTATGGGGGAGATACATGCTTAACTATTGCTTTATACTTTTACAAGTACTCGTTAACTATTTACATATGACTATAAGTTCATAGCTACACTTTCTATCATTTAACTGTTTTATAAACTCTTTGGAAGAGATGCATGTGTAACAACTTTTCTAACGATTTTACTATCGATATTTGGAAGTATGGAACAAACTGTTTAAATACGGTTTCAACTGTTTAAATACGGTTCTCCACACACTATTTGGATACAGTTTCAACTGTTTAAATACGGTTCCCCGCAAACTGTTTGGATACGGTTTCAACTGTTTAAATACGGTTCTCTACAAACTGTTCGGATACAGTTTCAACTGTTTAAATACGGTTCCTTGTAAACTGTTTATGTTATGGATGCAACAACGTGGCCCAAATATCGAAACTCGTGTTAAATGGAATTATAAACAAACTACTATTTGGGTGTTGGCCCGGTGAAGGGCAAACCAACGAACTATTTTTGAATTGATAAGGAAATCACTTATTTTCTAATTAACGATTTAAACTATAAACTCTATGAACTCACCAACCTTTGTGTTGACACTTTTTAGCATGTGTTTATCTCAGGTAATTAAACAAGAAGGAACTTGAAGGCACGGAGTGGGCTTGTAACCCGACATGGGCTTAAATAAACGTTTTGACACATTTCAAATAAACTTGTTGTTTAAATTATGAAACATCTTGATGTCTCGAATATTTGGTATTTTGAATGAATTAAACTTTAAAGCGTCACTTTTGTGTCGTTTTCTATGATTGTGATAAAGATCCTCGAAGTAACACCCAAAAAGTCTTCCGCTGACATTTTAAGTCTTCCGCTGACGTGATGATTTTGGGGGTGTTACAGTAAGTTATAACAAGGATTGGATCCTCTGTGGTCAAAGGATTTCCACATAACTATGAATGGGAGACATAAGGTGCTTCGCTTTATTTAGCCCTCGGACATAGAAAGTTGGAACTCTTGAGTGAGTCTCACTTAATGCTTGTTTATAAGTGAGGTAACTAAGAATCTCCTAAGTGATAAGATGACCAACACTTTTATGATGCTTGCAAATTCAATAAATAAAATGCTCCACAATAGTTTACGAAATAATATCATCTAAACACAAAGACTTGAATTGTCAATCATATCTTAAACTCTCGTTTAATAAATATTCACATGAAGCATACAAAAAGTAATGGAGTACATCAAAATAGTTTAATATGTTTGAAGAAAACATTGTATTCTAAAACATCAAGGTTTTGCACATAAAAATTCAACTTCAAGTTTTATGGAGACATAACTCTTGGATGATTTTATAATAACAATGGTTATATTAATTTAAACAAAGAAACCTAATGAATCGAGAAATCGTTGAACTTAACACTCAACTAATGACCATCTTCCTTTAAAACATCACCTTCGGTAGATGATGACTTTGTGAAAAATCAAATAATGGTAAGATAAGAGAGCTTAGGAAATGACAAGGAAGATGAACTATTAAATAGAGAATTTGCTAAAAGATTTAAGAGTCATTTAGTAGATTAGTGTCATTAGGAACATTAATAAAAGGAACCATAAAGACATAAGCTGAAACTAAAATTAACATATGTTGTCTTGTGTCAAACATTGGTTTAAAACAAGCATCTTGGGTATAAATAATCAAATCTGATAAGAATGAAGTTTTGACCATAGCGTCTCAATCGAAGAGTAAAATCTTAATTGAATCTTACGAAATAAATAAATATGTTGGAAAGAAAATAAACAAAGTCAAGATAAAAACTCTATGAAAGACTTTTCGCAAGCTCCAAAGAGCAAGGAATAATCACTTAGAAGACATTCATAGTTCCTCACAAGTACGCAATGAATTACGTGTTCTATGTCTCACCAAGGATGAGAAAAGTGAATCCATAGATAACACTAAATAAAGAGATATGATTGAAAGTCTACTTTACCTCACGGCTAGTAGACCCGAAGTTATGTTTAGTGTTTATCTATGTGATCGTTTTCAAGAAGATCCTAATCCACCTTGAAGCCGTTAAACAAATTTTAGATTATTGCACATTTAGAATTATGGTATCCCAAAGGAACGGGAGTAGACACCATAGTGTATGGCAACTTGGATTATGTCGGTGACTATGTTAATAGAAAAAGCACAAATGGTATTTGTAATTTTATTTGGACATTGTCTCACCTCATAGTTCTCTAAGAAACAAACAACTCATGCTACCTCAACATACTAAAGCTATGTCGGGCTGAAAAGCATGTCAACAAGTTCCTTAAGATCAAGAAGGCTCCTGTCAACATCATATTCTTACTTGATGTCATCTTCGTCTTTTAAGCGACAACAAAGGAAGCATCGACCTCAGTGATAATCCAATCCAATGTGATCTCACTAAATATATTGGAATTCATCATCATCGCCTTGGTATAAATGTACATTGAGGGACATCTCAACTAAGAAAGTTCTATACGAAAACCACATTGTCAACACTTTCACAAAACCTCTTAAACGAGAACCATTCAACCTTCTTAGGCTTGGCTTAGGACTTATGGAACCTACATTGTAGTTTGGAACATTAGAATAAAATTACAAAATTCAAAACAAATCAAAACATCTTTCATCTCTGCTGATGTGGCGGAACCCTTAGACTAAACGGGCGGAACCCTCTTTTTGGTTCCGCCGGGTCCGCCAACTTTGCAGATCAATTCATTTCTAGGATTAAACCAAACACTCCGTAACCCACAACTATAATTAACTCATTCACTGCTACTATTCATGACCAAAACATCACCGCACACGAAAATTAAGGCTCTTCTTCAATCATTCTTCAATCCAGGCAAAATTGTAAGTATTACTAACATAATTGCATTCCCGATCTAAGTATAACATTTTCATTTACACACAATATCTAAAATCTTAGGGTTTATGCTACTATTTGTGAAAGTTTGTAAAACCTTAGTTAGAAACAAAACTAATCATGCTTTCCTTTGATTATGTTCTTGCATCCTTTAAGCAACATCATAATTAGCCAAACATCCCTTATAAAACCCTTTTAAAAAGTCACTTTCACAATTAGGAGATAACACTTCATCAAATTGTTAAAACAAAGGAAAAACATTAGGGTAAACATCATTTGCACAAAACTCTTGAATGATAAAGAGAATGCATAACCTATATGCATTTTTGGGTACATTTAAATCAAAACTACATTGAATTAGAAGCATTTGGGTCATCAAGTGTTTCAAGACAAAATTTGCATCATAAAAACGTTTTGAGTATCAAAATGTATCAAAGATAACCATATCTTCACATTGCTTGCATAAAGACACACACTAGATCATTCTCTTTATAAAAGTCATTGATCTTAACTAAAATGTAAAATTTTATGATTTCTAGGAATCAACATGCCTCCCGCAACATTCTTCGATCACGAAGGCACCCTCAAGTATCTACCCAAACACCATATGACCAAAGGTCTTACTCCACACCGAGTCAATGTATTTAAGGGGTTAAAGAAGCGTTATGTTCATGAGAGGAGAACCATTGATCCATCCCTCCTAGAAGGAAACTCCATTCGCCAAGACTTAGCTACCATCAACTTTGATTGTCTCCTAGATATTGATGAGCCGATGTGTCCTAGGTTCATTCTAGAATTCTATGCTGCCGTAGATCTCTCTAGTAATGAAGATGGTCATATATTAGTGGAATTTTATATCAATCAACATGAAACTATCTTACCTCTAGATGTATTTGCTAGAATCCTTGGTATTCCAAACAATGGCACTTGTCTTTACACGGACAAATGGCCACTCTCTACTCTAGACAATGTTGAACGGGATCCATCTTATGACACCCTTCTTGTTAGTAAGGAAGTGCTTCGTAACCATCTCTTCGTAAGAACTTCCGACACTAGGAAAAATCGTTCGGGAAGTGAAGTGAACAAAGACCCATTTGGAATGGAACTTAATGAACTTAAACCTCAATTTAGGAACTGGGAAGCGATTCTTAGGGCTAATGTCATAAGTTTCGTAGGGAATAGAGATCATGTGAAAACATGTCTAAGTTATATGCTCTATAGTATCTCCACTAGACAACCCTTCAATTTGGCTTACTACATGGCTAAAAGAATGGCCGATATACCTTCAAATGGAGAAACCGCTGTCCCATATGGGATGCTTCTTACCCGCCTTTTTAGAGCCGTCTCGCCTATTCCACCAAATAACAAGGGTATATGCCTTGATTACTCTCTCATTCCTCACACCTTTGTTCCTCTTAGTGGGAAGAGAGTCTTTAAGACTTAAGGGAAATGTCTTCGTTCTCATTCACCTTCATCCTCATCCTCACCAATGAGCGAAGACGATGGTCTTCCTAACTCTACGCTAGCTCCTCTCAAATACCTTCAAGAACTTCCCACCATTAAAAACGAGTCAGAAGAATTCAAGCAAACGAAAGGAATGTGGAAGTGCATTGGAAGGTACATTGAAAATATGAAGAAGAAGTTGGACCGCTTGTGAGATGTGTGTTTCAGGGGCGTTTGGCATAATTAAGTTTTAGAACTTTGTAGTCGTTAAACTATGTGAATTATGTTATCTTGAACTTCTATGCTCTATTAATATTGTTGGACAATGTATTGGTTTAACTATTTATGCAGGACGATGACATTTGAAATGTTGTCAAATTTTCTAGTTTATAAAAATTTCACTAAGTATAGTGAGATTCGCTAGCCCCCGGTCAAAGTCTAACGGTAAGAGTGTTTCCTTATTCATTTCTTGCATTTCCTAATCGGTTGTACCTTAAATTTTATGTTCCAAGAGTTTTCGGAAAATTTGGATTTCGTCATGACCCTCGTAAATCTGTTCTGTCTGGATTTTTGGACTTAGCACAACTGGCGGAACCAAAAACAGGGTTCCGCCAGTGCATTTTTTTGGGTAAACCCAGTTTGTACCAACGGATTAGACGGAACCCAAAACAGGGTTCCACCCATGTATATGTTGGGTTTCGCTAGTTACCTACAAAATTCTTTTTATTTTTCTTTAATTTAAACTTTCTTTAAGACCAAATCATTTTTATTAGTAAGAAACATCTCCCTAACTTTATATAAACACATTAGGATAATTCTTACTCACTAGAACAATTAGGAAGCCTCTTCCCACAAAAATTCCAATTCAAACAATATCAATCGAAGGAACCCTTCCTCATAAAGCAAGGAACCCTCCATAAGGTTCCTTGTAATCCGTGGAGCTTCCTAACCAAATAACTTTCCATGATCACATAGCATTTAGTGCATAAGTTAGTCTTTCACTCCACCCAACTCCATTGGATTGACTTCCAATGACTTGACAAGTTCTTGGAACTCTTCCAAATGATTAGGAACCTCCAAATTTGTATGGAACAACATCAAATCCAAACACTCCTTTCTATAACATGTTCTTCCTATAAAGTGACCAACATTCATATTTCCAATTCACACCATCACCATCACTTCTCTTAATCTTATAATTCTAGTTAACCAATGTCTTGAGATGACTAAATCCAACACCTCATCCGAATCATCAAGATCTATTAGAACTAAGCTCATACAACTAAGATCATCATCATCAAGTGACTCATCACTTAACATCTCCTCACCCATCCAAGATGCAAAATTCCTCAACCTTGCTACTCCAACACCATCTACGGCACCAACTATAACACCAAGTGATCCAACACCACCTTCGGCACCAACTCAACCATCAAAAAGTCCATCACCTCAATCACCAATGGAACTTTTCTAAACACCACCAACTTCACCACATCCATTTTTGGAAACTTTAAAAGACCTACCACCTAGATAATCAAACCCACCAACATTGCCACTCTTTGACAACATTGCTCAAATGGAAACCCAACAACAACCAAGGTTTCAACCAAGTGAGACATTAGATCATGAACCTCGTCAACCATCATTGGTAGAGAGTTTAGCTTACCGATATGCGAGACCCTAACTTTTTCCACAAGATCAAACATAACCACAACCTTTGTTGTTCCACCCCATTTACAAAGACACTCATGGATCCTCTTACGGAGGACGAAGCTTCCACCATCATGATCAACAACAAAAACCACCACAAGAGCATTCCAAACACTTTGATTCCCTATTTCCTTCTTATGAGGAAATAGAAGCATCCATATGGACCAAATCTCCAAGCGCTCACGAAGAACTCAAAACTCGTTTGAACCACTTTATGCTTTCAAGCATATGGTTGACTCACATCTCAACAATGTCATAGATTCCCAAACGGCACAATACTCATCTATTGTAGGTAATCAAAACAACTCTCAACCATCAAATTTACTCCATTGACCACCAATGATACACCAACAACAAATGAAATTCCTCTTCCACCCAACTTTCTCTGCCATAATTGCGGACATTGTGAGAGAACCGCTCATATAAGTGAACGGTGTCAAAAGGACATTCGTGAGCTAACATACGAAATGAGGTTCATCCTTAACCACATTTTGGAGCGTCTAAATGCCATCTCTCATCCACCTCAAGTTTAAAGCTTTTTATGGAGGCTTTGCCTCATTTAAGAATTTGTTGGGAAACTTCCATTTATAGAAGTAGGACTTTTATTTTCTTTTTCTTTTTTATATTTCTAAAAGTAGGATGGAATTCTTCATCTCTTGTCTTTGACTTTTACAAAGTCAAATTTTACTTGGAATGACATCTTTTCTACTATCTTGTTTGGGTTGTTAGGTGATCTTACTTAAGTTGAGATTGTAATATTCTCATATTATGTTATGGCTACACGATTTATCATGTGTCATTATCGCCAACTAATTTTTTTTGCAGGTTCAAAATCCATGAATCCTTACTGGGCACCCCAACTAGGGGGAGTATTGTTCAAGGGTGAGCATTCCGCTAGGCAACTCTTCTTTTTGTTTCGATAAAAAGGGAGAGAAAATATATTTAAACTTATAAACTTAAAATGATTTTCATCAATTGAGTAAAACAAGTTTAAATATAAACTTTTAAAGACCTAACAGTAGAATTAGTGATTTACTTAAAAATAAAGTTTATGTTGTGTCATCAACAAAAAGGGGGAGATTGTTAATACAAATATCGCCTAAAAACGTTATTTATATTTTACGATCTTTGCTAAGTTTTGTTAACGACAAAGTGTAAACTTTAGTTTTTAGTAAAACATGATTTTAGTTTTAGTCTTGTATAACTAGACTTTACATTTCATATTAAACATAAACATTGTTATATTTCCTAATATAGAAAATATAACATGACATCATGGCGTGCATCATGAGCATTTATGGAAAGGTTTCTAAATGTTGATGTAGACTTTCCATAAGATATCTTACACATCTTGGAAGGATTCTCACTCAAACTATTGTGTGTTGACTTGTAGAATCTTGATTGGACATTGCTAGATATGGAAAGATTTCTTGTAGTCTTTGACTGTTAGACCTGGCGGAACCCTGGGGTTACAAGGGAGGAACCCTTGTTTTGGTTCTGCCGGATCCGCCAGTCTGCTGGTTTGGTTGGCTATAAATACCAAGCCACTTGCAAGAAATCTCTCATAATTTTTAGCTATACTTTGCATATAAACTTTCATCTATCTCATCTAACTCAGTAGCAACTCACATGTGTGATTCTCTTGTGTAGAAAGGAAGTTCACAAGTTCATTCGAGAAGTTACAAGTTTCAACTCAATGTTGCAAACTTGTTAAACTTCTATTGTGTAAACGCTTGTAGTTTATACTTCATTTGTATTTTGTTAAGAAGTGATCGGTTAGTATTTTAGTCCTCAAAATACGTTAAGTGGTAGGAGTGGTTGTACCTTTGTAAAAGAACTCGACATCTAGCTTAGTGTCGGAAATAGTGGATAGGCGACGTTAGGGTGGTTCTACCTTGAACTAGAACTCGGTATTTAGCTTTGTAGCGGATAAAGTGTAAGTGACGATTGTAAGGGTTTCTCTACCGGTGAAAGGATCTTGTTGACTAGTGCTTGAAACTCTCGAGTTGGAAACTCGAGGCGTGGAGTAGGGCAAGGAAAAAGAGTCCTTGTAGCCAAACCACGATAAACAATCGTGTTGTGGTTTGATCATTTCTTTCTTTATACTTGCATATTAATTGTTGTTAATTAGTTAGAATCGTTGATTACGTGTAAAAGCTTTTCAAAGATTAACAAGTTAAAAAGCGGTAAACTATTCAACCCCCTTCTAGTTTTCCACATTAACTTTGTCAATCAATGTAAGAACAGCCTTTCCAAGTGTTATCTTACTAGTTTTCAGATCTTTTTCCAAATCAACATTCTTCAAACACCTGTTCATCAAAATAGACATAGATGTGAGAGTATCAGGACCTTTAGCTCCACCAGCAAGAATACCTGTGGCATCAGGAGCATCGTTGGTCCTTAGAAGAGAATCATGAAATCCTGCACCCATATCATCATAATCTTCAAAGGCAGGTCTGATAGGACAAGGTGTGGCCAGTCTTGTAAATTATGGTGAGTTAAGATGTTGGTCAACATTAGAAGCCTCTGGCTCATCAGGCTTATCTATTTGTACAACTAGAGACCTAATTGTCTCTACAAAATCACTAATATGCTCATCAGGAGCAACAACTGGCTCAACATGAACAACAAAGCCAGGAGATGGTGGTGTGGGAGGTCTAGGGGTAGAAGGTCTAGGAGATGGTGGTGGCAGGTCATTAGCAGCATGTGATGCACTTGCATCAGGAGCAACTGAAGGACCTTCATCAGCAATAACTGGTGCATTTGCACCAGCAGCATCAGGAATAGGTGGATCTTGACCACCACCAGCATTAGCCGCAGCAGCAGCTTCATTGCCAACTGGCAACATGGCAGGTAACAAAAGCCTATGCACCCCAGTATATTTGGACTGCATTGAAGCAAATAATTTTGCAGTCAACTTATGAATGGGCCTATGGGTTGTGTCATTGGTCTCAATGCCTAAAATGATTTGAAGAAACCTAGGATGCATTAAATATTTGTATTTGGTATCCTTGACATTTTTAAGCATCTCCTCAAATATATACCTAGAAAAGTTATAAGTCCTACCCTGAGACAAACACACAATAGCAAATGCAAGAGAAGTTGGGAATTGATCCCAACCCCCTGACTTAGAACTAATGCATTGGAGTAAAGTATGTACCAAGAATCTCCACTAGGGGCAAAACTTGTTTTTGTACCAGATCTTCCCATCACCTTCATATCCAATGGCAGTTAGACCTTGAAGAATCTCCTCCTTTGTAGCCTCAAATTCACCATCTTCATCATCTAGTTGGAGTTGAGCCCTAATAATAACCTCTGTAACCACACATTCTTCACCATCTATAGTAGCAACAATCTCCTTTGGTTGGTCTTCAACAGAATGTTCCTCAGCAGTTTCCCAAAATTGTGTAATCAAAGATTCATACACAACATTAGGATAGTGAGTGAGAGCATAATGAAACTTCGACCTCTACAAAAACTCTACCATTGGATCATATAGTTCATGCCCTTTCACTTTTCCTAAGAAAGCAATTTTGTTATGATCTCCTTTGAAGTGAAGTGACGCCATTGTAAATTGGAGAGATTGAGTTGTAAAATTGAGAAACTTTGAAATGGGTTTGAGTTTTGAAGAGAGGGAATCATTTATTTTGGGCATGGGATACACACGTTAGGTTATAAATGGTAATTTCCTAATTGTGGAAGTCAATTGGCAAGAATCGTAGAACGAATCATTGACCAATTTTGACTTTTATATTTACCCAAAATAAAAACTTAAAACTAACTCCTTCCGCAGTAACCAAAAGTCAATCAGCAGGAATAGTTGGTCAATCAGCAGCAACCTACTTTGTTTGACTACGGTCAACAATTCAACTCACCAGCAGGAACAATGAACTATCACCAGACACGATAGTCAATCTGCAGGAACAACCCATCAGTAGAAATCACTTTTCAGTAGAATATCTTCTTTTGGTCAACTCTAGGTAAATATCTTCATCTTTTACCGACTAACATTAAAAGCGCATTAACTTCTCTAAAACGAGTTTGACCAATCTTATAAATAGGCAGAATTGCATATATATATATCCCTCCGAAAGTGAATAATTTCATATATATCCTTTGTACAAGTTTTTTATACACATAGTACAATGGTTTTTATGCATGCTTTGGATATATATGCAATTATGCATTTTCGAGAGGATATATATATACGCAAAAACCCCTTATAAATAGGGCTAAAAATCCCCAAAACACACCAATCAAATTACTAATCCCCAATTAAAGATCAAAAACCTCCAATCAGCAGCAACCATGAACCCTAACCATGAGATCATTGATGTTTCATCCGATTCATCTAGTGATTACTCTGAATCACCCATTGTACTACCACCTCGTGATTTCAAACCATGAAAAGAATGTAGGACCAAAGAACAAGCTCGGAAGAAGAAGCACGATGTTAGTGCTTCTGCTAATCCTCCATCTTCTTTTCCTTCAAAAGATCTTGCCCATATTCAACAAGACAAATTGACAAAGGCGTTCTAGGAAGCACTTGAGGTTGCTGCATCAAAGTTTAGGCCAATACATGTGCCTGAAACTACTCAGCCATCTCAATCTCGTCTTGATAAACCTCCCAAGCAGATTCTAGGATTGGTATGCCCAAGATTGTGGGAAGGTGTCCAAAAGAAAGGTGTGCAGTAGAGCATTCCTGGTCTGAAGGATAAGGGCAAAAGGCCCATGGAGTAGTTCTTATATTCTGCAATTCATAATAAATAAAATTGCAAATTTTCTCTAATGGTTGAGTTCTTATATTCTGATTGTGCTTTGTTTGACTTGAACACCTACAAAATTGTTAGTGCAAACAAATACAAACTATTACAAAAATGGTAAAATTATACAAAAATAATCCTCCCATTAAGCAACAAGCCTCCCCTTAGGCTTATTCCTCCCCTCAAACAAAACAATCAGGGGTTAACCATCCCAATGTAGACTACTAAGTAATTAAACCTAGGGCAATCAAAAGCTTTGGTTAAAAGATCAGCCACATTTTCATCAGTATGGATTTTTAGCACTTGAATCAGATGTTTTTCATTTGCATCTCTTATAAAATGGTGCCTTATTTCAATGTGCTTAGTTCTTTGATGAAAAACAGGGTTTTTGACAATGCAAATGGTACTTTGGTTGTCAATAAAAATTTTAGTGTTCATGAAATTGAATCCATAATCAAGAAGTTGATTTTGGATCCAGAGTACCTGACCACAACAACTGGCAACAACAATATACTCTGCTTCAGTAGAAGATGTAACCACAATGGTCTGCTTCTTGCATTGCCAGGAGATTAATCTCCTACCCAGAAATTGACACCTACCAGTAGTAGCCTTCCTATCCAAATTAGCACCAGCATAATAACTACCACTGTATGCCTCTAATATAAATGGAGAATCCCTTGGGTACCAAAGACCCAAGTTAGGTTGGCCCTTAAGATACTTAAAGATCTTCTTCACTACATTTAGGTGTGAAGTCAATAGGGTAAATTGGTGTCTTGAACAAGCACTGACTGCAAACATGATGTCTGGCCTTGAAGCTGTCAAATACATGAGTGAACCAATCATAGAACTGTAAAGATGAACATTAATAGCATGATCTGGTTCATTATTGGATTTAGCCTTTGGAGCTTCATAATGTGTAGTTGCAGTTCTAATATTCTCCATAACAAACTTCTTAAGCATGTCATGAACATACTTCTCTTGACTGATAAAAATACCATCAGACCTTTGCTTGACCTGTAGTCCTAAGAAGAATGTGAGCTCACCCATAGCACTCATTTCAAACTCACTTTCATAAGTTCTTCAAACTCCCTACACCAAGCCTCCTTAGTGGATCCAAAAATAATCTCATCCATATAAACTTGAACAAGAATGATATCCTTGGAGTTCTTCTTGATGAAAAGTGTCTTGTCAATAGCACCTCTTCTGTAACCATGCTTCAGCAGGAATGAGGAAAGCCTAGCATACCAGGCTCTAGGTGCTTGATGAAGACCATAAAGTGCTTTCTTTACCCTGTAGACCAAATCAGGATTCTGTGAGTCCACAAAACCCTTTGGTTGAGTCACATAAACTTCTTCTTGAATCTCTCCATAGAGGAATGCACTTTTGACATCCATCTGATAAACCATGAATCCCATATATGAGGCAAAGGCTAAGAAAAGTCTAATTGCCTCCACTCTAGCAACTGGAGCAAAGACTTCATCATAGTCAATACCTTCTTCTTGTATGTGTCCTTGAGCTACTAATCTTGACTTATTTCTTAACACAATTCCCCTGGCATCCCTTTTACACTTCAGAATCCATTTGGTCCCAATATCAAACTTACCTTCAGGCAATAACACCAACTCCCATACATCTTGATTCAGAAACTGTTGCATTTCCTCCTGCATAGCAGCAACCCAATCTGAATTACCAAGAGCTTGAGCTAAGCTGGTTGGTTCAATTTGAGACAGAAAGCAAGCAAATAGACAATGTTGAAAGTCTACATGATTATTCCTATGTTGATTCTGAATGTAACAAATAAAAGCAGATTCACCAAACTTTGATTTCTTAACTTTGTTACTTGTCAAAACTCCTGTATTGGGATCACCAAGAATCAAAGATTGTGGATGCACTGTGTTAATCCTCTTTGTGACATGAGGACTAACATCAAATGAGGTTGGAAGGTTGGTGATAGTAGGTGCAAATACATCATCATATGAGGAGGAAGTAAATATGCTTGTTTTTGGTTGATGATGAACACCTTCCAACTCAGGTCTAGAGGATTATTCATCAGCAAGATCAGATGGACTTGGAAATCTTGTGAGATCATCATTAAGTAACACTGAGTCAATAGATGGGTTATCAACAGGGACATAGGTACCAACAGCAGGAATACTACCAGCAAAATGGGTAGTAGCATTAGAAACAACAGTAGTAGGGATTGGAATATAATCAGCAGGAACAGAACCACTAGCAGCAACATCCAGGTTCCTACGGGCTTCAGTAGCTGCTTGTCTCAATAGTTCTTCTGTTTCTTTGGAGAATTCAAAACCAAGCTTTTCAGTAACATCAATAGCATCATGCTCTTGGCTTTGAAGCTTGGCAAGTTCCTTTGCATAAGTTACATCAGCTTCAGTTATACCAGAAGAATCCTTAGACTTAGTACCTGAAAAGTGGTTAGTAGGATAAGAAGGAACAACAATAATTTCTTCATCACATTCTGAATCTGAATCATCATCTGTGGCACCTGCAGTGTTAGCTTGCGTGGCTGAAGTACCTACAGATTGGTTAGTTTTAAACCTACTGTAACCTAAATAATCAGTCAAATAGTCTAGGTCGAAATACCACTCATGACCTGCTCCCTGAACATTAGGTTTATCTTCAAGAAATCTCAGATTCAGTGTTTCTTCTATCCTTTTGGTAGATAAATTGTACACCCTGTAAGCTTTACTATGAGCAGAATAACCAACAATGTACCCCTCATCAGCGTTCCCTTCAAACTTCCACAAATGATCACTGGTATTCAGAATTTTCACATGACATCCAAAAGGTTTAAAGTAAGTAATGGTTGGAACTTTCCCTGTCAAAAGTTCATAAGGTGTTTTGTTGTGAGGTCTAGTAATCAGTACCCTATTCAAAACATAGCAAGCAGTGCCACCTACCTCATTACAAAGCATAGTGGGTAGCTTAGAGTCAGCAAGCATAGATCGTGCAGCCTCTATAAGGGTTCTATTCTTTCTTTTTGCAACCCCATTTTGTTGTGGGGTCCTTGGATTGCTATAGTCCCTTTTAATTCCTTTAGACCCAAACAGTTCAATCAACCTAGAATTTTTGAACTCTGTCCCATTGTCACACCTCATAGCTTTAACCTTTTTATTCAGCTGGTTCTCAATAAGGGCAATAAAGTCTTTAAGAGTCTGAAAGGTTTCATCCTTAGTTCCCAAAAAGAATACCCAACAAAACATGCTATAATCATCAGTGACCACCAGGCAGAAGTATTTCTGATCAATACTTCTGATAGAAGTAGGATCACCAAAGAGATCCATATGAAGTAATTGAAGAGGTTTTGTTATTGTGCTAACAGTAGTAATGGCTTTGTAAGAAGCTTTATGCTATTTTCCTTTGTTACAAGCAATACAATTGTGCTCATTAGTAAAAACTTTGGAAGGAAGCCCTTGAACCAATCCATGTTTAGCCAGCTTGTTGATGGTTTTAAAATTCACATTTGCCATCCTTTTGTGCCATTTAGTAGACTCATCCAAGGATGATTTTGCCACCAAGCAAGCTAGATCTCCTTCAGGCTAGACATCATTCAGATTGAATGTGTATAGATTGTGACTTCTTAGAACTCTAAGCAAAACCTGAGTATCATCAGGCAACTTGAAGTCTTTAGACAACACAAGACAATCCTTTTCTGTGAATAGGACATTGTTTTTCTTGTCACATATTTGTGAAATAGAGAAAAAGTTGAAGTTTTGTAGTTCTTTCACATAGTAGACATCCTCAAAATCCATCTTAGGAGTCCTAATGGTTCCTTTCCCAGTTATCATGCCATCTCCACCTCCAAAGGTCACAGTGCCACCTCTAATTGGCACAAAATCATCCAGTCTTTCTCTGTTCCATGACATACTCCTTGAACATCCACTATCAACAATACCTACATCTTTGTTCTTAAGAGGATGATCCTACAGTAACAAAAATATACAACAACATTAGTATCAATGGGAGACCCAAGTCATGACTGACTTGGGCCTGCCTTGTGGATCAATATGAGTTAAACCAGGTAGATTGATGAGATCCACCATTGCTCTTGGACCCCTTGCTAAGTGATGGTCTAGTTTGTCTCCAAGAACAACCTGCTGAGGACTTAACAGCAAAATCCCATCTTCCCCTTCCCATGTACATTGGGTCATAGTGAACAGGCCAAAAAGCATTTTGAAAGTAAGGGCTAGTAGGTCTGAAGTATGGCCTAGCAACTTTTCTCTTCCAACCAATAGAAAAAGGTCTACCAACAGAATCTGGCTTAACAGCAGGAACTGGCTTACCAGCAGAAACTGCTTTGCTAGAGAGAACTAGTTTACCAGTAGGAACTGGCTTATTATCATAAACTAGTTTGCCAGCAGGGTTACTTCTGCTAGTTTTCACATGTGGAACAAATGGTGGAATTTCATTAACATTATTCCACATAGGTCTAGGTCTTTGTTGGTCAGTACACCCACCCATCCTTCTCTCATGAAAATCACAATCCTTTATGAGATGATAAGCACTACCACAAACAAAACATGTTTTCTTATTAAAAGTTTTATTCAAACCAGAAGAATTCTTATTAGAAGCAAAATTATCATAACCAAAATTAAAAGCAGAATTGTTTTTCACATAACGAAAAGAATTGCCTTTCAGAGAATGAAAAGATAAAACAACAAAAGAAGTTATCTTTGAATGAGGTTCATCAGCAGCAACTCTTGGAGAGAAGTCAGTAGACTTATGTGAAGACTTGGGTGAGGTCTTGGGTGATTCAGACTTGTCACTTGAATCACAGCTGGCAAAGTCATTAGTCTCTGAAGTCTTGTCACTGAAAGAACAATAGACAAAGTCATTAGTTTCACTACCAGTGTCAGGTAAGTCACTTGACTTCTTGCCATATGACATCTGTGATTCATCAAAGTCTGTATGGGGGTACGGAGGCTTAAATGTTCCTGTTATGGGTGAAGAAACAGAATGCATCTCTCCTTCTTTAATATACTTGACAGGAATTTGAAAATTTTCCTTAGGAGTAGGGTCAAAAATGCTTTGTTGATTAGGTTCATAAACTTCATTTGGCCCTATAAAATCTCCATACCCCAACCCTCTCCTAGACTTAACTGACTGACAACTATCAACCAATTTGTCCAAATGCTCAGTTGCTTTTTGCCATTCCATATGTCTAGCCACTTCATTATCTAACCTAGTTTTCAAATCCTATTTCTCTAGGTTAACTTTAGCATTTTCCTTTTCAGAAAACTTTAACATATTGGTGGTGTTTTCTAGATCACTCTCTAAGACCCTAATCTTCTCCTCATAGGCTAACTGATTTTGTTGAAACCAAACCTTTTGTTGTTCTAAAGTTTTAACTTCACCTTTATATGCTTGAACCTAAATATAGGAATCTTTAAATTGAGTTTCTAAGTCATCAAATTCTTTCTTAAGGTCAGTATACTTATTATCACAACCAAATACGTAGTATACAATTTTGTACCTAATTAGAGATGCCCATTAAAGCAAATTCTTCACTCTCATCATCTGACTCACAGCTAGCAAGCAAACTATAGAGCTTAGAAGCACCTCCTTCCATATTTGTAGAGCCATGCTTAGTCCAATCAATCATAGAGTCCGCAGATACCAAGGCCTTTGATTGTCCAGCTTCCACCTCCCTCATCTTGAATGCTGAGTACCTAGTCTTGTCATCAGCTTTCTTCTCAGTGCATTCCCTTGAGAAGTGACCCATTTGACCACATGAGTAGCACTTAACCTTTTTCTTATCAAGTTTGGCTGGATCCCTTCCCTTGAAATTGAGCTTTTTGCTAGCCTTCTTTTCAAATCTTTTGATTTTGACAGTAAGCATAGCCACCTGCCATTTAAGATCCATCTCCTCCAAATCTAACTTATCAATTTGTTCCAGATCTTCAAAGGCTAGTTGTTGTTGTGGCTCATAGTCAGCAACAAAGGAATGGAGCACATCCTCTAACACATCACTGGATTTGGAGTGTGTCTTTGGTCCAGGAGAGATGTAGGAGGATGCTGCTGATGAAGAAGTTGGACTATCAGCATGTGAGACTTTGTTATTACCAGTGGTGGTGCTAACAAAGGCTGAATGTGATGATGGTGCTGGTGGAGTGTATGTTGAATGACCCTTGATGTCTATCTCCAGAGTCCTAAGCTTGTTGTAGAGATCATCAAAGGTTAAGAACTCAAGACCACCTCTGGTCTTCAGAGTAATGCAGACCTGTGACCAGGAGTGGGGCAAAGCTCTCAAGAACTTGATGTTGCAATCTTCATTATCAGGCTTTGCTTTTAACTGGTTCAGGTGACTCAGGATCTTTTGGAACCTGTCATATCCCTTGTGTAGGCCTTCTTCCTCTGAAATCTTGAATTCTTGGAACTCTTCTTGATTATCGACTTCTTTATTTTTCTGGATTCATCATTCCCTCCAAACCTTGCCTTGATAGACTTCCAAATCTCCTTAGCATTATCTAAATGGTTAAAGTCTCCCATGTGATCATCTGGGACAGACTGAAGCAAGATAGTTCTTGCCTTAGTCTCTCTTTGGACTACAATTTGTTCATCAGCTGTAGCAGGAGGAAGAATGATAATATTGCCTAGATTGTCTCTTCCTAATCTCTTCTTACTATTTCCATTCTGAATTACATTCCAGAGATTGAAATCAGTATTGATGATCCAATTCACCATCTTCATAGCCCAAATCTCGTACTCATCTTTCTTAAGATAAGGGAACTTTCCGTTACCAACTGATACAGTTGTTGAGATTAATTTTTGTATTGGTTGTGTTGTTGTATTGGTTAAGTTGTTGTTGATTTGAGTGATATCAGAATTGTCAGACATGGTTGAAGAGTTTCAGGGTTCGAAAGAGATATAAGTGAAACTTCTTTATCAGAGATTCTCTCCAGGCTCTGATACCACTTGTTGGATCAACTCCTAGATAGATCTTTGAGCCTTAGGAATCGATAGTATACTAATGTAATCAAAAGCACACTATTTAGAGAATCTCTAGTAAAACTTGTATTCACGCGGAATATGAACACAAGAGTAAAGAAGACAATAAACTAAATGATGTGCTCGTGGAGTACAAATTTTAAATTTATAACACGATCTACCAATGATTCAAATGAAACACATACGAGCAAGTATACTCGTCCGTATGTAGTATAAGATGAAACGGTTAGCCGAGGTCGTTCACTAAGATTTGTTTTGTTTTATGAACCGCAAGTTTTGATTATAATCTAGAACTAAGAATGGATTCTTAAGCAAGCAAATAATGATGATGATGTAAATTCAATATATTAAAAACTACACTTGCCTAGACTAGTTTGCACATTACACATGATATGATTATGACATATGGTTCAAATTGACAATGATCACTAAATAAGATGGTGTCTAATTTGATTAGTGGGTGTACTAATCTCCATTGCTTTTAACACTTTCAATCCTCGTCAAGATTTTAAGATGAAATAAATAACTTAAGGATTTGACCAAGTAAAATTTACACAACTCAAATACTTGATTCGCTTTCGTTTCACAAGAAATTGACAATTATCCTTTTTAAGTTTTCCAAGTTAAACCAGGTTACTTAAGAAATGGTCAATACATAAGGTAAATCCTTCATAGACAAAGGTTCTACAATTGATTAAATAACAATGTCTCTTTCGGCCTATTACACCATTACTAATCAATCTAACTTGACAACTCTTTTGTTTATGAAAACTTTGAAAGCATAATTCGGTCTTAGTATTAATCCTTTATTAGTTTAGAACCATATCATCATAATCAATCACATTTCATGCAACAAACATCATCTAGGCTAGTGCACAAGGCACTTAGTCGCTCATGGCAAACAAAGAAATAATCACAGAAATTATATCACTTGAAAACATAATTAAAGATTCTTACAAAGGTGTAATGATGATTACAAGAGTTAGGAACCATTATGAGGTTATCAACAATGATTCCTTGAATGATTACAATGGTTGATGATGAATGCAAGTCACTTTTCTTTCCTGCGTTTTCTTCCTTGAGAGCCTTCTTGAGAGAGATAATGATGAATTAGTGATTTTTAGTGTGTAGTAGTTGATTTTTCAATGATGATTTCTCTCTTGGCTAGGCTTCAATTAATAGAAAAGGCTACACTTGGCCAACAAGCAAGTTTCTTGGACACAAAGTGTCATAAAATTCTGCACTTGGAGTAATTGAAGTGTAATGACAACCCACTTGAAGAGTTTGATCATTAATAACAACCATTAAAGAATCCAGGATTGTGTGAACCTAGAGGTTGGCGTCTCAACCTGAGGTTCAGGTTTAACTTTCAGATTTTGTAGAGATTTCCTTGAACCTTAGGTTTGAACTTAAACCTGTGTTGTATCTTTTAAACCATTGGTTGAAGAAAACATGACTTGTAACAATCTTTGCTAGTGACTTTCATAACATCAACACTTGATCTTTCTTGAGCTCGGAAGTCTTTGTAACTTGATTCTTTATCTTTAACAATCTCTTTGAAACTTCTATTAGGGGAAGAATCATGCATTGTACATAAGCTCTTGATTAAACGAATTTTCTCCATCTTTTAAGCTATACTCTTAGACTTGATTGTACCTGAACTTTGATATATCTTTTGTACCTATTTCACACAATATGTCCACAAATACAACCAAATACAATGCACAAGCATACAAATAACGCGAATAAAACATGTACAAAATGAGCGTTATCACTAAAATACTTTGATCCTCTATAGATCGTTATTAATCACTATTGATTAAATTCTAAGTCGTGTACATAATGCATGACCATGAGTTTCTTTTATACTATAAGAAACCCTAAACTTTCTTACAAGAAAACGTGTAAACTAAAACTATAAAAGATATTGCATATCTTGTCCTAAAATACATTAAACATATCCTTCTAATAAACTTCCAATGCTACGGATGCACTATATCCACATAATTATATCTTCAGCAGGAACCACTATAGGAACTAGCAGGAACCTGTCAACAGAAATATATCAGCAGAATCTACTTCTGTCTTCAATAATTCCTAACACAATTGACCATTGGATTTAATATATCTTCTAGTTTGATTTCTCTGGTTGTGGTTAGTGAAAGTAATGCGAAGAAACAAGGTGCTAAAACGACAAATTCCAATCCGTATGACAAAGCACTACCACCTAAGTATTTTAGGTGTGGTTTACCAGGCCATAGGTCAAACACTTGTCCTAATAGGAAGGCATGTGCTTATGTTGAAGAAGTTGATGAAGATTAATTTGCTTATATTGATGAATTTTCTCAAGTTGAAGGCGAAGTTGTGAACTTGATGGTGTAACGAACCTTGTGTGCAACAAAGCTAGAAGAATTTTCGCAAAGGAACAAGATTTTTTAAACTAAGTGTGTGATTGACGACAACATTTGTTCATTGATCATTGATGGTGGAAGTTGTGAAAACCTAGTTTCCAAAGATCTTGTGAAGGCGTTGAAGTTACCAACCGAGAAGCATCCTAATCCATATAAGTTAGGATGGATAAAGAAAGGTCCTGAAGTAAAGGTGAAGGAGGTTTGCAAGGTTCCAATTGCTATTGGAAATTCTTATCGTGATAAGGTGTTTTGTGATGTCTTGGACTTGGGTGCTAGTCATGTTTTTCTTGGAAGACCGTGGCAACATGATGTGGATGCCATACATAGGGGTAGGAATAACTTTTATGTGGTTAAGTGGTTCGGGAAAAATATAGCTATTCTTCCCAATGGTACAAGACCACTGGATTTGAAGACATTGGAAGCTGAAGAGTGCAAGAACTTGAGGACAAGTTCTTCTAAAGTGAGGGGGAATGATGAGGACAAGATTCAAGACCGAGCAGCGTAGGTGTTGTTTAAACTACGGCGTAACCTCGAGGCCTTACTTACGTCGTAATCTATCTATCGTTAAGTTTATTTTAGCAGTTTTGTTTAGTTACGCCGTAATTGGTTTACCACTTATGCCGTAACTTAATTACAATAATTTCTAAGCTTACGGAGTCTTAGTTACGCCGTAGTTAGTATAACTAATTACGCCGTAACCTATGTTGGACTCAGTTTATTTATTTAAGTTTAAGAAGGTTCTAGATGTAATTTAATTACTTTCTCCCCAAGTTTTGCTTCCCTATAAATATAGGGCTTGGGTTTATTGTTATGTATTCCTGGAAATCAATAATAAAATTATCTTTTAGAGTCTTTACTCTTGTTAGGGTTTTATTCCCTTGAGGTGCGCCTCGTATATCAACCTTGAATTAGGGTTTATCTAAATTCACTTCTGCGCGTCCTGCATCAAGATTGAATAGAGATGCACTAGGTGTTAAGTTTTAGAGTGTAGGATGAATGAGATTAAATGTAGCTTGTTTTATGTGTGTGAATGTGTTTGAGTACTTGGTTGTTTGTGTGATGCAATTGAGATTGAACTGAGATGCACTAGGTGTTAAGTTTTAGAGTGTAAGCATGAATGAGGTTAAGCGTAGCATCTCTTTTACATAGATTATTTTATGTGCTTGAATGTGTTTGACGCATATGGTCTTCTTTGCCGGCACGTATTTAATGTTTTCTTCTAGATCAAGAACAAAATGTAGAAAAAATAATTAAATAACGTATTTAAGAAAGTTGCATACAAGGTGTTTGATAAAATATCTCAACTAGACTTTATAATTGTAATGCGCTAAATTTACATTATGATGTAGTAGAAAACGAACTGTAATGCAGTAGGAGGCAAGTTGTTGTTCATAGGCATGATTTAATGAAGTATGATGTAAGTTGTTTTCAAGTAATATGCAATAGGTGTTTAGTTGTCGCGTGTAAGGATGAAATAGGCTAAGTGTAGGTTGTTTTATGTGTGTAAACTTGTTTGTATGCTTGGTTGTATGTCTGATGCATTGGAATCAGAACTGAAATGAAGTAGGTGTTTAGTTGTCACATGTAAGGATGAAGTAGGCTCAGCATAAGATCTTTTATGTGTGTAAATGAGTTTGTATGCTTGGTTTGTATGTGCGATGCACCGGAAAATGAACTGAGATGCAGCAGGTATTTAGTTGTCGCGTGCAAGGATGAAATAGGCTAATCTTAGGTTGTTTTATTTGTGTAAATGTATTTGTATGCTTGGATGTATATGTGATGCACTGGAATTTGAACTGAGATGTAGTAGGTATTCAATTGTCATGTGTAAGGATGAGATAGGCTAATTGTAGGTTGTTTTATGTGTGTAAATGTGTTTGTATGTTTGGTTGTATATGTGATGCACTAAAATTTGAACTGAGATGCAGTAGGTGTTCATATGTTTTAGTATGATAAAGTGATACAGTAGGTTCTTATCTGTGGCATATAAGGTTAGATTAGGCTATGCGTAGGGTATATCACTTGTCGAAAAGTGTTTGTATGTGTGTTTGTATGGATGGTTCATTGGGTGTCATGAAGTGATGTAGTACATACATGTTTGTGGCATATAAGGTTAGATTAGGGTGTATTACATGCAGAGGGTTTTATGTGTCGAACAGTGTTTGTGTGTATGTTTTTATGCTTGATGTAGTTGGTGTAATGAAATGATGTTGTAGGTACTTGTTCAAGGCATATGAGGTTAGATTAGTTTACATGCAATGTGTTTTATTTGTCGAAAACTTGGAATAAAACTGATATTTTTCTTTTAAATTCAATTTAGAATGTGATTGTTTTCATAGGTAAAAGTACATAAGTAGAAACGATGATGTTGTTTTTGAGGATGAATTAAAGAAAGAAGAGGCGGGCCAAAAATGATAAATCTAACTATTGCGAGCTTAGTACACGGCGAAAATAATTCTTACAATAATGAATAAGAAAAATGACGTAATCTTGGTAGCCGCAGAGGCATATAAGAAGCTGCAAAAAGAGAATTCCAAATATCTAAAGTAGAAGATTGAAACCAATTAAAACACGGATTTCATCAAAGGATTCTTGAAAACGTAGCAAAGAATCTCGGATGATACTTGTTGATCACTAAAAACAATGTTTCATTACTACTGAATTACTTTTTATTGTATGATGTATCTAAAACTTATGCCCGTACTTACCAATCCTGGCTATAACTGATCGGGTACACTACCCGTTAGTGTTAGTCTATAGGTTAGTTTGGTTAATAGAAATTTTAGACTAGATAATAACACATCATAGAAGTGTGGTCCGATTCTCTGTTGCTAGAATTCTAAATTTTTTGTTCTAGAGACGGTTCAGGTTGTAACCATCCAATTCTTGTACTTTATCGAAAATAACCAGCTATTTTAAAAGTATGGAATATTAAGGGGTTATTTTGAACTTTCTGTACATGCAACTTATAAAAAATGTAAAGAAAAAAATATATCTCCTGTATGAATCACGTACCAACTTTGTAACCTAAAACCCAAAAACTCATCAAATATCAAACCCCTTGCCTTTAATCTATTCCAAATAGCACCAAACTATTTATTCTTTAATTACTAATATCATTCAAAGATTAATATCAACATCAACAAGTAAAGTTATTTAAAATTTATTTTTTATCATGGTCATGTGAATTGAATTGTGAATTACTTATGAGAGTCGTTATCGGATTAAAGACAACAAAGTAACTAGATTAATTATATGGAGTGCACATAATACTTTCAAATAGTTATAAACTTATGTTTTGTGTTTTTGTTTATATTAATTTAAAACTATTGGAATTATTGCAATGATTTGCATTGCAGGAGTTATTACATGTCCTTTATAAATGACTGACAACGAATTTTTGATTATTTTTTAACACACTTTGGTACTTTGTCGACAATTACCGAAAATTCTCGTATCAGAACCGAGTACTGTAATGGAACCAAACCAAAGAACTTGGTATGGTTCTCAGTTCCGTTTATTTCTTATTTTTGGTTCTCGAGTCATCTGGTTCGGTCGGATTCAAGTACCATGAACACCCCTACATTACTCCAATGCTAACATGTCTTTTGAAGTTTTGTTGTAAATAAACAAATGTAATAAGAATAAAAGAGGAGGAAAAGATTTTGTTAAAAGCTTACAGCTTATTAAGTCACTTTAAAAGTTTTTTTCAAGCATGTTTACTCGGTATAAAGAGAAACACATTTGTTTAAAACGTTAAAACTTAAAAAATGAGTAATGTCATTATACTAAAATACCTTACTTATAAAAAGCAATATAATATATCAAATATTTAAATAGTTAATTACAATTTACTCATCAGTTTTCTTTACTCTCACTTAATTCGCACCACTACATATAAGCGATACATTACATATAAGCCATACATGACACACACAAATTGACAATATTGTATATCCCCGCAACTATGCACGAGTAAGGTTGTAACCTCTTTCAAACAAAAGTTTTGAAGGACTCATCATACACTGGTGCTCTCGTATGTACATTAAATAGTTTCGACACATTTATAAAAGAACTTTCTTACGAATTTCATTATTGGCTTCAATTATTTCATTCAATCAATCATCCCACTCTCCTTTTGTTTTGTATATTATATTCTTTGTCAATCTCTTATTTATTTCACAATTTTTGTGGGTTTCTCTTTCTGTAATGGACAAAAAAGCATGAACTGTTTAAATCCAATGCCTAGCTTGATTTCTGTTCTAAGTATGATTGTTTTAGCTTAAATTTATGCATATAACACTAATGTCGTACATTAAATTGTTACTCTAACACATTTTAAGTAATTAAGCTAAGGAGAGTCAATATTTAGTTAGAATTATAGTAATTAATTTTTAATGTGACACCCCTTCTTCAATTTATGATTGTAAATTTTTTTTACAACTAAATATACTAACGGTGTTTACGGGCGGTACAGTTTGATTCAGATGCTTAATTTTAACTATCTATCGTGGGAGTGTAGTTCATTTTACATCCAAATCCGAATCGTGCTAGGCGGCAGTGGCGGAGATAAAGGGGGGTCCGGGGTAAATTTTTTACAACTAAATATACTAACGGTGTTTACGGGCGGTACGGTTTGATTCGGATGCTTAATTTTAACTATCTATCTTGGGGAGTGTAGTTCATTTTACATCCAAATCCGAATCGTGCTAGGCGGCAGTGGCGGAGATAAAGGGGGGTCCGGGGGGTCACGTGACCCTCCGGCGAAAAAAATTGTAGTGTAAATTTTTGAAAATTTTCGGCTATTTTTGTAATTTGCCCCTCCAACGGATCAATTTTTAGTGTAATTTCTAAAAATTATCATATTTTGCCCTCTCGACAAAAAAGTTCTGGCTCCGCCCTTACTAGGCTGTTGACCAGACTTACGGGTAATCGCATGAAACTGGATGAACGAAAACACAATATAGAACGTAAAATGTCATCTAACAAAATTAAATAACATCGAAGTATTAAAGTTAAAGTAAAGCTGTTCATTCACATACTTACATTCAAATCCTCATATAAAACAAACTAACTAAGGCTATTTATTTCACGTTTATAAATTACTTACGGTCACACTATTTTTTAATCTATATAGACATCAGTGAATGTCCACGTCAAGTAAAAATCTATGATACTTTAAAATTAGTCCATTGATATAATAAATGCTTGTACAATTTTATGGGTATTTACTATTTAGTTAAAACTTACTTGTATATTATACAAGTACGTTTCGGTTTTTGCGTAACCACATATATTTGATAATAAAAACAGAAATTGAGCCGTAATAAGTGGGTTTTTTTTTATTCGGTTCTTTCGGTTATCATTTTTTAGTTATTTATTTAGTATTATTATTATTATTATTTTTCGGTCTCAAATAGAGTGGATCAGCCTAGTTTATCAATTTCGTGGATTTTATAAACACCGGCGTAGGCAAAGGATGTTTTCATGATCAGGCAATATTAAACCAGTTTAATAACATTAAAGGGGTGTTTGGTATTGTTTATTGGAAATGATTATGCATATTGAAAACTGATAATCAGATAATCAGTTGTAAGAAAAAGTAAGTTTGAAATATAGGGTTTGGATTTAATTATGTTGTTTGATATCGAAATAACAAGATAATCGGTTGTTTTAATATTTGGTAAATAATATTATGAGATTAACTCGTAGAATAACAATGTGCTTTTCAAAGTGTCTCATTTTGGTACATATACTTTTTTAAGTTGTAGAATAACAATGTACTTTCATAAGTGTTCTAATTTGGTACGTGTATTTTTTTTTTTTAAGTTGTAAAATAGCAATGTACTTTCTATAAGTGTTCAAATTTGGTACGTGGTACTTTCTATAAGTGTTCCAGTTTGGTGCGTGCAATGACGTATCAAACTGAAATACTTATGGAAAGTACATTGCTATTCTACAACCTAAAAAAAGTACACGTACAATGAACGAGACACTTTAAAAAGTACATTGCTAATCTACAACTTAAAAAATGTACACGTACCAGAACGATACATTTGAAAAAGTTCATCGCTATTATGCATCTTAATCTCTAATATTATTGATTAGTTAAACTTGTAAAATTACCGAAACAAAAACATTATGTATTTAAACATCACGTTTTAAAAACATGTCTTGCATAGTTGTATAATCATTCAGATTTTCATTATGTATTTAAATCTATGAAGAATTGAAGTTTAGGTTACATATAAATATACTATTGTCTTTGTCACCTCTCTTTCTTTCACGGGTAAAATGCAAAAATAGTCTCTAAAGTATTACGAAATCGTAAAAATGGGACCGAGACAAAAAGTCACGCAAAAAAGCCACTAACGTTACGTAAATTTGCAAAAAAACCACCGAGATGTATTTTCCGTTAGTTTCCTCATTAACTGCCTAGTTATCAAGGGTAGTTTCATCTTTTTACTGTACATACTTATTAAATTTGCCGCCATAATCAGTTCTGTGCTTGGGCATCGATTTGACATGACTTCAATGGCTAAATTTGCAAAGTAACTAAAAGGTTTTAACCCCATAAACCCCTACACAACCCACACTTGCAAATCACGACTCGAGGTAAAAAAACAAAAAACAAAAAAAAAATCACGATTTGCAGAAAATGGAAGCATCACCAAACACCGCAATAATCACCACAACCACCACCACTGATAAGGTGAAAAGTGTACTGTAACCTCCCGTAATTTTCCCATACGATTTATCAATAATTGAATAAAAGGATATTACGTGAACTAAATACCCTTTTTACGAGGAACAAAATTTTTTTTTATTATGCATTGCATATTATGTGAACCACTACGACATTTATGACTGACCATTTACCCAGGAACGATGCTTACACACAACCTCAATAATCTATAAATATCGCGAATAATATAATAAATTTAAAACGTTTATATTTTATAAATATACGTTTCGTATATTTACCGTACAATATTTATATATTTAAAACATTTATAATTAAAATTATACGTCTCGTTTATTTACCGTACCATATTTATATAATTCCCGAGCCTACGAAAATTCCCGAGATTACCCACTAATATTATTAGACCGTAACCCTTTGGGCCTGAATTAAACCAACACAAACCAAACGGATCACTGATTTAATTATTTCTTTTGTCCTGGGCCTGATCCACGCCAAGCAGCCCAGCAGCCAAGCCCAGCGTGGGTGAATTTTTTTTTTGTTTTCCTTTCTTTTGTTCCAGTCGCGACCCAAGCCACAAACGCACCCATTTTCTCTCAAATCTCGACATGTAACATCCCAATATTTTTACACCACTCGATTCACCATATAGCCAAGAACCAGGAGTAACAAATTTCGCGACCTCACTCACTCATTTACTGCCTCAAATACGACCCAAGTGAACCATGAAAATCATTGAAGTAAAAATAGTAAAACGTGTCACAAACCTTCAAGTCACCACCCAAGCTTCCCAATCAACACAAACCAACTATGTGCATCTTGTCAGCTGCCAGGAATGAACAGAGATTTTCCTTACACATTCTCTTTGTTGCTAGTTCTCGATTGGATGGAATTTAGGTGCCACACCACACTTACGAACAACACATCACAAAGTTGGCCTCTTCCTCTTGTCACAACCTTTCACGAATCCTCTATAAAACTCTTGTACATTTTCAGTAAACCTCACACACTCAAACATACTAAAAATAGTTATACGAAGAGTATAGCCATCGAGTGGGGGACAAACCTTTTGCCTAACATACGAACCACACAAGTGAACCAAGGAAGTGAACCTTGTCTATCTCGAACCATTGGTGTGCCAGGAACCATCCCACATTGATCCTCTGGTTTCTATACGATCCATGCATGCAAAGAAGTGAACCATTGTGTCTTTGATCCATACGAATTGTCCAAGTGATCCCAAGGAACCATCTTTTGCTCGTTCCATATATACTCCTCTACTACCACGTTCTATAATTCACTCTTACAAATAAAATCAAACCCAAACGCAAAAACAGAAATACTACTCCCCTTGGGTTGCTTTGCAAGGTTTTTAAGAAGTCTTTCCGGGTTACGTTCGTATCGAGTTAAGATCTCAGAAGCTAAAGTCCTCTCGGTTCTCATTCGTATCTCAATTCGAACCACACTCTCGTATCCCCACTGTAAGAGCCTAATGTTTAAATCCTTTGTTTCTTTGTGTTCTTAGGTTACTGCTATATATATATACGTACTTCTACACATGCAAACCTTTTAAAATCTGCTTTGTTGTATTCTAATGAGACTTGTGTGACTACTTGAAATGGCTTAACACTAATAAACCAAATAAACTTGTGCTCGTTCGACCCACTCAAACTAAAAGTAAACAATTCTGAACTTTAAATTACCAAAAAGAAACATGGGTTATTTTCGAGTCAAAACCCACTGTGGTCGAACCACAATGGAGCATCGCGATGTGTTTTTGCCAATAATTATGTCCATGTCATGTGTCGTTATATCAAACCCTGAACAATGGAACGTTTTTATGTTGACCGAATTACAAACCCTCGTTTCATTAAAACCCTTTGAATAGGACTTCGCTTCCATTTTTGAACAAACCACTGTTGAACTTATAAGGCCAAACCCGTAAATCAAGTGCTTAATAATAAGCTCAGTATACGTAAAACTTATTTTGTAACATACCAACTTAAAAACGAGCTCACAAAACTTGTCAAAACCCCATTTTTAAAGATGGTGATTTCGTTTGGATTTTGAGTTGCAAAAACTCACATATATAAGTCATGCGACTTATGTGAGCTTATTTTGGTCTCATCGTCGTAAACTTGAACTACTCACAAGCTTAAGTACTTACATGAATACCAGCACAAAAACTCAGTTTAGAAATAGGAACAAGAAACACTAACTTAACGCATGCATAATACATGCTAGCTGTGAAAGATTTAATCGAATATGTCACAGGTTGACAAGCTTTATAAACAAATCATTTGATTATAAAACACTACAAGTAACTTAGCTTAGTTGGTTTGGGCGCATGTTCCTTAAGCGAGAGGTCTAGAGTTCGAAACTTGCCTTTCTCAGATTTTTAATTCTCTTTTTATTGTCTTTGCGAAAATGACACTCTTAGCCCCTCCACCCCTAACCGGTTATCACTTTTATTAAAAGTTTTTATAACTTTGTGAAACTTGAAGGATATTTCGGGAATAACATTTTATAAACTCATATTACTATTTTATGAACTTATAAAGTGGGATAAACATGTACAAGCCATATAAAGAAATCAACGTATATTGACGCATTTCCTCTATAATTATATATGGATATATATACATATTTGATATAAATCTTTTATAAACTTAACTTATACGTTATATATATTCAAGTAATTATTAATTTTAATGATATATATATATATATATATATATATATATATATATATATATATATATATATATATATATATATATACAACTATATGTTTAATTATTTCTTTTAAACATACATCATAACACATCGTCTATACACTTCGACTTATTCTTGATGATTTTCCATCGCACCTCGATCATCGATCATTACACTCACAAGTTATATGTGTATATAACTTTATTTTTGAACTTCAAACATTTAAACGAACATGAGCCTTGTTCACAACTGAATAACTAATATTCGCGATAAAACTGGACTTAGACTATCAAACTAAAACTTGGCATATCTTTTAGGTTGTGTGTGAAGCCGTTGCCTTGCATCGTTGAGATTATGTTACTACCACTACTACTGTACTACTAAGGTGAGTTCTTAGCCCCATTTTTATAATTATTTTGGGGGAGATACATGCTCAACTACTGTTTTTACTTTCACAAGTATTTTAAACTTTCACATATTATTGTGAGATCATAGCCCACTCTTTAACTATTTTCCCGTGGGGAAGATACATGCTTAAAACTCGAACACAAGTCTTTTATACCGGGTATTGAAATACCGTCAGGCCAATGTTATTTGCTTAAGTTACTATTGCCAAAAGTCCCTCGATCATGAACCTTAATCACTTGAAGGGTGAACGTAAATAAATGTGGATAGTACTATTAGTGATTGACAATCCTCGTTTGGTTGTTAGAGAAAACACCAGACGCACTTTATTGTTCTTATTATAGGTTATTGGCAAATACCTATCTTGAGGGCCTACTACTTACCGTCATAACTTGAAATTATGATTGGCTGTTAATCGTTGAGTATCATGAGCTTAAGGCAATAACAGGAACGTTGATTTAAACTTATTGATTGCATATGATCACCATACATTCCTAACTTGTGATTCAAACCTTGTGTTGAATGGATTTATAAACAAACTACTATTTTGGTGTTGGCCCGGTGAAGGGCAAACCAACGGATTGATTTGTATTAAATTGATAAGGAAATCACTCTTTTTCTAATTAACAATTTAAACTATAAACTCTATGAACTCACCAACCTTTGTGTTGACACTTTTTAGCATGTGTTTATCTCAGGTAACTAAACAAGAAAGAACTTGAAGGCACGGAGTGGGCTTGTAACCCGGCATGGGCTTAAATAAACATTTTGACATATTTCAAATAAACTTGTTGTTTAAATTATGAAACATCTTGATGTCTCGAATATTTGGTATTTTGAATGAATTAAACTTTAAAGCGTCACTTTTGTGTCGTTTTCTATGATTGTGACAAAGATCCTCGAAGTAACACCCAAAAAGTCTTCCGCTGACATTTTAAGTCTTCCGCTGACGTGATGATTTTGGGGGTGTTACATGTACCGCTTTTGGGGGTCATTTAAGCCCGAATTCGTAATTATTTGATTAATTATTGCTCTAAATCGTTCATTTTATCATTTTAGGTACTTGTGAGAGAAAATTTACAAAATGAGTCATTTTGGACATTTTTGGAGCGAAAAGTGAAGAAAACGACAAAGTCTCAAAATCCTTACTGGGAACAGTACCTGACGGCGTCAAGACAATGCAAGTGACGGCAAGAGTGGCAAAAGAGGTGGATGTGAAAAATACACATGACGGCCCAGAACATTTTCAAGGCTATTTGGCCTGACGGCGTCACCAAGGCCGTCAGGGTCAAAACACATGTGACGGCCCAGAGTATATTTACACATGACGGTGTCAGAAGTGGATCTAGGCAATATGACTTTTATCTTGGCGGCGAGTTGACGGCGTCACAAGCTAAAACGTGACGCCGTCAAGGTGTAAAATCTATATATAGTTTTATAATTTTCATTCATTAGGGGTGGAACTTTTGGAGAGCTTCTTTGTGAAAACCCTAGACGAATTTTCTGTGATAATAAGGGTTTCAACCCTTGTTCCATCCTGTTCAATTGAAGATAAGTTTTTCAATAATCATACAATATGTCTATGTGTTGTGTGATTCTATCTTACGTTTTTCTTCTTTTTAACATGCTAGGCTAGGTTTTTATTGTGTGTTGCTTAGATGTAATGAAACTTAGATGTTGATTATTGGTTGATGGTTTGTTTATAATTGTTGTGGATGATTGTATTCGATGTTAGGCTTAAGAAAACTAGCAGACTTCCAATTGGTAACTTGCTTGAACGTCTTAAGAAACATGATCGGAGGTGTACTACGATTTATGGTTGTATTTAATGCATGAGCGAATTCTAGTGATCCCGTGTTAGGAGCTTTTAGTCGGCTCGACATAGGAGTGAAGTAGGAGATTATAGAGTTAGGGACTTTCGTACACGGACCTACGACTAGTATTAAGGAATATAACCCGTCATCCATGCAATTGTAACAAGCTAATCAACTGGTAAAATATATCTAGGGAGTAATGAAATCTAAGTAAACATATTTTCTCTTATTATTGTTTACACCACAATTTAGTTTTAGTTTATTTTATTTTATTTTGATAGTTAATTGGGTTAGCTGACTAGCAACTAATTTCGCCTACTCCTTCAAAACCCGAGATTTTACTTACTTTCATAAAAATATAAAAAATACAAAAAGAATCATCTCTCACCTTTAGACCTAGTTTAGTAGACTTTTTAATCCTAGCGAACACTATTCCTGAGTTGAACGATCAATCCCTGGTACATGTCACTATACTATACTACAACGAACAGGTACACTGCCTGGTGGGGATTGCAAGCTTCTCAAGATCCCTTGAGAGGTAAAACCTTTTGCGAGGGTGCAATTCCACGCATCAACCACCAACACACACCAAGAAACTTCAACGTTGGTGACCACAACAACTCTGACACAACCCCCACATCAAAGGCCATGTCCACGTTGTTTCTCAGAAGACACTAAGTTCTGCTACTACAACAACTACAGCACTTCACAGCCTTGTCATTTTTGTCGTAGCTACCGCAGACACTGGACTCATGGTGGCGTTCTCTGGGACATCCCCGTTGGAGGTGGTACTCAAAAAAGCAACAAAGGAAAAAAAAATCCATGAACCCCACCACCACTTCGGGTTATTCTGATACCACCTTTGCTACGCCGAAGAACCAGGAGTACCAGGCGTACCAGTGCCATCTGACGCCTCCACTTGTGGATGCCACCGGAAATGTGATGGTTCCGTTTGAACCCAATGTGTTTGTACCATCGCTATTTGAGGGTGTTGGGTTTGAGGATGGTGTCTGACCATTTTGTGGCACTTAAGCTAGTTTCTTTGTGTAATGTTTGTCTTTTGTTGGTAGTTGTTGATGTAACCGATCTGATCTTTTGGTGAATGAATGGTAAAGTCTGGTTTGTACAATATTGGCGGGAAACTAAAACTAACTAACTAATAACCAACTGAGCCTTCTAGAACTACTTAGCTCCAATTGAGTGTTTGGTTATGCAATTATTAGCTTGACTTGACTGTTTTGACCCATGTTGAGTAGTGTCCCATTATCCCCCGCGCAAATTGGCAGTGTGTAAAGGGTTACACACAGCCAATTTGGATAAACAATTGTAGTGCAGAGGTTTGCTTAGGCCCTTTGTGAGGATATCAGCCAATTGTGACTTGGTTGGTATGAAAGTTGTTAGAATTTGACCACCTCTAATATTGTCTCTCACAAAGTGGCAATCAATTTCTATATGCTTGAACCAGTTTGGAAGGTCTGTACAAAGGAGTGTTTGTCTCTGCAGTTATTAGGTTGACTTGACTGTTTTGATCCATGTTGAGTAGCATCCTCATTACAAATCCTTGTAACCATTGACTATCCATGTAACCTTATTCAAATGAATGTGCATGCACAAAAATACCCAAAATTACCCAAATTGACAATCAAGTTTGACTTTTGTAAATGACAATCAACGTTGACAATCTTTGTTTTGACCTTGTAACATAGCATCATAACATAAGTAACAAAGCAAAATAACATTATAAATCAACAAACATATAACATAATTGATAATATAACATTAAAATTGATAAAAAAAAAAAAAAAAAAAAAAAAAAAAAAAAAAAAAAACATGCCATTAAAATTCAAAACATAACATTGATAAAACATAACGGGTAACATTAAAATTCAAAGGAACATAACATGGTTGATAAAAAACATTGAAAGAAACTCTAAAGTCCCTTGACAAATGCGTGCTTGTTGAAAAGCTTGAGCTTCGCTTCGGCAATCTTCTTCTTCAATTCCAAAAGCTCGATAACGTCGGACTTTTGAAGCTTCTTAAAGTACTCCAAGCACTTGAACATCTGCACCGAGGGATGCACAAGTTCTATTTCAGCTATGTACTTGTTCCTTTGAATAACAATATCAAGCAACTCTTGATATGCCTTAAACATATCTTTCGCATACTTGACATCACGTTGTGTCTCCGTATCAAAATACACCGTCATCTGGTATGGTAACTCACTTGAGTTAGCAACCGCTGCAAGTTCCTGAAGTAGCACAAATTGAGACATTCTTTTGTTCCTTTGTTTATGTTTTACTGTGTTTATTTAGTGGATAAATGAGGAAGTTACTTAGCTTATAGCATATAAATAAGCGTGGTAATTACATGTGAAAATGTGTTTTAGGCGTGTTTGGGTAATAAATGCTAAACGTTTGGGTTACCAACATACACATCCCAAAATTGCCTAGTTTTTTGTCTTCCATTAGATTCGATAAAATGTTATGCAACCATTGACCCTAGTTAAGATTACATAATCGATAGATAAACTTTAAGAAAGTAAACATTGTTATAATCTTCTACAAATTATTGAGCTAAACATAAAAGCATAACCATTATTTAGCATCATCCTTGGGTTCCTTGTCAGCATCATCCTTGGGTTTCTTGTCAGCCATTAGTCTTCGCTTCTTGATTGATCTTCCTTGGTCTTCAAACTTGTCCTCTGCAAGCACTCCATCTTGCCCGACTCCATTTTTTTCAAGCACTTGAAGTGGCTCATATCCTTGTTTGGCAACCACTTTGTCCTTAATCACATCTCCTTCAACAACTGATATACATCCCTCATTTCCAACTACTATAGCACACTGATCATTTGGTATCACAGCCACATCACGAACTCTTTGTTCACCATCATCACCATCAACACCATTAACATCCACAAGTGGAAGCAAACTGAAACAAATTGGTTCAGCATAAAAAGCATACACCTCTGTTCCTTCTCCAGCTGCAACAACGTCATCAAGTTCATCCAATGCTTGATCTATTTCAGCAAACATGTCACTAATCTCTTGAGGCTCTTGAGGCTCTTCAATCGGATGCATCTCTTCAGGTTCAGGTACATCAACTAAATGGTATGGATCACCATGCCATTCTTGAGCAACCTCTTCATCACTTGTGTCATCATAATACGCATCATTAAAATCGAGATCATAAAAATCGAGCAAACCTGTAGACTCCTCACTTGAATCCTCCACAGTAAAGTCTTGGTCAATCTCTTCCAATAACCTTCTGAATTGAAGCTCATCACTCATCCTTTTTGTATGATCTGCAATCATTTTTTTGGCACAAAATGTTGGTGGGAAGTGACTGTCAGAATCAGTATCAAAAACAGGTCCAACCTTCTCAGGTTGTCTTGTCTTATGCCACTCTTTATGCCACTCTAACAATAGTAATTTCCCACTGTTTCCAGTCTCACCATCAACATCCTTTCCAGCAGCCTCATTCATATCATCATCCACTATTTCTTCTATCACCACACCCTTGCCCTTAGTCATCATTCGATCCATCATCTCACACTCAACAATTGAAACACCGGTTTCAATATACAACTCCAATTGTGTAAATATAAGAACATACTCCACAAGTGTCTTCACATCTTTGTCAGACTTTAGTGGTAGCAAACCATCATCCAGTGACTCCCCAGGTATCCTAAAGTGAGTAAACATAAGGGTACTATCCAAGTAACCTAAATCCTCTAACATTTCGCTCAATAATTCCATGGATAAAACGTTAGATTGAATTCCGTCAAACCAATCTGTATCTCCAAAGAGATACATTCTTCCTGGTTTTGAGGTAAATTCACCATTGTGATGGATTTGCAAAGAAAACAACTTTTCATTCAAATCTGTGAAACACATAAAACATCAATTACTTCTAACAACAATAACAAGTTTAAATGGAAAACATTAAAATGGAACAGAGTATTCTTACTATAAAGGATTCCTAAATCACGTATCGGGGTACTGCGTGCACGATTTTGTCAAAGCTTAACCATTCTCAAGATCTTTACTTGTGAAATTAATGTTCTGCTCGGAAGAAATTGAGCCACGTATATAAAGTATGGTTCTAAAGGACTAAATTTGTAAAACAAAACACTGGCAATTGAAGTTATTGGCGGGAAAGGGATAAAAAGACGAAACTACCCTTGATGACTAGGCAGTTAACGAGGAAACTAACGGAAAATGCCTCTCGGTGGCTTTTTTGCAAATTTATGTAATGTTAGTGGCTTTTTTGCGTGACTTTTTGTCTCGGTCCTATTTTTGCGATTTCGTAATACTTTAGGGACTATTTTTGCATTTTACCCTTCTTTCACAAAGCACAAAGCAGCATCTTACACAACAATGAACATAAGTTGTGTTGATGAAAAGGAAATGCAAAATCAATGAGTATAAGTTATAATCTAGCTAATGATATACAACTTTAAGGTAAAGTGAGGGTAAAGGTAATTGTGACAGAAGAAGGAAAAATGCGTTTTTGGGCAGCAGCTCCCCACCTGTTTTTTTTAACTGCGTTTTGGAACTTGCAAAATGCAAATAATCGATTTTAACCTAAGTTATCAAAACATCTTCCACCAGGCTATTGCGTTTTAAGATCGTAAAAACCAGATAATCACTACTAGCGCACTCCCAAACACCCCCTTAATGGCCTTAAATTTAAGTGAATATGTAATCAAAAATCATTTTATTAGCTAAAGTATAATCAGATACTAATCTCTTATATAATAAGAAGACATAATGTGAAAATGAAATTTTCTATTGACTAATAAAAGAGATGAATTTTGAAATTTAGTCTTCAGGTTGAAAAGTCAAATATGGCTTCAATTTAGTCTAACTATTCTAAATTTCGTCCAGTCAAATAAATATATATAAAAACACGTGTGTCGATTTTATAAACTAAAAAAAAAAGAGCAGGCGATCAATAGAACTTAAGTTGTTAAATATAAACAGACTATAAGGATTTAAGTAAACTTATCGATTTCCATGTGTTTTAATAATTCTATAACTTTAATAAATACTATATATACTTTATATTTTTCAAAAAAAAAAATCTTTGTTAATAATAAATATAATGATCATTATATATTAAGGGGATGTTTGGGATTGCTTAATGAAAGCAGATTATGTGTTTTAATATCACATAATCAGATAATCACCTATATCAAAACGTGATTCTGAAATGTGATATTTAAATTTGATTATACTGGCTATGTTTGGCGCATAGCTTTTTGAAGCTTTTTTGGGGCGATTAGCGGTGAGCAATGAGCTTTTTGATTTTTAGTATTCGTTTGGTAAAAGAGCGGTGAGCTTTGCTATTTTTTAAGAAAGTTTATTTTTCCAATGCTTCTTTAAGAAGCTGTGAACGGTGAGCAGTGAGCTGTGGCTACAGCTCACAGTTACTGCTCACTGCTACTGCTCGTTGCTACTTTTGCCAAACATAGCCTTAGTAGAGAATATAATAACTTAACATGTAAAATGACCAAATAAGACATGCTAATATTTGCTTAACTTAAAAGAGTATACACATTAAAGTATGATTTAAGATCATTTGATAGCCAAACTTTTTTTACATATTACGGGATTAATCTTCACCATCCATTTTTATTTTATCTAATAGATGAGATTAATCACAACAATTTAAAAAACCACTTGTTTCTTTCAAGTATTAATATCTTTCAAACCGTTAATCGTTAAGTGAAAAAAAATGTATCGTTACGACGAACATTTAATTATCTTTCTATAGATGGGCACGTCGATATACTTTCGATAAAATTATTTTTTTAATGTTTTTCACCTTTTTTTCGTTTTTTTTATTACGTTACTGAACTTTGCATTAAAAAATCATATGTGATTTAACACTAATATCACATGAGATATTACATATCATATGTGATTTAATACTAATATCACATGTGATATTATATATCATATGTGATTTAACACTAATATCACATGTGATTTTTCATGCAAATTTTAATAATTAAAAAAAAAACACCGGAGAAACAAGAAAAAAAACGATTTTTTTCCCCGAAAGTATATCAAAGTGCCCGTTTATAGAAAGATAATTAAATGCTCGTCGCGATGGTGTAATTATTTTCGTTTAACGATTAACGATTTAAAAAATATTTAAATTATAAAAGTAGATGAAACTAGTTGGAAAACCGCGCGTTGCCGCGGGGTGTTTTCCGAATAGGTAAAGTGTAATAACGGCCGGTAGCTACTTAACGTCAATTTAGTGACTAAGTACTGACTTTGCAATGGACGTATAAAATGAAGGACCAATTATGTAAATTATGAGAGGACTAAATATGCAACAAACTTCTGAGATGAAGGACCAATTTCGTACAGATTTTTAAAGAAAATGTTAAAGATAACGGTCGTTAGCTAACAGCCGTTAAATATCTAACGACCGTTAGTTAAAACGCTACAATAACTAACGGTCGTTAGTTACTGTAGCTGGAAATAAAAAATAATAAAAGTAATGTAGTTGTGCAAAATTTTTGTCTTGACATCCCACCTAATAGTATATATAGATAATATTGAAATGTTTTTTTTATTTTATTTTAAATGAATGGTATGAATGAGTCTCTTGTTATCTAACTATCTTATAATGCATAAAAGACTACTATAAGGGGGTGGCAACAATGCCTAACCATGCCTCAAAATATATTGTAATTAGTCAATTAAATGAGTCCAACACATTTCATGCTTAATGATGCCTAAGTACTAATTTTTAGTGGTCATGTAATGTCTAACCATGTCTAATAAGAATAAATGCCCAAACGGTCAAAATCATTAAATGTTTTCATTTCACCGATTCGGTAATGTTTACCGAAATCCTTGCCGAATCTCGTCTAATTTTTAGTGGCCATGTTCTCGGCATCACATGGCGATCCAGACCCCCTCGCGATCATCCCCGACCTCACCTTTTTGTTCATCCCCGCTGTTAACTTACATAAACATGCACACTCGTCGGAGCGAATCGCTGAAGAATATACATATACATAAAACAATACTTTTATGAATTACAATCAAAAAGTACTTTTCGTATGTTATTTGATAAAATTCTTCCATCCAAAAAGCATCGGCGAAGGTTGTGGGTAAAACGGGAAGTGATATTTGAGGGATAATTTGTAATTTTCCAAAGAGATGTGAATTGCATTTCCAAAAAGTATATCCACATAACTATAAATATCAAAATGATATAATCAGATAATTTACATTCAAACGCATTCTCAAACACCCTTTAAATTAACGAGGCATGCAGAACCCGTGCTACGCACGGGCTAAGAATCTAATTGTTAATCGTGTATTCTTTCTTTATATTGGCGAGTGTATACTTAATTATTGTTTAGTATGTTATATAAAATGTTTTAACTTTCTTGTGTAAAAATTTAAAAGTGTTTGATGTTGTTTTGCTTTTGTGGTGTTATATTTTATATATTGGCTTTTGGTTAATAAGTTGTGATGACTTTATTTCTTTTGGCCTATTACTTATTTGCATCATAAAAAAAATGGCTTTATTTATTTTATTTTTTTTGTATTACTTAGCCTTACAATACTTGTCCATTAGATGATTTTTGCATGGTAATATGAAGCACACGGGGTTTATCTAATTGGTCATAGTTTAATGTGTGTTAAATATTTTCTTTATTAAGTTTGTAAGTTAACGTTTGTGTAATAATGTAGATATAATAATGCCACATAAACTGTATAAAAATCGTTACAAACCTTTTTAACTTCATCTCATTTTATTGTACAACTAATTTCATTGAAAATTAACACTGAAATCTAACTAATATTAATAAATTTTATCAATAAACTCAATTCTAAATAGCTAACGAAATGAATATTAATTAACACACTATTAATAATTCCTAAAACCTTTGGACTCCACTATTATGTCTTAAACTTAATTTTTTTAATTTACAAATGGGTTTGAGCAAAAATTATGTATTTTTTTATATTTAGTATTCAAGTTGCATGCTTAGATAAACTAATCATGCTAAAAAGTATCATTTAACCATTTAAATGTTACTTTACATACATGCTCGTGCACATTTTCTTTAATCAAATCGCACATGTGAGCTAAATCAATAGAAAACACACATAAATTACTTGTATATGAAAATGCATTAACATAATACATATATATATATATATATATATATATATATATATATATATATATATATATATATATATATATATATATATATATATATATATATATATATATATTGCATTTGGTTAAATCTATCAATTATTCTTGCAACCTTTTCAACTTCATCTTAATCCGTAACCGACTTTTAATTCAATACTAATTACTAAATTTCATGTGATAAATTCCGGCAAGCCTTGCACTTCCATCTCGATGTTGTATATACTTTACATTAAATGCACCGGTTTTGTTTTTCGATAAAAGTTTGAACTTTTGCTTATGTATAAAACTCAACTTTTTTATTTGATATTATAATTTACAAACGGATTTAAGTCAAAATTATGTATTTTTTTCCTTTATATTCATTACTCAATGCGATATTTTTAATATGTCGTATTTTGCTATTATGGCAAACTCATTTAATGGGCGTAAATATTGGTTTCTCACTAATGATTCTACATATAGAAAAAGAAAACACTTTGCGATGCGCGGGCCTTTTTCTTTTTAATAATAATTCAATTGCACACGATAATTTCATTCTAATATTTCTCAAAGGGCATTCGAAAGTAACTACTTATATAAATTAATCATGCTAAAAAGTATCATTTAACTATTTAAATGTTGCTTTACATGCATGCTCGTGCACATTTTCTTGAATCAATTCGCACATGTGAGCTACATCAATAGAAAACGCACATATCTATATATATGCTTATCTATAACAATCACCTAAATAGTTGGTATCCCAATCTTTGGTTCCATTTATCTGAGCATGCATGATCTTGTGTGATTTTCATGGTACCTGCGTATGATAACTAAATTAAGAAAGAAAAAAAGACCAAGTTAATTACAAAGATCTAAAAGATGTGTGAATCATCTCCAAAATGTTGCAAAAGAGAATTTACATACCGCTACCAACAATCAAAGATCTAAAAGATGTGTGAATCATCTTCAAATGTACATACTAAATGTGATTTTGGCCGGTTTATATAGGCATGAATTATGTTAAATCATTAATTATTCTTGCAACCTTTCGCAACCCTTGCACTTCATCTAACCGACTTTTATTTCTATTCTAAATTTCATGTGATCAATTCGGGCAACACTTGCACTTCATCTCCTTTCATGATTGTATAGTTATTATGAGGCTGCATTGAATTTCGAGCATTAGTTATCTTGTACTCTATGCAACTACTAAACGACTCCAACTTGTTTCTAACTCTAAAAACTCTATCATCATAACTCCACATTAAATTTAGGGACTGAATCTTATAGTATTATAGATGTATATCCACGTAACTATAAATATCAAAATAAAAGCTCGTGCTATTGTAATATGTAAATGAATACACATTATTGTACATATACGAGCCACTTATGTTATTTCTCTTTATGAGATTAAGTAAAAAGATTCACAAAAGTATTTTTAATTTTTACAATTGGGATTCATTAACGACTCACATTATTCCTCTTGATAAGAACCGGCGTGCGCACAAGTTTAAGTTAAATGCGGCCAAAATAGTTATTAACAAGAATATAAATATCAAAATAAAGACATGACTCACGGGTTACCGTGAGATAGGAAAAAAAAAATACACGAGATTTTACATATGACAATGAAGCATTCAATTTCTTTTTTAAGTTTAAGTAAAAATATTCGAAAAAACATTTTGTTTTCAAGAGTAATTAAGTGTTACTAAACACGCATAATGTCTATAACAATATATTAATAGTCAAATTTAAATAACATCAAATTTAACACTGTGTCAATTAAATAAAATCAAATATTTTATCCAAAAAAAATATATATAAAATATTTTTATCGATATTAATGTATAATAAAAAAATTTATGTAGAAACTCTCACGTATACACATATTATAGTTATATAAGTACAAAGTATTTTACATAATTTGTAGAAAAGATTTATTTAACAGTTTCGTTTATATAAGAGGTTAAAAGTTAATACTCCATCCGTTTCAAATTTATTGTCCCCTATTGACTCTTTCGGTATTTCTTTCTAAAGTTTGACTATAAATATTTTTGTTTGTGTCATACAATTTTTGATAAAAATTATACTAAATGAAAATACATTTTAAACTCAATTCGTTCATATATTTTGTATCAAATATTATGTAATATAAACAAAAATATTTAAGGTCAAAGTTGAAAAGTAAAGACCGAAAAAGTCAATAGGGGACAATAAATTTGAGATGGAGGTAGTAGCTTATTGAGTGGTGATTTTGCTCTTGCGGTTTTACATAATTGACAAGAGTTTTTTCAATCTTTTTGTAACGCTTGCAGTTAAAGCTTCGTGAAGATTTTAAAATATGTAGCTTATTTTTAGATATGCAATTGTTCTCTTTGGCTTCTAGCGCCTTGCTAGTAGTATTTTACTTAATAAAATTCACCGTTAAAAAAATAAATAAATAAAAGCTTATGATAACGTTAGATATTTTTGTAATTTTCAATTTCAGGGTCTCGTCACTTTTGGGTGTGATCTTATTATCCAAGCTTTTTAAAAAGCCTAATGGAAGAAAAGCTACATTTCCATTATCAAAACATCATCAAATTGAATGCACCTACAACTTTTTTTTTCAATCTTTTGTTCTTTCAGATGTTATGCCTGTACATTTGTCTTCGTATTTATGTTATTTCGTTTTGTCCACATACAGATCACAATATTTTACTTGAATTTTGTTTTAAGAAAATTATGTATGCTGTTAAAATTAGGGAGATTTTAAATGGACAAATCCATGTAAAATGAATGGGAATTCGCTTTATTCAACGGATCATCTCACTGATTCGTTCTATTGGGAAAATTTCACTGTATGGCACGAACTATTTCCGAATTAATGAACCATATACAACTTAGTGAACTATTGAAAATCTCAAGCTCATTCGAGAAATGAACTACTGGCATGTTAGACAACCTAGATTATGTTTTATTTTTTCCAATCTAAAGTCTTTCAACTTTTTTTTTTTTTTTTTTTTTTTTTTTTTTTTTTTTTTTTTTTTTTTTTTTTAATGTTTTTTTTGACTTTGTAGTCTTCTATATTTTCATGAACTTCATCTTTTTTTAGCGGATATGAAATAAATAGCTTATTATTTCAATAATGGTTGTTTGGTATAAAGCAATATTCGAACATGACCGAACCATGGAATTGGGTACAACATTTTTCAAAATTCAAACCTAGAAAGCCGTAAACTAACCGGATGAAAAAACCTAAATGCCCAAAACTCAAGCAAATATGGGATTTCGGTTAGTATTGTAATATAAGGTTTTATAGTCAAATTGCATGCACGTGTAATAAAAAACCCAATTCTTAGATTTTTTTTGAGGAGTATATATTAATCACGTGTAAAATTTATCGCTGAGAGAAGTCGGTTGAAACATTTGACTTTTATAGTCAAACAGTTTAATACTTAAAAAAGTCCGATTTATGAGAAAATTATCAAAAGGTTAAAAAAAAAATCCATCATAGATTAACTATATAATTATTTTCCACACATTTTCTTTAAAATGGCCATGCTCGACTGCTCAACTTAATTCAATTTTTGACACGTGTCATTTCTTTGTACTTTTTTTTGTACATATACCAGAAAAAATATAAAAGAATGACACGTGCCAAAAATTAGATGAAGTCGAGCAGTTGAACAGTCAAAAAAGTGTACTTTTTATACCAGAAAAAGTATATATAAATGAATGACTCGTGTCAAAAATTGGATGGAGTCAGACAGTTGAGCATGACCATTATAGAAAAAAAATCAAAAATGTGATGAAATGACTATATAGTGGATCAATGGTGGATTTTTGTACCTTTTTGGTAGTTTTCTCCCAATTTATAGATTTAGGGGTGACTCAGGGTATGTTTGGCATATAAGATTTTTGAGAGATTATGTTTATTTTTTCAAAAAATAAACTACTTGAAAAAATAATCTTAGTTTGGCAGACATAACTTATAACAGATTAAAAAAAAAAAAAAAAAAAAAAATCCATAATCTCTTTTAACCAATAATTATTTTATGTAGTTTATAAAAATAATCTCTTTTTGTAATCTTCATCTCCAACACCATCTCTAGTTTCACAAACAGTTATTTTTGCCAAACATACCCTCAATCCTCACGGAGCTTATAACGAAGCTTTTAAATGAGGGTTTTTTTTTTTTTTTTTTTTTTTTTTTGGTTAAGTTATATACTAAAAAAATCGTTTATATAAGATATACTTTTTTAGCTTTTTTTATGTGAAATCTTTGATTAGTTTTTGAGAATCAATATGATATAATATTTTAGATACTTAATATATTTGAGCTTAAATTTTTAAAACTCATAAACTTAAAAGCTGAAAAGTAAAAACAAAATAGCTCAAAATTTTTGTTAGCATTATTTATAGTGATAGAAGTGATGGTCATTTTACCGTTAGAAACCTATAACGTTGTAGAACATGTAATATTCTAGTAACGGAATAAAGAATATAAACTAATAGGCTATACGTTTTAATATACTAGTGTAAGTATTATAAGCTAGTCCATTAACCAAACCCAAGAAGGTTAGGCTTTGGGATTGTATAAAACACACAACTACACAAGTGACTTCACTTGTGTGTATGCTTGTAGGTGAAGCTAGTGTGATAATAGAAACCTTTACCTTTTCTCTCTTTCTCCCCTCTCTTTTCTATATCACGAACACCACTACTACCATCATCAAGTCACAATGTTTAGTGTTTAAGTTGACCATATATGGGTACTTACAATTGGCATCAGAGTCATATAATAGTTGTTGGTTAGATTAGTTAGGTTAGATTTTGTTTCTAGGTAAGTTTTCGAAGGTAGTACATCATCGGGGAACACTTCGAGAAACTTCATAGGTCAAATCTCAGATTTAACGGTTAGTTTTGTTAAAGGTTGGATTTTTATCATAGTACAAGTGTTTACCTAGTCATTTATATAAGAAAAACTCAAAAACAATCACAAAAGTAGTGTCTTTTTAGGATTTTTCGAAGTTCATTGTTTGAGGGTTTTTTTCCTCCCAAAAATTGTTATTTTCTATATTTCTCGAAATCTACATGGCATTACTTGATAGTTGAGGTTCATTAACTTAATGACGTGGCCGTTTCGAGAAACTTAGGACTTTCGAGTAATTTAGTTCTTTCGAGAAAATCAGTTTCGAGTTATGTTGTGTGTAAGTTTCGAGAACTTTATAGTAGTTGAGATCCACTAACTTAGTGACATGGCAGTATCGAGTAATTCTAAGTTTCAAGTAATTTCGCAATTTCGATTAATTTTGGGAAATTTCGAGTAACTTTCATGATTTTTAGGCAGAGTCCTTTTCAACCTTTTCGAAAAATTTTCATCATCTTAGACCAATTTTGAGTAACTTAGAAACTTTTCAAGTAACCAATCCTACGGGTGGTATGCTAAACCCCTATGATATTAAGCAATCATCAGGTACTTGGTCACAAATAGTTAAACTAAAAGATGATCTTACTTCTACTGGAATACACCTTCTGTTGCTTTTCAAGAAGAAAATAGGAGATGGTAAGAGTACAAGCTTTTGGCATGATAATTGGTTAGATGGTAACACCCTTCGTGAAGCCTTCCTGCTCTTATATGAGCTCGAAACTAAGAAGAACTGTTGTGTGTTTGAACGACATAAGCCTATCTTACAAAAAACCGCATGTTCCAGCACCTATTTTAGGCACAATATCGCAGGCCACATCTTCAAGAATAAATGATCGGGTTGTCAATCCTTGGGTTTGGAGAAGAAGACTTCGCTCCCAGGCAGAAAGATTGGAGTTCACTGATCTTCAAAACCTTTTAACCAATCTCCACCTCACTATGGATCAAGATACGTGGGAATTCACCCAAGACCCAACAAGAATTTTCTCAGTTAAGTATATGCGGAAGACCATTTCCAAAAGAGTGGTTGATCCTACTTCTCAACAAACAAGATGGAATAAGCTCCTCCCCTCTAAAGTAAACATTCTTGCATGGCATATCGCAAACAAAAGACTCCCGACCAGGGTCAATCTCGATAAGCGTAGGACCGACCTCGATTCTGTTCTATGCCCCATGTGGCAACGACATCGAAATGGAAAGCCATGTTTTGGTCTCATATCCAGTTGCCCAATCCGTATGGAAAGACATTTTTAATTGGTGGAAGCTTTCATATTCTCAAGTCTGTGTTCTTGAGGATGTCTTTTCCTTGGCTGATCGAGCACCCTTGGAGAAACACCTAAGGAGCTTCTTTGATGTTACGATCAACACAACCATGCGGTCCCTTTGGAACTATAGGAACAAGGTCCTCTTTAATCTAAAGCCGCCTCAAAAAGATCTCATTCTAAACGACATCAAGCTTTCGACGTATAACTGGATCTCAAGTAGAAGTAAAAACATTTCTTTTAGTTGGATCAAATGGTTTAGTGACCCATGTAACTTTCTTAATTCAATCTTGTAATTGTTTCTTCTAGCTTCTTGCTAGCCTTTTATATAATTCCATCGTTAAAAAAAATAAAATAAAAAAAACTTTTCAAGTAATTTGGCACTTTCGAGAAATCTCCAAACTTTCAAGTAATCTAGAATTTCGAGTAATTATTGATTTTTGTGGAAAAGAAACCTAACAACCTAAAATCTAAAATTTCGAGAACTTTAAAGCTTTCAAGAAACTTTAACTTCTATAGTAACATTAAATAGAAAATAAACTAACCTGATTTAGATCGACCTAACCCTAAGTGCTAAATGGGCTCAAGCCTTCGGGGTTTGGGCTTTATTAAACAAACAATGGGAACATATTGTTAATACAAATATTGCCTAAAAACGTTATTTTTATTTTACGATCTTTGCTAAGTTTTTATTAACGAGAAAGTGTATACTTTAGTTTTTAGTAAAATATGATTTTAGTTTTAGTCTTGTATAACTAGACTTTACATTTTATATTAAACATAAACATTGTTATATTTCCTAATATAGAAAATGTAACATGACATCATGGCATGCATCATGAGCATTTATGGAAAGGCTTCTAAATTTTGATGGTGGCTTTCTATAAGATCTCTTACACATCCTGGAAGGATTCTTACTCAAACTATTGTGTGTTGACTTGTAGAATCTTGATTTGAAATTTCTAGATATGGAAAGATTTCTTGTAGTCTTTGACTGTCAGACCTGGCGGAACCCTGGGGGTACAACGGCGGAACCCTTGTTTTGGTTCCGCCAGATCCGCCAGTCTGCCGGTTTGGTTGGCTATAAATACCAAGCCATTTGCAAGAAATCTCTCATCACTTTTAGCTATACATTACATACATACTCTCAATACTCTTATCTAACTGAGTAGCAACTCACTTGTGTGATTCTCTTTTGTAGCTAAGAAGTTCACAAGTTCATCCGAGAAGTTACAAGTTTCAACTCAACGTTGCAAGACTTGTTAGCTTTGTATTGTATAAACTCTTATAGTTTATACTTCATTTGTATCTTGTATTGAAGTGATCAGTTAATATTTTAGGCCTTAAAATACATAGTGTGACGGGAGTGGTTGTACCCTTGTAAAAGAACTCGACATCTATCTTAGTGTCGAAAAAAGTGGATAGGCGACGTTAGGGTGGTTCTACCTTGAACTAGAACCCGGTATTTAGCTTTGTACCGGATAAAGTGTAAGCGACGATTGTAAGGGTTTCTCCACCGGTGAAAGGAGCTTATTGACTAGTGCTTGAAACTCTCGAGTTGGAAACTCGAGGCGTGGAGTAGGGCAAGGAAAAAGAGTCCTTATAGCCGAACCACGATAAACAATTGTGTTGTGGTTTTATCGTTTTTTTCTTTATACTTTCATATTAATTATTGTTAATTAGTTATGTTGACATAAATTGTGTCTTAAAACATTGTTAGCATATTAAGAATGTCTCTATGTTTTGATAATTCCAAAGCATAAACTCATTAATCTAAAACTTATGACGTAAACAAGTTTTTAGTGCTTAATATTTGTCTTTGCCTCCATATCACTTAAGGTATGAATAAACAAAGGGTTTATTGCATTTCATGATCAAAGGAAATTTTTCTAATCACTAAATTTTTTATAAAATGTATTAAACATCTTATATCTTTTACAAAATTACTTTTGGAATTAAAAGAATATGTTTAATTCATTATAAATATATGATTTCAAATTTCCAAGCAAAAATGGCAAATTTTATCCAGAAAAATATTCCCCACTAAAAGACAAGAAAAACCAACGTTCTGAAGGGGCGGCCCCCTTAATTCCTTAGGCGGCCCCCTTAATCATTAAGGGGACCGGCCACGCTCCAGAACAGTATTTTTCTCCCCTATAAATACTGGTTCATCCCTCAGAATTTTCTCACCTTTTGCACTCCTAAACTTTCTGTTCTAGATCCACATTTCTATTCTCTTAATCCTTTGATCAAAAGTGCATAATTCTTTGTTTCAAAGTGATTCAAACTTCATCCTCTCAAGTGCAAGAGAAGAATACTTCTATCCCCCAAGACAAGAAGTATTACAACTTGTTGTAACCTCCACATCCAAGTTGTTGGTGCATCATCAAGATTATTTACATTATTCTTTGTGAAGATTGTTGTGAATATTTGATTGTAGATAGTTGTGCTAGATATATAGATTGTGTGATTAGTTAGTTGCTTGGTGTGAAGAAGAAAAGTTAGGAATTAGATTGTAGTGAAGAAGCTAGGTGTGGAGTAGTTAGTTGTGAAGTGAATTGGTGTGAAGAAGATAGGCGTGGAGCAATTAGTTGTGAAGTAGATTGATTTGAAGAAGTTGTGTAGAAGTTGTGACTTAGTTGTGAAGAAGTTATGGTGTGTAAATTGGTGTGTAAGGTTTTCTCCGCCATAAGGGAGCTTGTTGATATAATGAAGAAAACTCTCGAGTTAGGTGCTCGGGGAGTGGAGTAGGGCAAGGAAGGTGTCCTTGTAGCCGAACCACTATAAATCTCTTGTCTCGCGGTTCGATCTTTCCATCTCTTATTTATTTCATTACTTATCATTGTTATATCTTATTTATTGATAGTTGTTTATATTGTGCAAGACTTAAGATCACATATTATCGAATCTAAATTTTTAAAAGCTAAGAAAATACTAAAACTATCTTTTATAACAAATTAAAAAGACGTAAAACTATTCAACCCCCCTTCTAGTTTTCCACAATTGGTATCAAGAGCCACGTCTAGCAAGATTTTTAAAATATATTGTATTTTAAAACTTGTAACGATCTATGGAATCTGAAAAATATTTAGAAGGGTAATCTATGCAAAGACCACCACTATTTGAAAGTGATGAATTTTTATATTGGATTCGAAACGTATGTGAAATCAAAAGATCTTGATCTTTGGCATATTATTACCTTTGGTGATTTTCCTTCTATTCAATATAATGTTGAAACTAAAATGGATGAAATTGTATCTTTCGAAGAAGAAAATGATGATTTGAAAAAGAAACTAGCAAAAAAATAATGAGGCTAAAATGGTCATTGATAATGCGTTACCACGCAAAGAATATGAAAGAATTTTCATGTGTAAAACCGCCAAAGAAATTTGGGATTCTTTACTAATTACTCACCAAGGTAATAGCCAAGTCAAAGATAATAAAATAGATCTTCTTGTACAACAATATGAATAATTTACGATTCCGGAAGAGGAATCAATTGATAATGCTTTTGCTAAGTTTAACACTATTATCACAAATTTAAAAGCACTTGATGAGACATTTTCTAGTAAAAATTGTGTTAGGAAATTTCTTAGGGCATTGCATCCAAAATGGCGAGCTAAGGTCACGGCAATTGAAGAATCAAAGAACTTGATGACGTTATCACTAGATGAACTAATTGGCAACTTGAAGGTTCATGAAGAAATCATAAGAAGAGATTCGGAAACGGTCAAAGTCAAGAAAGAACAAACCAAATCCATTGCTCTAAAAGCCAAAAAGGAACCTAGTGATGATGATGATTCAAGTGACGAAAGTGAAGACGAAGAATATGCAATGGCCGTAAGAGAATTCAAGAAATTCTTCAAGAGACGAGGAAGATTCACTAGATCATCACGAGACGAAAGAAAAGCATTCCAAAGAAATAAAAGTGACAACTACGGGAAAAGAAAGTGCTTTAGATGTGGAAGTCCAAATCATCTCATTGGCGAATGTCTAAAGCCACCGGGTTATGAAAATCAAGGCGCTTTTGTTAGTGGAACATGGAGTGATAGTGACAAAGAAGAAGTTGAAAAGCCAAGAGATGAAAAGTGTTTTATGGCAAAAGAAACCGACGAAATATGTTTAGGAATTGACTTGGAACCTGACGAATGGATCAAAGATAGCGGATGTTCGAGGCACATGACGGGGAACCGCAAGCTATTCTCTACATACAAGGCATACAATGGAGGTAACGTTATTTTCGGTAGTGACTTACGTGGAAAAATCATTGGCAAAGGTACCATTTCTTAAGACTCACTTACTATTGAAAATGTAGAGCATGTAGATAATTTAACATATAACTTGCTTAGTGTAGGACAAATATGTGATAATAAATGTAGAGTCACATTTACCGAAGAGGATAGCGAAATAGTTAAGAATGGAAAAATTATAGGTAGAGGAATTAGGAAAGGTGGCATATATGTTATGAAACTAGGAAACAAGCCTGAGGATAGGATATGCCAAACGACCCTAGATGAAAACTCTACATTGTGGCATAGGAGATTAGGACATGCTAACATGCAACAAATACAATCTTTGGCCTCTAAGGAATTAGTTAGAAATTTGCCTAATCTAAAATATGACAAGCATTTTTGTGATGCATGTAAAATTGGGAAACAAGCTCATGCTAGTCACAAAGCTAAGAATATAGTATCCACTACTAGGTGCCTAGAATTATTACATATGGATCTTTTCAGTCCATCCGCTGTGCGGAGCTATGTAGGAAACAAATATACTTTAGTAATAGTAGATGACTACTCATGATACACGTGGACTAGGTTTTTAAGTGACAAAACCCAAGTCTTTGAAAAATTCGAAATATTTAGTAAAATGATTCAAAATAAATTAGGATGCTCAATAGTTGCCATTAGGATGGACCATGGTAGGGAATTTGATAACGAAGTACAATTCGGAAAATATTGTGAGTTAAATGGAATATCTCACAATTTCTCCGCTCCTCGTACTCCTCAATCAAATGGCGTAGTAGAATGAAAAAATAGGTCACTACAAGAAATGAGTAGAACTATGTTAAATGAACAATCCATCCCACAAAAATTTTGGTGTCACGCCGTAGATACATCGACTTATATTTTAAATAGGGTATCAATTAGGAGAATTTTAGGAAAAACTCCTTATGAGTTATTAAGAGGTAGAAAACCAAACTTAAGCTACTTTAGGGTATTTGGAAGTAAATGCTATATTCTAAACACTAAGGATTACCTCACTAAGTTTGATCCAAAATCATATGAAGGAATATTTTTAGGATACTCACAAAATAGCAAAGCATATATAATACTTAACAAACACTCCATGAAAGTAGAGGAATCACTAAATGTAACATTTGATGAAGCACCACCACCTCCTAAAACATTACCTTTAGAAGATGATGATTTAGTCGAAGATGAAGCTATTGAGGTTAGTAAAACAAAACCCACAGGAAATGATAATGAAGACATTCACTTAGAAAATAACGAAACTGTTAATATTAAAGAATCTAAATCACATCCATTAGATAATATAATAGGACATCTTAACCAAAGAACCCTTAGGTCACAAGCCCAAGATAAAAACAATTTCTTTTGTTTCCTCTCAGCAATAGAACCTAAGAATATTAACGAGGCTTTAAAAGATGAAAGTTGGGTTATAGCTATGCAAGAAGAATTAAATCAATTTAAGGCAAATGATGTTTGGGTATTAGTCCCAAATCCAAAGAATATGACCATCATAGGAACTAAATGGGTATATAGGAATAAGTTAGATGAGAATGGAATAGTTACTAGGAACAAAGCTAGGTTAGTTGCCCAAGGTTATAATCAACAAGAAGGAATTGATTATGACGAAACTTATGCCCCCGTAGCTAGACTTGAATCGATTAGGATATTACTTGCCTATGCTTGCGCCCTAGATTTTAAGTTATTCCAAATGGACGTGAAAAGTGCATTCCTTAACGGTTTTATCAATGAGGAGGTATATGTGGCACAACCTCCAGGATTCATTGACTTCGCAAAACCTGATTATGTTTATAAGTTAAAGAAAGCTTTGTATGGACTCAAACAAGCTCCCAAAGCTTGGTATGAACGATTAAAAGCTTTTCTTATTAAACATGATTATTCCATGGGGATGGTAAATAACACTCGTTTCACTAAAAGGAAAGACCCAAATCTCATCATTGTCCAAATATATGTTGATGACATTATATTTGGATCGACTTGTCAAGACATGTGTGATGAATTTGCCAAAATCATGCATGATGAGTTTGAGATGAGTATGATGGGTGAACTTAACTTCTTCCTAGGATTACAAATAAAACAATTAGAAGATGGAATATTTTTTAACCAATCTAAGTACATTAAGGAAATGCTTAAGAAATTTGGCCTAGAAGACTCAAAACCCATGAAAACTCCCATGTCTACAGAAGTAAAGCTCACAAAGGACGATAAAGGTGAGTCCGTAGATAACACCAAGTATAGAGGAATGATAGGTAGTTTACTATACTTGACGGCAAGTAGACCCGATATCATGTTTAGTGTCTGCCTTTGTGCCCGTTTTCAAGAGGATCCCAAAACCTCACACCTAGAAGCGGTTAAGCGTATCTTCCGATACATTAAAGGCACTATACACTTAGGATTATGGTATCCTAAGGGATCCGGCATAGAAACCATCGTCTATGCGGATTTGGATCATGCGAGAGACTACGTAGATAGAAAAAGCACTAGCGGTATTTGCACGTTTATGGGATGTTGTCTAACATCTTGGTTTTCAAAGAAGCAAACCGCTCTTGCTATTTCTACCACCGAAGCCGAATATGTAAGCGCTGGAAAGGCATGTCAACAAGCACTATGGATGAAACAAGCTCTCGTAGACTATGGCATTAGGTTAGAAAATGTCCCCATTATGTGCGATAACAAAGGTGCGATAGATTTAAGTAAGAATCCGGTGCAACACTCTGGGACTAAACATATAGAAATACGCCACCATTTTCTTAGGGATAATGTACAAAAAGGAAATATATCTATAGAAAAGGTTGCATCGGAAGACAACATTGCGGATATATTCACAAAACCCCTTAAGCGTGAATTATTCAACCACTTGCGTTTAGGATTAGGAATGATGGAACAAGTTGACTAAATTATATTGAATTAATACAAATTTATACTTGCATAAAATTTACTTTTCTTCCACTTCATCATTTCTAAGTCTAGGAATCTATTTCGCACAAAATTAAAGATTGGGAAGATTTATTTTCTTTGCATAAACTCCTTTGTAAAACCCAATCAATTTTCTTTAAAAATTATTCTCACATTTAGGAATCACATGAAGATCATTTTCCTTGCATTGTTGACTAATACTAAAAACATTGTCTTTCAAAATCTTGCATAAACTCTCACATAAATTGTCAAGGTATATAATCTAATATATATCTTTGACATTCATGATCGAGCAAAAATTGAATCAAGGAGATCTTTTGGATTGTTTCTTAGGATCGTTATTTCTTTTTGCATTTAGGAGTCGAAATAATCACAACTCCACATTTGTTGCATATAGACACACACTAGGACAAATTCACTAATAATGTTATCATCTTGATCCATCACTAGTTTTTCACTCACTAGTTGCCTTTGCCTTTGATCTAAGATAGGTGCCTTAGGAAGTTTAAGTGATCTTGCCTTTACTTATTTCCTCTTGCTTATTATGTGTTGATTATTTGCTCTTTTGCTTATGTGTTCTTGCATGCATGCTATATCTTGATTAGATTAGATTCTATATTGCCTAAAGAAATTGAACTTGCTTGAATTCTAATCCAAACACACAACCTTTCTGCAAATTTTCTGCCAAAAACCCAATTCTGGCAACCTGGAAATCACCAGATGGGCGGCCCCCTTAATTATTAAGGGGACCGCCCCCTAATTAAGGGGACCGGCCATCTGATGGTCGGGTTTACATAAACTTTTCTGCTTTTTAGCCCATTTCAACCTACATTTCCCAATTTTCACCAACACATTTTGTCCTAATCTCCCAAACAAACTTTATCCATCCATAAACACACAAATCTTACACTATAAATACCCCAATCGTGAAAACTCTTCACTCATCCCTTCATGACTTCTCCAAACAAACCAAAACCAAAAGCCTCAAGGCTTGCAAGAATGACGGAAAAACCCGTTTGGCGAAGAAAAAGCCCTCGAAACAAATCCATCATAACCAATGAAGTTGGAAATCACTCAACACCACCAACCACTTACTTCCCAAACTTTACACCAAATTCACAAGGACATTCATTTGATCCTCTTTACAAACCATACAACATTGGCCAAACATCTTCCTTCATGCCAAACCACTCATCTCATCCTCCAACCAGTTGTAATGATCCATACAAGTTTGATCAACCATCCCACTACAACTCCAACTACACAAACCCTATTCATCCATATCAACACAATGACTTTCCCCGCATTGCCACGTAAAAGCAAAAGTTTCGTGATGAAATATCACAAATCCATGATCTTTGTGATCTCAATGCCATGCATCTTGCACAATGCAACAAAGGGCAACCTCCATCATCACCCTACAACAATTTCCTTCCTCACTCTCTCAACTTGGATCAAGTTACAAACCACACTCACTATTGCCCTTGTTGCATCTTCCTTCAAAAACAAATCCTATACTTGAGTGAAGATATTTCTTGGATTGAATATCTCCTCACTCGACCTCATCCCATACCACCCTTAACACGATACAATATCGTAAGATCCACCTCTTCCGCTCCATACCCCACTCCATATCCTTCTCCATCTAACAACTAAGCTTTATGCTTATGTTATCCTTCAAGCAAATAAAACAATCAACCATGGGTTGCAAGCAAGTCCAAGTGATCTTTTAGGCAATATAGGACTATGTCTTTTCTTTTGTTTTATTATGATCAATATGCCTTAAGCATATTAAATGTTGTAATGCTTTCTATGATGCTTGAATGAATCTATTTTTATTTGCATAATTATTGCTTTGCATGTATATGTGCCTTGTTCTCTTCTAATATTTTGTGTAGCCAAGATTTCCATAGCTCATTCCTTTGGTGCTCTCAAATGAGGGGGAGCATACATCAAGGGGGAGCATTAACCTTTTTGATTTTACAAAAAGGGGGAGAAGAGAATGTTAAACTCTAATAATACTTGTCTAAAAATTATTTTTTAGACCTAATGAGTTTAAGGTTTTGTAATCATCAAAAAGGGGGAGATTGTTGACATAAATAATGTCTTAAAACATTGTTAGCATATTAACAATGTCTCTATGTTTTGATAATTACAAACCATAAACTCATTAATCTAAAACTTATGACATAAACAAGTTTTTAGTGCTTAATATTTGTCTTTGCCTCCATATCACTTAAGGTATGAATAAACAAAGGGTTTATTGCATTTCATGATCAAAGGAAATTTTTATAATCACTAGAATTTTTATAAAATGTATTAAACATCTTATATCTTTTACAAAATTACTTTTGGAATTAAAAGAATATGTTTAATTCATTATAAATATATGATTTCAAATTTCCAACCAAAAATGGCAAATTTTATCCAGAAAAATATTCCCCACTAAAAGACAAGAAAAACTAACGTTCTGAAGGGGCGGCCCCCTTAATTCCTTAGGCGGCCCCCTTAATCATTAAGGGGACCGGCCATTAATTAAGGGGACCGGCCACGCTCCAGAACAGTATTTTTCTCCCATATAAATACTGGTTCATCCCTTAGAATTTTCTCACCTTTTGCACTCCTAAACTTTCTGTTCTAGATCCACATTTCTATTCTCTTAATCCTTTGATCAAAAGTGCATAATTCTTTGTTTCAAAGTGATTCAAACTTCATCCTCTCAAGTGCAAGAGAAGAATACTTCTATCCCCCAAGACAAGAAGTATTACAACTTGTTGTGACCTCCACATCCAAGTTGTTGGTGCATCATCAAGATTATTTACATTATTCTTTGTGAAAATTGTTGTGAATATTTGATTGTAGATAGTTGTGCTAGATATATAGATTGTGTGATTAGTTAGTTGCTTGGTGTGAAGAAGAAAAGTTAGGAATTAGATTGTAGTGAAGAAGCTAGGTGTGGAGTAGTTAGTTGTGAAGTGAATTGGTGTGAAGAAGATAGGCGTGGAGTAATTAGTTGTGAAGTAGATTGATTTGAAGAAGTTGTGTAGAAGTTGTGACTTAGTTGTGAAGAAGTTGTGGTGTGTAAATTGGTGTGTAAGGTTTTCTCCGCCATAAGGGAGCTTGTTGATATAGTGAAGAAAACTCTCGAGTTAGGTGCTCGGGGAGTGGAGTAGGGCAAGGAAGGTGTCCTTGTAACCGAACCACTATAAATCTCTTGTCTCGCAGTTCGATCTTTCCATCTCTTATTTATTTCATTACTTATCATTGTTATATCTTATTTATTGATAGTTGTTTATATTGTGCAAGACTTGAGATCACATATTATCGAATCTAAGTTTTTAAAAGCTAAGAAAATACTAAAACTATCTTTTATAACAAATTAAAAAGACGTAAAACTATTCAACCCCCCTTCTAGTTTTCCACAAGTTAGATTCGTTGATTACACGTAAAGCTTTTCAAAGATTAATAAGTTAAAAAGCGGTAAACTATTCAACACCCCTTCTAGTTTTCCACAATTGGCATCAAGAGCTACGTTACTCAAGATCTTTAAAATATATTTTATTTTAAAACTTGGATCGATCCATGGATTTTGAAAATCTCAAAGAAGGGAAATCTATTCAAAGGCCACCGCTATTTGAAAAAGAAAATTTCCTTGAATGGAAAAGTAAATTTGAAAACTATATGAGATCAATTGATCAAGATCTTTGGCATATTATTTCCATTGGTGATTTTAAACCAACAAAAACAAGTTCTGAAAATCAAGATGATTATCCTAAATTTGATAAAAACACTAAAGCTAAGATAATGATTTATAAAGCTTTACCAAGGATTGAATATGAAAGAGTGTATTTTTGCCAAATGGCTAATGACATTTGGAAAAATATATTAAATTTTCATCAAGAAATATGTCAAGTCAAAGATGATCAACTTGATCTTACAAATGAGTTAGTAGTCTTAGAAAAACTAATAGATAGACATTTAGTTGAAATAAATACATGTGCTACGAGTCTAAATGTTTTAAGTGAAGGTATAAGTGAAGATGAAAACTTGTGTCAAGCTCAAAGAGGACTTGCCTACGAATCATGGAGTGACACGGATGAAGATGAAGACGACCATCCGGTTTGTAGTTATGAATTTGATAAAACTACAAACAAGGTACAACTTGAAACTAAACACTTTTGCTTTGACACATTCATCTTAGAATTCTCTAAACTAGAAAATTAGTCTAAACATTTACGTAACATGAACCTAAAAACAATCTTTAACAATGAACATTCAAAATCTCTCAAGAACAATTTTGAAATGGAAATCATGTTGGAAGATAAAATTTCTAGGCTTAAGAGTAATGTTGAAACTGATTTAGAATGCAAAATATGTCAAGATTACAAACATGAAATTAAAAGACAAAATGAAAAAGAAAAAATGTTAGCTAAATTTGAAAAAAGTTCAAAATCTCTTGAAAGATTGTTGAAAAGTCAAAAGTCATTTAGAGTAACTTGAATGCACCATCAACAAGTAAAACAAAGCAAGTAAAGTTTGTTAAGCCTAGGAGAGAGATTTAGAACTAACTCAATCTCTAATAGAAACTTACGATAAAAGGATTAAGGATATCATGTTCTATGCTCTTATATGTTTGCCTAACCTCTTTGGATTCATAAGTATTTGAGTTTCCAAGCTTGCCTACAAGTCAAAACTCTTAATGATTATCTTATTGGTATCTTCTCTATGGAACTCAAAAGGTATGCCTTATTTCTACTTACCTATTGTTGTCTCATGCTTTTTGCTTAAGATTTATCGTGTGTAGTATTAGTAGTTCATACATTAAGTTGTTCTTTCTTTAGTAAGTTATAACGAGGATTAGATCCTCTGTGGTCAAAGGATTTCCACATAACAATGAATGGGAGACATAAGGTGCTTCCTTTTATTTAGCCCTCGGACATAGAAAATTGGAACTCTTGAGTGAGTCTCACTTAATGCTTGTTTATAAGTGAGGTAACTAAGAATACTCTAAATGATAAGATGACCAACACTTTTATGATGCTTGCAAATTCAATAAATAAAATGCTCCAAAACAGTTTATGAGATAATATCATCTAAACTCAAAGACTTGAATATTCAAATCATATCTTAAACTCTCGTTAATAAATCTTCACATGAAACATACAAAAATTAATAGAGCACATCGAAATAGTTTAATATGTTTGAAGGAAACATTGTATTCTTAAACATCAAAGTTTTGCACATAAAAATTCAACTCCAAGTTTTATGGAGACATAACTCTTGGATGATTTTATAATAACAAAGGTTATGTTATTTTAAACAAAGAAACCTAATGAATCGAGAAATCGTTAAACTTAACACTCAACTAATGACTATCTTCCTTTAAAACATCACCTTCGATAGATGATGACTTAGTGAAAAATCGAATAATGGTAAGATAAGAGAGCTTAGGAAATGACAAGGAAGATGAAATATTAAATAGAGAATTTACTAAAAGATTTTAGAGTCATTTAGTAGATTAGTGTCATTAGGAACATTAATAAAAGGAACCATAAAGACATAAGCTTAAACTAAAATTAACATATGTTGTCTCATGTCGAACATTGGTTTAAAACAAGCATCTTGGGTATAAATAAACAAATCTGATAAAAATGAAGTTTTGACCTTAGCGTCTCAATTGAAAAGTAAAATCATAATTGGATCTTACGAAATAAATAAAGATGTTAGAAAGAAAATAAACAAAGTCAAGATAAAAATACTATGAAAGACTTTTTGCAAGCTCCAAAAAGCAAGGAATAATCACTTAGAAGATATTCCTAGTTTCTCACAAGTACACAATGAATTACGTGTTCTATGTCTCACCAAGGATGAGAAAAGTGAATCCGTAGATAACACTAAATAAAGTGATATGATTGAAAGTCTACTTTACCTCACGGCTAGAAGACCCGAAATTATGTTTAGTATTTGTCTATGTGATCGTTTTCAAGAAGATTCTAAGCCACCTTGAAGTCGTTAAACGAACTTTTAGATTACTGCACATTTAGAATTATGGTATCCCAAAGGAACGGGAGTAGACACCATAGTGTATGCCTACTTGGATTATGTCTGTGACTATGGTAATAGAAAAAGCACAAATAGTATTTATACTTTTATTTTGACATTGTCTCACCTCATAGTTCTCTAAGAAACAAACGACTCATGCTACCTCAACATACTAAAGCCATGTCGGGCTGAAAATCATGTCAACAAGTTCCTTAAGATCAAGAAGGCTCCCGTCAACATCATATTCTCACTTGATGTCATCTTCGTCATTTAAGAGACAAAAAGGAAGCATCGACCTCAGTAATAATCCAATCCAATGTGCTTTCACTAAATATATTGGAATTCATCATCATCACCTTGACAAAAATGTTCATTGAGGGACATCTCAACCAAGAAAGTTTAATACTAAAACCACATCGTCAACACTTTCTCGAAACATCTTAAATGAGAACCATTCAACCTTCTTAGGCTTGGCTTATATAACATCCCGTAAAATTTTCCTACGATTAATACATTATTATAACATAAAAGTAACCATTTTTACCCATGACAAATTTTTTTTATATACACTTTTGACGATCACAATATTTTCACCATTTACCTTGAAAAGAATATTCATTCATGCTTTAAAAACCTAAATATCATAACACGTTCTCACATACTTTTTGTCACACTCATTGTACGTACCTTCATAGTCTCAACTCGCGAATAACATGAAACTAGTAAACATACTCATTGTAATCTTTTACCATGCTCATTTGACTTCCCCTCATACCTCACATGTATATCAATCATATTTACCACTTGATATATTGCAATATAAACCAAATCCTATCACCACCTAGCTCTTAGTAAGCTACTAGTCTCATCTCTGTGGCTATCACATTTCATATGACCACTAGTGTCAAAATATTACATAGGCTCCTAATATCCCACGTACGTACCACATCTTCAGCATACTACAAAACTAAATTGATTCCTTGTTGGTGTTATACGAGCAGACTAGCAAAAACCAAAACGGACCTTTAATTTTCTTTTTCCTTTGGGCCTGAGCAACAGCGAGTCCACCAGTCCACCAGGCCAAGCCCAGCGGGGTATATTTTAATTTCTTTGTTTTCTTTGTTTCCTGTCGCGACTGAGCACCAAATCACCCTTGTTTTCTCTCAAATTCAACATATAACATATACATGTTTATACACAAATCGAATGGCCATGTTACAAAGAATGGAAGAGTACAAATTTTGTGACCTCCCTCACTTATTTACTGCCTCAGAATCAACCTATGTAAACCATGAAAATCATCTTTGGGTAAAATAGCATAACGTGTCACAAGCTCTCTATCAACCTCCTTTGTTCCCCAATGACAACAAAACCAGCTATAGACATCTTAGAAACTATCAGGAATAATCTCACATATTCCTTGCCTATATTCTTACTCAAAAGTCTCGATTGGGCATGGTGAGAGGTGGCATACATTCGTTCTAATCCAACACACAACCTCTTATGACCTCTTGCTTGATTTCACACGCCAAACTCATGTATAAAAAGACTTCATGCAAATCGACAGGTTACTCACACACAAACACATCAAAACACTTCACTTTCTTTAATTGTTTCTACCATGTGACAAGAGAGAGAAGGAGAGGAGAAGAACCAGGAGGTGCAAGTGATCATTCTTACAAGTTCTAAGATATTTGGGTAGCTACGTGACAAGCACAAACCATTGGCGTTATCGCTGCACGCTCGTCCCATTTTCCATTCTGTTTTGTTAGCTTCTTTCCCCACCCTTTGTGGTGTAGTAAGTCTCGTACACCATCTTTGTTATTACGTTTCACATTTAATCTTCCATCGCACCAAGGCTAAAACTTTATTTTATGGTACTTTGGTTAATTATTTCGTATCAAGTATGGCATCCTCAATCCTTGTGTGGCAATGCAACAAAGTTACATCAACAAGTTAACAACGTGTGAACATGTAATAAGCTATTGAACGAGATATAACCAGTTGTAAAACCATAATAAACTCTCGAACTAAAAACCAACTATCATGCATAAAATTTATATAAACTTGTTCATATAAACTTACTAAGAACCGGGCCTTGTTTTCTTATCTAAACGTGAACCATTATTGGGGTCATAAACCCAAACCGTTTCTCCATAAGCCCAAGATATGAGCTGATGTGATAAGATGGAAAAATAAGCTCTTAAGCGTAAAAGAAACTGATGAAAACATATACGAGTCGAACTAAGAAGTTTTAGTTTTATTTTAAATGGGTTGAGAACCAAGTTCTTGTATTTCGTTGGGTCGCAAGTAAACACTAAACGAGTTACAATTTAACAAGCAAAAGCTACTTAGACATGCACATTCACAAGCTCATTTTGGTTAAAGAAGAAGAACGTTTGCATATTACCTACGACCTGAGTACGATTCATGTATATACAAATACTAATAAACAGTCGAAAGCCCCTTAAATACCTTAACTAGTAACCTGTAACAACAATGAGCCTTTAGCTCAGGTGGTTGAGGCGTTGGTATGTCAAACGAAAGGACTTTTGTTCGAATCCTGCGTATGGCAGTTTTACTATTTTTGTTATTTTTACAACATTCACCTTTTGACAGTTTCAGCCCCTCTAAATTATATCACATGCCATTTAAATTGAGAACTTTTATAAGTTTCATAACTTATATAAATTTTTACATTTAAAAACTCCAACCTTAACTCACTTTACATTTTTCTAAATACTTTTATAAGCTAACGAACCTACGTTATTTTATCACCTTCCGTGTAAATAAATATGTTTAACACTTATTTTAATTGGCAACCACATCGGCGTAAACAATAAGCTATATATTTGTCCTAATATATTATCACGAATCTAATAAGTATATACTTCATATATTCTCATGCCTCGAGACCTAACAATCTAATAAATATAATTGGACAAAGTAATGTTTTACGACGCCATCATAATAACGTATATATAGAAATCTACATTCTGAGACTATAATGAAAATATATATTAAACCTAATGATTTAACGTTATTATCAGTAACTTGAATACACGTTAGGAAAATGGTTATTTCTCAAAACTCATCCATTCATTTAATTAAGGGTAATTGACAATTACTATAATTTATCATTTATCAACTTTTGATACATATCATTGATTCATGACGAAAAATATAAATAATAAACGATACTTATAGACAAGTTATATTGTATATAACTTACTCTTGAACAATTAAGTGTTTTGCCACGTAAGCCACCTCTGCCACAAAAGTCATTTTGTCATCTAACACTATTCGAATCACGATTCTCGATAAGTCGAACTTATCGCAGACTTACGTATCATTTAGGTTATCCTTGAAGTCATTCCCATTCTACCTGTGACTTTACGTTATCTATGCCTATCATAATCCTCAGGTGAGTCATAGCCCCTACTCTTACTTGTTTTACAATGGTTTATAAACGTTTTTGGGGGAGATACATGCTTAACTACTGCTTTTACTTTTACAAGTATTCATTAACTAAATACATGACTATATTTCATATAAACTTTACTAGTTTACACATTTCTATATCTCATGAGGAGATACCTGCTATAGACATGATTACAAGTGATTTTTCAATGGTATGCTATATTTGATCTCTATTGCCTAAGTTACCTATTACCAAAAGTCCCTCATTCATGCACCTTAATCACTCGTAGGGTGAGCATAAGTAGTTGTGGATAGATCTATTATGGATTGACAATCCCCATTTGGTTGCTAGAGGAAAGCCACTAAATGCACTCTATTTGATTTCATAGGTTATTGGTAAATACCTATCTTGAGGGTCACTGTTTTACATCATTATTATGGATAATTTTGATGCCTGTTAATTGTTGCGTGTCATGAGCTTAGAGCAATAGAACGGTAGTACTGTAGTCATGATACAGTACTACAATGACTGATGTTTGGGGCATACAATGCTGTAGCCCACTGTTTTATCAAACCCTGAGATTGTGCTCACTATATAGTAGGAAGAACTACTAATAATTGGAAAACGAACTAATATTTTAGTGTTGACCCGGTTAGGTCAAACAAACTACTATGTTGGTGTTGGCCCGGTGAAGGGCAAACCAATGGATTAATTCATATTAAATTGATAAGGAAATCACTCATTTTCTGATTTTGATAAATCAACGATTTAAGCTATGAACATTATGGATTTACTCACAGTTAAATTTGATAATCAACTGTTATTATAACTACTGTGGACTCACAAACTCTTTGATTTTGGAAATCGATATTTGAAACTATAAACTCTATGAACTCACCAACCTTAGTGTTGACACTTTTAGCATATGTTTATCTCAGGTCCATAATGAGCAAGGATGGCACGGAGGAGCACGGATACTTATAAAGGCTATAAATTTTTCCTATCATTCGAAAACTGACTTAATAAACTTTGGGACAAATTGGGACCTCTTTTAAAACTCTGGTGTTTATATTCGAATGATAGATCTTTAAAATGACTAAAATGAGAATCATTTTCTACTAATAAACTGTGCGCTTTGAAGTAACACCCAATCTAATTTTCGCTGCATGTTTTCAAAATTGGGGGTGTTACAGAGTGGTATCAGAGCCTTGGTTATAGCGAAATGAGTCTAAGTTAGATCCGAACTATAACCGTTTTTACAAAACGAAACATTTTATAGCCTTACGTTCTCCTGCTTTCCATCCGCCAGACGATTATGTGACTTCTAGATAGTTTATGCTACACCAACGCTCTAGTATACTGATATATATATGTATGCTCCCTGATACGTGGGAATCGCACCAGGCTTTACCTCTCGAGGGATCTCGAGAAGCTTACAACCACCACCAAGCAGTGTACCTGATCGTTGTAGTATAGTATAGTGACAAGTACTGGGGGATTGATCGTTTAACTCAAGAATAGTGTTGCTAGGATTAAAAAGCCTAAAAACTAGGTCTAGAGGTGAGGGATGATTGATGCGTGGGAATTGCACCAGGCTTTACCTCTCGGGAGATCTCGAGAAGCTTACAACCCCCACCAGTCAGTGTACCTGATCATTGTAGTATAGTATAGTGACAAGTACCGGGGATTGATCGTTCAACTCAGGAATAGTGTCGCTAGGATTAGAAAGCCTAAAAACTAGGTCTAGAGTTGAGGGGTGATTCTTTTTTGTATTTTTATATTATTATGAAAGCAATTAAAAATCTCGGTTTTTAGAGGAGTGGGCGGAATTAGTTGCTATTCAACTAACCCAATAACTAAGACGCAATCAAAATAAAATAACAAAAATGAAAATAAAACTAATTACTAATATGGTGTGAACAATAAATGGGAGAATTGTGTTTACTTAGATTTCACTACTCCCTAGATATCTTTTACAGGTTAATTGTTTGTTACAGTTGCGTGGATGATGGGTTATATTCCTTAATACCATTCGTTGGGTGGCGTACGTACTTCCCCAACTCTATAAGCTTCTACTTCACTCCTATGTCAATCCTGCAAGAAGCTCCTAACATGGGATCGCTAGAATTCGCTCATGCATTAAATACAACCATAAAAACCTTAGTACGCATTGGTTCATGTTTCTTAAGACGTTCAAGCAAGTTACACAATGGAGATCTGCTAGTGTTCTTAAGCCTAACATCGAAATCATTCATCCATTACAACTATAAACAAGCAATCAACCTATAATAAACATCTAGGTTTCATTACATCTAAGCAAACACACAAGAGATCTAGCCTAGCATGTTAAAATCAAGACAAGCGTAAGATATATTCAAACAACACATAGACATATTGAATGAATTGAAAGGATACTTATCTCAATTGAACATGAAGGGTTTCAAGGGGTGAAAACCCTTGAAAATACTGTAAAAGTCGTGCTAGGATTTATTAAGTTCGACCCTAAAATTCTCCTCCTTTTAGAATGAAAATTACAAAGACTATATATAGATTTACTAAGGTGACGGCGTCAAGAACAAACTTCTGACGCCGTCAACCCGCCGCCAAAAATATAATCGGATTGCCTAGATCCAGATCTGACGCCGTCATGTGTAATGTTGCTCTGGGCCGTCACCACTTTTACTCTTGACGCCCTTGCCTTGACGCCGTCACGTTTTCTCTGGGCCGTCACCAAAATTGCTCTTAACGTCGTCATAAAATTGTTCTTGACGCCGTCAGGTACTGTTCCCAGCAAGGAAAATTAAGACTTTGCCGTTTTCTTTACTTTTATGCTCCAAAAACGTCCAAAATGCTTCCTTTTCCAGAATTCACTCCAAAAGTACCTAAAATCACAAAAGGAACGATTTAGGGCAATATTTGATCAAATAAATTGAAATTCCGGCTTAAATGACCCCCTAAAAACGGACCACTTTTCGCCTCATCATATACCTTACACTTGAGATTTGCTTGTCCTCAATCAAATGCACTTTTATTCTAATCAAAATACAAGTTAGGGGTCATTTAACACTAATATAAAAGTAATTACAACAAATAATCGTTCCACTAAAGACCAAAGACAAGCACGGAGGTCATACACTAGTACCGCACAAATAGTGTTTAGATACTCACATCTCTCGGGTTTAATAAAGTATATATCACAATATGGAAATGGAAAATATCTCTCACTACCTGTCATAGCAAAATAGATTACCATAGGCTTGGGAAAGGATCGAACCTCCACCACATGGCGTAAGCACCTAGGATAAACTATCAAAGATGTCTTCTGAAGGGTTATAACGTTAGGTGTAGGGATATGGAATACACGGTTTTGTTGGATATAGGCAATCTTTACTGGTGGCGAGTTAATCATCTTGGTTAATTACATGTACAATATGGCGTTGCTAAGCCAAGACTAGACTCGACTTAAGCTAATAAATCAGAAATAACAAAAACATAAAATAAACATAGAATGAAACGGGATGGTAGTCCGTATGTTTTTTTTTCTTTCTTTTTTTTTTTGTATACACTCTTACCCTACCATCCAAAATAATATATCATAGGGAATGAACATTCACCTTAGACTTGAATTTTTACATACTTTACAATAAACTAATCTAATGACTCGAATTAAGATACTCAAAACACTTGGAGTACTTTTAAGATTAACGCACATATGGGGGAAATATTTGATGTTCTTCCCCATTACTCCATAACATTAGTACTTTACCCATGAGTCCCAATCATCCCAAAACAATATGTACAAGGATATGACTCGACTTAGCAACCATGTAATCAATTAGATAATTAACTAAGGGTTTAAACATGTAACAATAATGCACTAAAGATGAGTGCATACACGGAAGGCTAAGGCGATTTAGGTGTACATTTAAGTGGGGTGTAACAAATTCTTCCTTTAAGTAAGATGCTTAAAGTTAGAAACGAAAAGATAGTCTCGGAGGGGTGTACTAGGGGTTTCGTGTACTAAAAATGAGTACAACGCTAATGGTGTGGGAAAAATTAATTGACTTTACTAGCCAAGTAATATGACTTAAATGGTCAAGTAATTATGATACGGGTTTAACACAAGGGTGATCCTAATACCTCTTATCATGTAGTAAATCCTACTACACGAATGTAGTCTCACTAGCGGTCTCGGGATGCATCACTAACGCAAGTTCTAGAATCTAAATGCTACCGGTACACTCATAAGCACTAATAGTAAATGCTTTTCCTATCAAATCTAAAGTCGAACCTCACATATTTGGGTGGAAAATTTTTTCTGAATGATACGGTTTTGTGCTAGTCATACAATCTCCTATCCATGAGACGCTTGCTATGGCTAAAGTTTCACTCCTGAATGTTGTAAAAAAATTTAAATTTGGCGCTAAAATTACACTAACAAGTATTTCTCATAGTTTTATTACACACCTACCATCAAACAAACAAACTCAAGTGAAAGTGTATCCTATAAGGTGTCATCATTTACCTTCCCCTTACACTTAGGATGAACATTGTCCCCAATGTTGAATTAAAGATAGTAAAAGTAAAACAGGTAAAAGAATGAAATCAAATACTCCCCTGATTCGCTCGGTGTGGATAGTGTGTTAACAAGGTTAGATCTTCCTCCAAGAAAATGAACCATCAAAGCTTCCCTTCCAGAAAAATAAATCATCTTCTTGTCATACATAACCTGTTAAACCTGAGAAAACAAATAAGGCAACCTCGCGTAAAATCGGCGGTAATCTATATATACTAATAAATCCAAAAAGCAAAGTAAGATATAATGCTTGTGGAATGATGTTTGCAGATTTCCTGGAGTTTATAAAACTAAAGATTCAACAAAAACTTTAAGACTCCGTTAGAAAAACAAAACTAGCAAAATTTCCAGATTTTTACACATGACGCCGTCAGGAATTTCTTCCTGACGCCGTCAGACGTGACCTGCAGAAATCTTTACGTTAAGTTTCCGGAAAATTTCTGAAAAAACTTTGTCATACTTCCTGGAAAATCCTGTAAAACATCATTATGACACGATACAAGAATTTGACTCTAACAAATACGAATATACATGTCCATTTAATATTGTGGATAATCATGATCGGTTTTTTTTCTTAAAAACATATTTGGGGTTTCCCCTTACACTTATCTTTTGCGAAATACCTTTGGATGAAGTTAAGACTAAGCCAAACGACAAAATAAAGTATTTTCACCATTTTATTTTGAAACATGATCTACCAACAATAAAAATAAAGCATGCATACGGAAACAAGTAAAAATCAAACAAAATAAAAATCAAACAAAACATGGGTTGCCTCCCAAGAAGCGCTTTTCTTTATTTACGAGTCTTGTAGCTAGACTCAAGGTCATGGGTTACTACATGACCTCATCGTTGGTCTCACTCTCTGATTGTAAATGTTCTTTATAGAGACCAACCACCTTTTTCTCAATTGCTCCTATAATCCTATTGGCAAATTCCTTATCGACTTTATACCTCGGTCCTAGAGTCAAGCAATCTTTGTTGAAAAGACTCTTCTTTTCCCATACATAATCCATGCCCTTTTTCTTATCCTCTTCATTGATGTCCTCGAAAGCACCAATGTTATCCATGTCAAATCGGGGCACAAAACGAAATTCTTTCATTCTATTAGGCATCCTATAAGTGATCCTATCGGTGTCACTAGAAAATTGGATTGTCCCTTCTATCTCATCATATTCTAACTTGGACTCTTCAACAAATGGTTTACCAAACACAACATGGGATAAGCGACAATCCATAACACTAGCTAAGTCTTCAACAACCATAAAGTCAGTGATATAAGTAAAGTTCCCAACAAAGACATGGAGACCTTTAATTCTCCCGATAAAGTTACAAACTCCACCGGGGTATTTGGGATCTTTTCTAGGTCCAAGTCTTGTTTTCACAATATCATTATAGACACTTGAGGACATAATGTTGATTGGGGATTTAAAATCGATGTAAGCATTGTCAATGTGTTTATACCCAATCATACATGGTATCTTAGCATTCTTAGGATCGCCTCTCTTTATCTTAGGTTCAATTATAGTGAAAGGAGGTCGAGGATTATCAATAAGATTATTATAGTACGCAATCTCCTCCTTAGTGGGGTATAGATTAAAATAGTCATCTAGCTTTGGATCAATCTCCCCTTCTTCAAGTTCCTCAACAACATCCTCAAAATCTTTAGTTCCTAGGTCCTTTTTTGAATACAAGGCGGTCGCTAGCTCACTAAATGCATGGTCGAGCTCAACATTAATCAACCTATTAAGCTCCCTAAGTTCCCTAATCTCACTCTCAATTTGTTCACGTAACAAAGCCACTTCTCTAGGGGAAAGGGGTGGATTCGCGTTTTCCATAACGGTCCATAGAATAGTCAATGAATTTATATTACTAACAAAGGCACGAAGAAATAGATAGACTAAAGAAAACCTAAAAAATAAAAATAAAATCTTACTAGAAAGGAATCTAGCAAGTAGACCTAATAAAAAGAAATTCTAACTTAGACAATAACTATTCCCCGGGCTGCGGCGCCAAAAACTTGATGCGTGGGAATTGCACCAGGCTTTACCTCTCGAGAGATCTCGAGAAGCTTACAACCCCCACCAGGCAGTGTACCTGATCGTTGTAGTATAGTATAGTGACAAGTACCAGGGGATTGATCGTTCAACTTAGGAATAGTGTCGCTAGGATTAGAAAGCCTAAAAACTAGGTCTAGAGGTGAGGGATGATTCTATTTTGTATTTTTATATTTTTATGAAAGCAATTAAAAATCTCGGTTTTTAGAGGAGTAGGCGGAATTAGTTGCTATTCAACTAACCCAATAACTAAGACACAATCAAAATAAAATAACAAAAATGAAAATAAAACTAATTACTAATATGGTGTGAACAATAAATGGGAGAATTGTGTTTACTTAGATTTCACTACTCCCTAGATATCTTTTACAGGTTAATTGTTTGTTACAGTTGCGTAGATGACGGGTTATATTCCTTAATACCATTCATGGGGTGGCGTACGTACTTCCCCACCTCTATAAGCTCCTACTTCACTCCTATGTCGAGCCTGCAAGAAGCTCCTAACATGGGATCACTAGAATTCACTCATGCATTAAATACAACCATAAAAACCTTAGTACGCATTGGTTCATGTTTCTTAAGATGTTCAAGCAAGTTACACAATGGAGATCCGCCAGTTTTCTTAAGCCTAACATCGAAATCATTCATCCATTACAACTATAAACAAGCAATCAACCTATAATCAACATCTAGGTTTCATTACATCTAAGCAAACACACAAGAGATCTAGCCTAGCATGTTAAAATCAAGACAAGCGTAAGATATATTCAAACAACACATAGACATATTGAATGAATTGAAAGGATACTTATCTCAATTGAACATGAAGGGTTTCAAGGGGTGAAAACCCTTGAAAATACTGTAAAAGTCGTGCTAGGGTTTATTAAGTTCGACCCTAAAATTCTCCTCCCTTTAGAATGAAAATTACAAAGACTATATATAGATTTACTAAGGTGACGGCGTCAAGAAGAAACTTTTGATGCCGTCAACCCGACGCCAAAAATATAATCGGATTGCCTAGATCCAGATCTGACGCCGTCATGTGTAATGTTGCTCTGGGCCGTCACCACTTTTACTCTTGATGCCCTTGCCTTGACGCCGTCACGTTTTCTCTGGGCCGTCACCAAAATTGCTCTTGACGCCGTCATAAAATTGTTCTTGACGCCGTCTGGTACTGTTCCCAGCAAGGAAAATTAAGACTTTGCCGTTTTCTTCACTTTTATGCTCCAAAAACGTCCAAAATGCTTCCTTTTCCAGAATTCACTCCCAAAGTACCTAAAATCACAAAAGGAACGATTTAGGACAATATTTGATCAAATAAATTCAAATTCCGGCTTAAATGGCCCCCTAAAAATGGACCATTTTTCTCCTCATCAATGATTCTTTTTGTATTTTTATATTTTTATAAAAGCAATAAAAATATCGGGTTTTGGAAAAGTGGGCGGAATTAGTTGCTAGCCAACTAACCCAAATGACTAAGATGCAATCAAAATAAAATAACAAAAATGAAATGAAGCTAATTAAACTAGTGTGGTGTAACAATAATGGGGAAAGTTGTGTTTACTTAGGTTTCATTACTCCCTAGATATCTTTTACGGGTTGATAGTTTGTTACAATTGCATGGATCACGGGTCGTATTCCTTAATACTAGTCGTAGGGCCGTGTACAATATTCCCTAACTCTATAGGATCCTACTTCACTCCTATGTCGAGCCGTTAGAAGCTCCTAACATGGATTCATTAGAATTCTCCTACGCATTAAATACAACCAAAAATCATAGTACACCTCTGATCATGTTTCTTAAGACGTTCAAGCATGTTACCAATGGAAGTCTGTCAGTTTTCTTAAGCCTAACATCGAATACAATCATCCGTGGCAACTATAAACAAACAATCAACCCATAATTAACATCTAGGTTTCACTACATTTAAGCAAACACAAAGGAGATCTAGCCGAGCATGTTAAATTGAAGACAAGTGTAAGATATATTCAAGAAACAAATAGACATATTGATTGACTTGAAAGAATACTTATCTCAAATTGACATGAAAAGTTCAAAGGGTTGAAACCCTTGAAAAAGCTGGAAAAATTCGACCTAGGGTTTCTCCCTCAAAGTTGCACACTAATGAATGAAATTTGGAAAACTATATATAGATTTTACAGGATGACGGCGTCAAGAAGGAAATTCTGACGCCATCAACTCGCCGCCCATAATGAAATCGGATTGCCTAGATCCACTTTTGACGCCGTCATGTGTAATTTTGTTCTGAGCCGTCACTAACATTTGGACCATGACGGCCTATGGTGACGCCGTCATCTCCTTCGTACAAAACTTTCTGGATTGTCACGTGTATCATCCACTTCCACCTCTTGTATTGCTCTTGACGCCGTCATGTAGAATCTTGTGACGCCGTCAGGTACTGTTCCCAGCAAGGAAAATTAAGACTTTGCCATTTTCTTCACTTTTATGCTCCAAAAACGTCCAAAATGCTTCCTTTTCCAGATTTCACTCCAAATGTACCTAAAATGACAAAAGGAACGATTTAGGGCAATATTTGATCAAATAAATTCGAATTCGGGCTTAAATGACCCCCTAAAAATGGTTCATTTTTCGCCTCATCAAATACCCTTACACTTGAGATTTGCTTGTCCTCAAGCAAATGCGTTTTTATTCTAATCAAAATACAAGTTAGGGGTCATTTAACTCTAATATAAAAGTAAATCGTTGCACTAAAAACCAAAGACATGCACGGAGGTCATACACTAGCACCTCACAAATAGTGTTTAGATACTCACATCTCTCGGGTGTAATAAAGTATATATCACAATAAGGAAATGGAAAACATCTATCACTACTTGTCATAACAAAATAGATTACCATAGGCTTGGGAAAGGATCAAACCTCCACCACATGGCGTAAGCACCTAGAATAAACTATCAAAGAGGTCTTTTAAAGTGTTATAACGTTAGGTGTTGGGATATGGAATACACGGTTTTGTTGGGAAAAGGCAATATTTACTGGTGGCGAGTTAATCATCTTGGTTAATTACATGTACAATATGGCGTTGCTAAGCCAAGACTAGACTCGACTTAAGCTTAATAAATGAAAAATAACAAAAACATAAAATAAACATAGAATGAATAGGGATAGTAGTCCGTATGTTTTTTTTTTCTCTTTTATTTTTTTTTCTATATATTTTTTTTTCTTAATTTTTTTTTTTTTTTTTTTTTTTTTTTTTTTTTTTTTTTTTTTGCATACACTTTTACCCTACCATCCAAAATAATACATCATAGGGAATGTACATTCCCCTTACACTTGAATTTTTACATACTTTACAATAGACTACTCTAATGACTCGAATCAAGATAATCAAAACACTTGGAGTACTTTTAAGATTAACGCACATATGGGGGTAATAAATAATGTTCTTCCCATTACTCCATAACACAAGTAATTTACCCATGAGTCCCAATCGTCCCAAAACAATATGTACAAGATATGACTCGACTTAGCAACCATGTAATCAATTAGATAATTAACTAAGGGTTTAAACAAATAACAATAATGCACTAAAGATGAGTGCATACACGGAAGGCTAAGGCGATTTGGGTGTATATTTAAGTGGGTTGTAACAAATTGTTCCTTTAAGTAAGATGCTTAAAGTTAGAAACGAAAAGATAGGCTCGGAGGGGTGTACTAGGGGTTCGTGTACTAAAAATGAGTACAACGCTAAGGTGTGGGAAAAATTAGTTGACTTTACTAGCCAAATAATATGACTTAAATGGTCAAGTAATTATAATACGGGTTTAATACAAGGGTGATCCTAATGCCTCTTATCATGTAGTAAATCCTACTACACGAATGTAGTCTTACTAGCGGTTTCGGGATGCATCACTAACGCAAGTTCTAGAATCTAAATGCTGCCGGTACACTCATAAGCACTAATAATGAATGCTTTTCCTATCACATCTAAAGGCGAACCTCACATATTTGGGTGGAAAATTTTTCTGAATAGTACAGTTTTGTGCTAGTCATACGACTCCTATCCATGAGACGCTTGCTAAGGCTAAATTTTCACTCCTAAATGTTGAAAAAATTTTTAAATTTGGCGCTAAAATTACACTAACAAGTATTTCTCTTAGTTTTATTACACACCTACCATCAAACAAACAAACTCAAGTGCAATTGTATCCTATAAGGTATAATCATTTACCCTCCCCTTACACTTAGGATGAACATTGTCCCCAATGTTCAATTAAAGAATGTAAAAGTGAAATAGGCAAAATAATGAAAGCAGATACTCCCCTGATTCGTTTGATGTGGATAGTGTGGTAACAAGGTTAGATCTTCCTCCAAGAAAATGAACATTCAAAGCTTCTCTTCCAGAAAAATAAATCATCTTCTTGTCATACATAACCTGTTACACCTGAGAAAACAAACAAGGCAACCTCACGTAAAATCGGCGGAAATCTATATATAATAACAAATCCTAGAAAACAAATTAAGATATAATGTTTGTGGAATGAATGTTTGCAGATTTCCTGGAGTTTATAAAACTAAAGAATTAACAAAAACTTTAAGACTCCGTTAGAAAAATAAAACTCGCAAAATTTCCAGAATTTTACACATGACGCCGTCAGGAATTAATTCCTGACGCCGTCAGAAGTGACCTGCAAAAATTTTGATGTTAAGTTTCCGGAAAATTTCAAGAAAAACTTATGTCCTACTTCCTGGAAAATCCTGTAAAACTTCATTATGACTCGATACAAGCATTTGACTCTAACAAATACTAATACACATGTTCATTTAATATTGTGGAGAATCATGATCAATTTTTGTTCTTAAAAACATATTTGGGGTTTCCCCTTACACTTATCTTTTGCAAAATACCTTTATATTTAAGACGAAGTTAAACAACAAAATAAAGCATTTTCACAATTTAGTTTTGAAACATGATCTACCAACAATAAAAATAAAGCATGCATACGGAAGCAAATAACAATCAAACAATTAAAAATCAAACAAAACATGGGTTGCCTCCCAAGAAGCGCTTTTCTTTATTTACGAGTCTTGTAGCTAGACTCAAGGTCATGGGCTATTACGTGACCTCATCTTCAAATGTTACATCCTCCTCATTAATCATCTCATTACTACTTTCTTGATAATGTTTTACGCGTTGTATGTTGACAGTAAACTCTCTATTTTCATCGTCTATTAACACAACAGCTCTGGTTTTAGAGGAACTTTTCACCGTAAAGGGCCCATACCATCTAGACTTGAGTTTCCCAGGAAATAACCTTAACCGAGAGTTATACAATAGAACTTTGTCTCCTTCTGAGAATTCCTTAGGTTTTTTAATTCGTTGGTCATGCCATCTTTTTGCCGTTCTTTATATGTAACGGAGGATTCATATGCTTCTAGCCTTAACCCATCGAGCTCATGGAGTTGCAAGAACCTATTCATTCCAGCGACCGTATAATCCAAATTACACGCCTTAAGTGCCCAATAAGCCTTGTGTTCGAGTTCCACCGGAAGGTGACACGCCTTGCCATAAACATTGCGGAACGGAGTTGTTCCAATAGGTGTCTTGTAGGCTGTTCGAAATGCCCATAAGGCCTCATCGAGTTTAAATGACCAATCCTTTCTGTTTTGATTAACCGTATTTTCTAATATTCTTTTAATTGCCCTGTTGGTGTTTTCGACTTGACCATTGGTTTGTGGGTGATAGGCGGTGGAGAACCGGTGGGAAACTCCATATCTCTTCATGACCTTTTCCATTTGCGCATTGCAAAAGTGGGTCCCCCTATCACTAATGAGAGCTTTAGGAATGCCGAACCTAGCGAACAGCTTTTTCAGAAAATGAATAACTACCCTAGCATCGTTGGTCCTAAGGGCTTGTGCCTCTACCCATTTTGAAACATAACCGATGGCGACTAAAATGTATTCGTTCCCCGCTGAAGACAGAAAGGGCCCCATGAAATCAATTCCCCAAACATCGAAAACCTCACAAACTTGTATAAAATTCTGAGGTGCTTCATCTCTGCTCGATATATTCCCGGCCCATTGACATGCATCGCATGCCTGTATCATTTCTTTTACATCACGAAATATCATGGGCCAATAGAATCCCGCATTAAAAATCTTTCGTGCGGTGGTGTTTATCCCATGATGGCCCCCAAAAGGGTCCGAATGACATTCTTTCATAATCTTTATTGCTTCATTTCCTGAAACACAGCGCCTGATTATTTGATCAGGTTATCTTCGGAATAAGAATGGTTCATCCCAGAAGTAGTATTTTAGTTGGGCAAAGAACCTTTTCTTTTCGTATCTAGTCATATGTTTCGGAATGAGCCTGCTTGCAAGATAATTAGCATAATCAGCGTACCAAGGTTCAGAATCTGTCATTGACATGAGCTGTTCGTCAGGGAATGAATCCCGAATCTCGCTTTTATCAAGCTCATTAAGGGGATTTTCAAGACGAGAGAGGTGATCGGCAGCCAAATTCTCTGCCCCTCTTTTATCACGAATTTCAACATCAAACTCTTGTAACAACAAGATCCACCGAATTAGTTGTGGTTTGGCGCCTTGCTTAGCAAAAAGATATCGGAGAGCCGAATGATCAGTGAAAACAACCGTCTTAGAAAGGACAAGATATTGACGGAATTTGTCGAAAGCGAACACCACGGCTAATAATTCTTTTTCGGTGGTAGAGTAATTCTCTTGAGCGGGATTCATAGTTTTGCTAGCGTAGTATATAGGTTGGAATTGTTTGTCACGCCTTTGGCCTAATACTGCCCCAACAGCATAGTCGCTAGCATCACACATGATCTCGAAAGGTAACTCCCAGTTGGGTGTAACCATAATTGGGGCTTGCGTGAGTTCCTTTTTCAGGAGATCGAGTGCATCCTTGCATTCTTGAGAGAAATCGAAAGGGGCATCTTTTACCAGCAATTGAGTCATTGGCTGAGCTATTTTAGAGAAATCTTTAATGAATCTCCGGTAGAACCCGGCGTGGCCCAAAAAGCTGCGTATTGCCTTAACAGTCACGGGATAAGGTAATTTAGATATAGCTTCAACCTTTGCTTGGTCCACCTCAATCCCATTCCCTGAGACCTTATGTCCTAGCACAATCCCTTCTTTTACCATAAAATGGCATTTCTCCCAATTTAAGACCATGTTGGTTTTCTCGCAACGTTTGAGCATTTTTTCGAGGTTAGCAAGACAGCGTTCGAAAGAGTTCCCGAAGACCGAAAAGTCATCCATGAAAACTTCCATGCTGTCTTCCATTAATTCGTGAAAGATTGCAGTCATGCATCGCTGAAAAGTGGCGGGAGCGTTACACAGCCTAAAAAGCATCCTTTTATAGGTGAATGTTCCATAAGGGCAAGTAAACGTGGTTTTTTCTTGGTCCTCAGGTGCTATGGGGATTTGGAAATATCCTGAGAATCCATCCAAGAAACAGTAGTACTCATGCCCGAATAGTCTTTCCAACATTTGGTCAATGAATGGGAGGGGAAAGTGATCTTTCCCGGTGGCATCATTGAGCTTTCTATAATTGATGCATACCCGCCAGCCAGTAACTGTTCTCTGGGGCACCATCTCACCGTTGTCATTTTTCACCACAGTCATTCCTCCTTTCTTTGGTACAACCTGTACAGGACTAACCCATGGGCTATCCGAAATTGGGTAAATCAACCCTGCATCCAAAAGTTTGATAACTTCTTTTTTCACTACCTCCTTGATGTTGGGGTTCACCCGCCTCTGGGGTTGCACGGCTTGTTTATAGTTTTCTTCCATAAGAATCTTATGTGTGAAAAAAGTTGAGTCAATCCCCTTAATGCCGGCTACACTCCATGCAAGGGCTCCCTTATATTTCTTTAGGACTCCAAGGAGCCTATCTTTTTGTTCATGCTCAAGGTAAGAGTTTATGATTACTGGCAGCTGATCCTCTCCCTGGAGGAAGGCATACTCCGGTGGTTCGGGAGTTCTTTAAGCTCTAGCTTAGGTGGTTCAATAATGGAGGGCTTTAGCTTGTTTTCGGGCTTACGGAGTTCGAGCTGTTCAGTAGGCTCTTGTCTGGGATAGAAGGAGACTGCGCTAATGCCTTCCGTCTTCTTCTTCTCCATTATGGGGAGGAAACTCTCATCTCGTAACCAGCCTTCTTCGATTTGTTCATCAACACAGTTGTCAATGACATCAGTTGTTCATCGACCTCTCCGATGAAATAGAGCCGGTTAGCTGCTTCAAGAGACAGATTCATAGTGTCTTTAATATTGAATGTCAAGCTATCGGTTCCTACTCGTAAGGTTAACTTGCCATCGTGAACATCAGTGACTGCACGAGCGGTAGCAAGAAATGGTCTCCCTAAGATGATGGGCACCAAGTCATCCTCCTCCATCTCCAAGATCACGAAGTCAACCGGAAATTTGAACTTCTCAACTTTGACTAGCACATTCTCGCATATCCCTAGGGGATATTTGACCGATCTATCGGCTAGTTGGATGTTCATACGAGTAGGCTTTAGTCCGGAATATCCTAGTTTGAGGAACATGGAGTGGGCATGAGGTTGATGCTCGCCCCTAAATCGGCAAGAGCATTCTTTATTGATAGAGATCCTATGGAACAGGGTAAGGTGAGGCTGCCAGAATTGTTTACTTTTTTTGGTAGCCCTCGTTGGGTCACCACCGAACATTCTTCCCCCAGAGTCACGAGACCCTCGAGTTTCTTTCGGTTGGCAAGTAATCTTTTGAGTATGAGCTATACTTTGGCATGTGATAATAAGCATCAAGGAGAGGTATGGTGACCACTGAATCCTTTATATATGACAAGAATCTCTTATTATCGTTCTCAATTTTCTGGTTTTTTAGGCGGGATGGGAATGAGATTCTCACAGGTTGGTTAGGTGGAGTTGATGGGGATGGGGTCACCAGGGGAGGTTGTTTAGGAACCTCGTTGCTCACATTACCTTCCTCCTCGTAGGGCTCGTTTGGATCAATGGTGCTGGGGTGTGAGTTTGGATAAGGAGGGTCCTTGGTTGTTGTTCCAGCTCGAGTAGTTACCGCGACCAGGGGATATTTTTTGCTAACTTGTGGCCTGTCATGGCCATCAAGGGTGGCATTAAGCTTGTTGAACCATTCTTCCATGTCATTCTGTTGCTCAGCAATGAGTTCATCAAGACCTTTCAATTGTAAGCCTTTTTCTTGAGTGAAGTGACCGAGGTCATCTTCAAAAGTGCTCCTAATTTTGTATTCAGGGCCTTCCTCCCCTTCTTTTCTTTTCACTAGATTTCCCCAAAGGGTATAATCATCGTTTTGGTAAAAAGGAAAAAGGGAGGGGTCAGCGTAGATGTCATGTCCTGACAAACACGCATGTTCGGTCGTGGTTTCTCCTCCGCATTCCTCTACCTCGTGCGGGCCCCCACAGTAGTCGCAGATCAAGTAAGGATTTGAAAGTTGTTTGGTTGTTCGCGACCCCGCAAGGTATTCCATCCTTTCGTGAATTTTTCTTATCCGATCTGAGGGTGTTTGTGTGATTTCGGACATGCTCACAGTCGACTCAGGTTCATCCCAAGTATCATCCTGGTCTTGAGCATATTCCTCAATCCTATTCCACCCTTCCTCGGCGCTAAGATTGGCTATTTTCCCTTTTCTAGAATTGTTGATTCCGTTCTGGTCGTTTGAGGAGACATTGTCGTAGAAGATTTGGACCAGAAGCCAGAGTTCGATGCCATGATGGGGAACTTGTCTTATTGAATCCTTGAATCTAATCCACAATTTATGGATGGGTTCGCCCTTTCCCTTTCGGAAGCGGAGGATCCTATCCCTAAATACTGAGGTTTTCCCTGCTGGGAAGAACTTCTCATAAAACTTGGATATAAGCTGCTCCCATGTAAAGATAGACTCGGAGGGAAGTCTATCATACCACTCTTTTGCTTTTTCATAAAGAGTGAAAGGGAAAAATCATAATCGGGACGTGTTTCTGGTGGCCCCATCCGTATGGAGGGTGTCCACTACCTTTAAGAAGTCCCTGAGGTGTTGAATTGGGTCATCGTTATGTAATCAGCGAAACTTGCACACACTTTGGACAAGCCAAACATCGCTTGCACGTAAGACCTCATCGGTGTGTTCATTTGGGAAAACAATGGCATTTGAGAAGCCACGAGGATTCGGGGAGGAGTAGTCCTTAAGGCGCTTAGGAGTGGGAGTTTCAGGGATACTCATATCGTTGTTGGATTGGGGGCTAGAGGGTGTGAGGTGATTATCTGAATCTTCTTCAGAAAGGGTCTCATCAAAGTTGATAGCTATACTGGATGGTTCGGGTGTTGAGGGAGATTGCCTTAGCTTATGCATTTCCCTTTCAGGTTCTGCATAAGGCAAAACGAGGTTTCTAACGGAACTACGACTCCTAGTGACTCTAAGGTTAGAGAGATCTTCATTTGCCATGATGGCGGATGGTTACGAACAAAGACACGAAGAAATAAGATAGACTAAAGAAAACCTAGAAATAAAAATAAAATCTTGCTAGAAAGGAATCTAGCAAGTAGACATAATAAAAAGAAATCCTAACCTAGACAATAACTATTCCTCGGGCTGCGGTGCCAAAAACTTAATACGTGGGAATCGCACCAGGCTTTACCTCTCGAGGGATCTCGAGAAGCTTACAACCCCCACCAGGCAGTGTACCTGATCGTTCTAGTATAGTATAGTGACAAGTACCGGGGGATTGATCGTTCAACTCAGGAATAGTGTCGCTAGGATTAAAAAGCCTAAAAACTAGGTCTAGAGGTAAGGGATGATTCTTTTTGTATTTTTATATTTTTATAAAAACAATTAAAATCTCGGGTTTTGGAAGAGTGGGCGGAATTAGTTGCTAGCCAACTAACCCAAATGACTACGATGCAATCAAAATAAAATAACAAAAATGAAATGAAGCTAATTAAACTAGTGTGGTGTAACAATAATGGGGAAAGTTGTGTTTACTTAGGTTTCATTACTCCCTAGATATCTTTTACAGGTTGATAGTTTGTTACAATTGCATGGACGACGGGTCGTATTCCTTAATACTAGTCGTAGGGCCGTGTACAATATTCCCTAACTCTATAGGATCCTACTTCACTCCTATGTCGAGCCGTTAGAAGCTCCTAACATGGGATCATTAGAATTCTCCTACGCATTAAATACAACCAAAAATCATAGTACACCTCTGATCATGTTTCTTAAGACGTTCAAGCATGTTACCAATGGAAGTCTGCCAGTTTTCTTAAGCTTAACATCGAATACAATCATCCGTAACAACTATAAACAAACAATCAACCCATAATTAACATCTAGGTTTCTCTACATCTAAGCAAACACAAAGGAGATCTAGCTGAGCATGTTAAATTGAAGACAAGTGTAAGATATATTCAAGAAACACATAGACATATTGATTGACTTGAAAGAATACTTATCTCAAATTGACATGAAAAGTTCAAAGGGTTGAAACCCTTGAAAAAGCTGGAAAAATTTGACCTAGGGTTTCTCCCTCAAAGTTGCACACTAATGAATGAAATTTGGAAAACTATATATAGATTTTACAGGGTGACGGCGTCAAGAAGGAAATTCTGACGCCATCAACTTGCCACCCATAATGAAATCGGATTGCCTAGATCCACTTTTGACGCCGTCATGTGTAATTTTGTTATGGGCCGTCACTAACATTTGGACCATGACGGCCTATGGTGACGCCGTCATCTCCTTAGTACAAAACTTTCTGGATTGTCACGTGTATCATCCACTACCACCTCTTGTATTGCTCTTGACGCCGTCATGTAGAATCTTGTGACGCCGTCAGGTACTGTTCCCAGCAAGGAAAATTAAAACTTTGCCATTTTCTTCACTTTTATGCTCCAAAAACGTCCAAAATGCTTCCTTTTCCAGATTTCACTCCAAAAGTTCCTAAAATGACAAAAGGAACGATTTATGGCAATATTTGATCAAATAAATTCGAATTCGGGCTTAAATGACCCCTTAAAAATGGTTCATTTTTCGCCTCATCACTCCCCAACTACTTTGAGTACTATACCAATCCTCCTTAATTATCTCACTCTCATCATTATAGATGCATATGACATACTCTTTTCGTACTCTTGGAAAAATCCGCGCATTGGATTACTTGTCGACTAGTATGAATCTTGAGTCAGAAATTCTTAAATAGGATGATTTACAATGTCTTTATTTGAATGGATTGGGACGCCTTTTTATTTAAATAAAGAAATTGTAAACCGCCGAACCATAAGTTTATACTTCGTTATTTACATCGTTTGGGACGCTTCTCTATGTAAATAACGAATTATAAATAAGTTGGCTTAATAGTATCTGAAATGGCATGCGTATGAAATCGAGGATCATTAAAGTTCATAAAGCATAACTTTTATTTTATTGCCATACTAGCTTTCATCTCGATATTGTCATCCACACAAATGGCTAGGACCACGAGTGGTATGAGAAGCACTAAAACTTCAGCCAAAGACTCACGATTTTCTTCTGCGTATGCCTAATTCTAAGGCATTACGACACAACCATATTTCTTCAATCATGTACTTACTTTTACATTCTGGCGATTTATGAAACCTTTTCAAGACATTGTATGTGATTACAATGGTCTCATCCACTATTCAGACATTGTGAGCTGCACAATGGTCTTATTTATATTTATCAGACATCGCGAGTTGCACGATGGTCTCTCTTAAATTTCAAGACATTGTATGTGATAACAATGGTCTATCTTACTTTTCCGACACTATGAGTGATATAGTGATCTCCGAACCATTCACAACTTTACGTTGTTTCACCTGAAATCCATCAAAATCTATAAATTCCTCTAATAGAAATACAAGATATGGGATTGCTAAGGAACAAACAGATTCATCATCTACAAAAGCTTGGAACCAAATACCGTGTTGTCACTTAAAACTATATAAAAGGTGAAGTTCAGTGATGAGTGTCTAAATACTCATCATTTTATACTATTCTGAACTGCCAAAACATCCAAAAATACTCAAATAAGCATCAAAATACTTAAAATATCTTAGAAGTGTGTTTTATATATTTCAAATGCAAAATAATCAAAAACAGATAAAAAAACGTACAAAGTTTGCATAATTAGCAGTTTCAGTCCCTCAAGTTTCAAAAGTTGTCAAAACTAGTCCCTGGTAAATAAAAACATGAAAAATATCATCAAAGGTCCTTAGGGATTCATAAGTTGTCAAGATTAGTCCTTTAAAGTTAAAAATTACAAAATGACAACTTTAGTCCCTCAAGTTTCAAAAATGTCAAAAATAGTCCTTAAGGTTTTGAAAATGGAAAAATATGAAAAATAAACCTTGCACTATTCTTAAATGACAAAATTGGTCCTTATGATAAACATTTTGGGAAATTACATCTTTAGTCCCTTAAAAATCCAAAGTTACATAAATGGTCCCTGGAGTTTGAGAAATTGGCAGAAAAGGTCCCTGGGATTTAAAAGTGGAAAAATTACATCTTTTGTCCTTGTGTTTGGTTTAAATGTAGGTTTAGTCCTTGGAAGTAGTTTGGAAAAGTTACGAAATCAGTCCCTCAAAATTTACCAAATTACAAAATTGGTCCTTGTTTAATACCATATACCAACCGGACCCTTTTATTAATAAACCAAAACCAAACCAAATCCAATCCAAACACAATCCAGCCCACCCATTTTCCCTAGGCCCAAACAACCCTCGGCCCACACCCTTAATATAATAAAAACGGGGTTTGACCCGTTTGACCTGCCCCAAAAACCACCACCACTGCTCACCACCCTCACCCCCAGCCTGAAACCCAATACCAGGGTTGTTTTTCACCACCACCTCACCTTCCAGCTCACCCAACCTACTCCCTTCCACCTCACAACCTTATCCCACACCATAATAAATGCTATTCCCACCTTTTTCCATCAAACTCTTAACTGTAGCACGCAAACTCCCTATTTTTCTTCCATATCACCCCAACTTGTCTGAAAACCATCTCAATTATCCCCTGCCACCTTCACATGATTCCAATATTCTTTAATTGCTCAACTTTGGCCCCAAGTAAACGTGGAAACTTTTGGCGCCAAAATCGTTTAAACGGCTAGGATCATGTCAGAGCCATGGAGGGTCATGATTAAAAGTGGGATATGCTCAGAGCTCACAAGGAACCCTAATGTGAGCTTATAAAAGGAAGAGAAGTGCAGAAGACCAAGATATAGTTTATCTTAGCTTTAATTAATCTCGTTAAATTTGTAACTTGTTATTCCAGTTGATTCTCAAGCTTTTAAGCATTGTATTAGTTAATGTAAGTGTAATCTCAACTTTTCTGATAATCAATTTCAAGGTTTAAGTCATATCTCAGTTTGTGCAATTTTCACTTTCATTTCAAAATTCTAAATAAACTTTATTGTTGTTACTGTATGATTATATGGACTGAATAAGCTCATATAAGCTCCTAATAAGCTCAATAAAGCTTTTAGTAACTTACAAATCAGTATAAGTTAAAAAAATTCCACAAATATAAAATCGGTCAAAAAAAGTCAACTGTGGGAATTGGTTTTGATTTCTGGGATTCAGAGTGATTTGGAAGCAAAGAAGCTGTGGATTGTGGGTTAGAACTCCAAGGGGAGTGTTAGGATTGGTTCTTGTGGTTATAGTTCTTGTTTTGCTTGGCTTGGATAGCATAAAGTAAGCTC